>RJJA01000003.1:36382-496420 GCA_003724045.1 Lepidurus arcticus
TCCCTACAGCTTTTTTCCATATCCATTGCTCAAGCAAATCTACGTTAGACCATGGATACCTGTTCGAAATAGCACATCAAAGAATAATTTCAATTTTGGAAATATAAAAATACGTACGTATGAAAGGTAATATTCTTCCTTTTTTTGTACCTTTACTTACAACATGGGAAGTAGCACTGTTATACCATTCTTTCTCATGGAATCCTAAACCTTTGCTAGTTTGAATCATGTGCTACAGAAGAAAAACCATGGAAACTCGGTTGTATGTATACAAACACCGCCATCTTTTTGGAAAATCTACTACTGGCGCCCCCCTTTACTATACACGCATCGCAGCATAGCCATGCCCTATCTATAGTGTATATGATCTAAGCTCATAACCTAACCTAAACCTGAACCTTACTAGCCAAGCAAAAGCGACCAACCGACCACTGAAGAGCGATTTGCTTACCAAAACCGCGAATTTTGAAAGAGCTCGAACGCGAATACTTAGAAGCGCGAATTTCCGATCAGAAACCCAACATATTTCCACTTTGCTGAATGCTTATTCTATTATTAAGGATTAATTTCTGCACTGTAAATTATTCTCACACTAAGGGTAGTTCCCATTAGTCAGTAAAATTTCCCGAAACGTCAGCTAAAAAGACCAAATTTATACAACACTTCCGCTCGTTCTCCCGGATCTTTTATCCGGTGAGATAAGAGTAAGTTTTGGGCTTATCAATCACACAAGGAAAACCGTCGGAAAAAGACGCTTGCTATTGCAATGCTTGCCAGTTTCATTAGTAAGTGTCTTTAGTATAGTTAAGTTTTTTAGAACCGTCAAGCTTCAAACATGCTGGTCGATAATACGACTTCGACAACACCTGATGGTGCTGGTGACTCGTTTAATGAGATGTTGTTTATCATACCAAATACGACCGAAACTAATTCTACAACTCCTCTTGTCAACACTACTATTTCCCCCGATGTCTACTCATCATCATTTTTTGAAAACTTCGACCCGTTTACGTTAATCGTATGCTTCTCTTTTTGCGTAGTCGTCACAGTGATCATCAACTGCTTTTTCTATTATAGAAAATCAAGGTGATTACGCTTATTTTTTAAAGCTGGAAAGTTATTAACAATCGAGTTTCCTTTATTGTCTCGCAGTTCATACTACGCCGGCAGCGCACAAAGAGAAGCCGAATCACAGTCCAAAAACGAAAATTCGTACATCAACTTCTCGGACAGCCAAAAAATTAAAGCCCCTTTCTTTAACGACAATTCAAATACTTATTCCGGTTCGTCAGCGCCTATTCAAAGCGAATACATCCGGCTAAACCAATGCCATCCTGGGCCAGAACAAAAGGTCAACTCAGTTGATGTCGATTGTATCTACGACGATATCGGCCACGCAACCAACAATGAAACAGGGAAACCCCATGCAGCAGAACGACGTATAATATCCGAAGAAATATACGACGATATCAGTCACGCAACCAGCGGGCCAAGATCGTATTTCATTGCTTCAGCCCAGACACCCAGTACCGAAGATTTATACGACGATATCGTAAACTTACGACAATCAGGAAACGCCCCGCAAACTGATGACCGACTCACTATGTACGAACCTACAAGTGAAGAAAACATCTACCAAAATTAAAAAACCAACTTCGCCCATTGACACTTGCTTACAAAAAACCCACTAATACTTGAAACTGTATATTTTGCATCCACAAGTTATTATGAATCTGCCGCGAAAAAGCTTACTGCATCTGCTCTTCGGTAATTTTTATCATCCATTCGGGCGCTATAGCCGAGATCTTTTCAATTACGTTATTTACTTGGTAGCACAACGATTGAATCTGTCTATCCCAAGAAGGGAGCATGTCCCTGCCTTTTGTTGTACGCAAAAAAAAAGGTATAAATACATGTTAAACAAGGTTGAATTGTTTAAGGAATGACTTACTTTCAAAGTGAACGACGGAATCGATCTGGTCGATAGAACCAGACATTCGAGCCTCGGTGATCATGTGAGAAGCAATTTTTTCGGCTTTCTCGGGATTAACCTCTAGAAGGGTGCCAAGCTCCCCAAACCCAATATTATTATACAATTTCGAAGCAGCTAACAGGTTATGTTCCATGACTGCGCGGTCCAAGATCGTGGAAGAGCCATCAGCAGTCAAAGCACGTTGATGCGGTTGTAGTAAACCGTCCAGTTCGGCCAAATCCGATCGCCTAATGATCCGATCCAAGTACATCTTCTCCAGCACAGAATAAGCCGGCAATTGTTGACAACGTTCGTCTTTAAACAATGTGGCGAGCATACGACTGCGCTGTTGGCCTGTAAAACCGGAATACAGTTAGAAATCTCGTACAAAAGCGCTTTTACCGTACCTGCGGAAGCTAAAATCGTGCACACCAACGCATTTCTGAGAGCTGTCATGCGTTCATCTTCATGGATTATTGGGCGATATGATAGTTCGTTATACCGTTGAGCCGCTTCAATGAACTTGCGTCGGTAATCCAATACACGAGCGTAGCAAACTTTGTAGTAAACTTGCAACTGCTCATTCTTAGTTTCTGTCTAAAATATGGAATACAATTGTCGTTCTCTGTAAAACAGATTTATGGTATTTTACTTGGAGAATTGAAGCTCTGTTAATATAAGCTTCAGCTTGAATGGGGTCACCATCTTCTAGGTAAAGCCGAGCAATTTTTAAATAAGTTTCCAACTTATAATCCAGTGAATACTGCCTACATTAGTTAACATTTAATAACGGGATATACAGCTAGAGTTAAGCAGGTTTACTTTTGGCCGGTTTCTAGTGGAATTCCAACCAAAACGCTCGCCGCTTCTCGCCAGTTCTGTTCGCGCTCGTAAATATCAGCCAAATGCTGTCTCAGAGCTGCTACTTGCTCTTCGAATGATATGACACGTGGTTGAACACGTTCCAAAGCGAAATGGGTGACAGTTTTCGCTACTGCATCCTTTAATTTCATAATATGATTGCTCACATCACCAAGCAACTGTCGGCTAATCACCAAGCTCACATTTTCGTTTACAACTAACAGAATAATACATAATCTTCGCTAATTTCTTTCATATAAAAAAAAGCTTACTTAAGTTAAGTTAACCTACTTGTTTCAATGAAAAACTTGAGCCCTTCCATAA
Source organism: Lepidurus arcticus (assembly GCA_003724045.1). NCBI lineage: Eukaryota > Metazoa > Arthropoda > Branchiopoda > Notostraca > Triopsidae > Lepidurus > Lepidurus arcticus. The sequence goes on from RJJA01000003.1 coordinate 39,540, forward strand.
CACCATCTTCGTCCAACTGAACGACTAGTTCCAAAATAGAGCGATACCTAAGATAAGATCACACGGAAATTAGTTACGCAAAACGCAAAGCGGTATATTATCAACCTGTCAGCTTGGTCTTTGTGAGAACCACCAGTCGTCGCAATGGCTGTTAAGACTTGCTTACATTCTGACAGCTGCATTATATTCTTTAATGTTAATTAATGTACTTTTAGCTTATGAATTAGACCAAAAACAACCCTTAATGTCATGAACCGGCTGACAGTCAAGTGTCAACAATGAACAATAACAATCCCTAAGTTCCCAATCGAAAAAGCTTCCGAGAAGCCACCTAGCGCATGATTTGGGAAAGTAATAATTTTATAATTCCCCACAAGGTTACGCAAATAGCTAGAAATCCATACAAAAGTCGTCATTAGGGATAGGGAAATTACTTGGGAAAGTACGGTAGTCTTTCTACAATTCCCCACAAGAATGATCAGTTTAAGGTTACAAAAATAGTTAGAAATCCATGCAAAAGTCGTTATTCGGGGGCTCACACACGATTCGAACAAATTGACAATTACCACACAGAGCCACAATTCGCCTAGTTACGTTCCGAAACCGTGGCACTTTACTACAAGCTTGAGAATGAGCATGGCTAGCTGACTGTAATCGCTCTCCCAAGCAAGCAAGGGAAATATCAGCTTTTAAATCGAATCCACAAACGCAGACAATAGAACTGCTGCTTTCCTGTAGGTAGTTTTTCTGACATATGGGACAAAAGACCTGATTCTCGTCCAAGTGATCTATCATTCCATGTATAGTTCTGTCTTCAAATTCCAAGGTTTCTAGAAACTCTCTTTCCCTCCGCTCCTCCGCTGCCATCAGTTCTGCTTTTAAATCTGCCATTATTTTAAGGAGAACGTCCATTTCCTCTTTGCTCGCAGCGTCAAAAGGCCTAATGAAATATGCGTCAGTAAGAATTACAGAAAGAAAATGTATCCTAACATTTGAGTAATCTGGTTCCGAATAGCATGGTCTATTACTTCCGAGGAGAAACAGATCTTCCTTCGTTGGAGCTTGGCGTCCTCACGCTTAGCTTCTAATTGAGCGTGGCATTGCTACAAACAAATTGACGTATTCAACCTTAAAATAAGATATTTAAAGATTTATATCTACAAAGCTTACCAGTCTTAGACGAATCTTCCAATCATCTATCAACCGCGTAGTTCTAGGCGATTCTCTCTGCGTTTTGAGTCTCTCTTGCCCAGGCGGACTTTTACAGCTTGAAGGATGCATATTACAAGCTGAATCTCAAATAAACCAGCTCAACAATGGAAACTGTCTGGTTTCATTTGGTTGTCTGTATTTCCACGGGTCTGCAAGTCACGTTAAAAGTCAAATCAAAATCAAAACAAGCCCATGCTTAACTGCCCTTTTCAGCTAACGAAACGCGAATGATCCTACGAAAACGCGCGAGCGAAAGCCCGCGAAACGGGGTAAACTACGTAACTATAAATTAAAAGAAACTGTATGCTGAGTTTATAAATAAAACTAGAAAAATACAAGAAATTAAATAAATTTCGTCTTAGCCTTACTTATAACCTATCATCAATCAATCGTTTTTCTCATATATCAATCGTTCTGGGTGTATTGTAGTTATTCTACATGACAAAATATGGTTCACTCAACTTGGTCATATAGAGCTGCTTGGGATAGAATTGCCATTATACTTCTCGATGAAATGATATGACACGAAGAAAGACGCGGGGTGGGGGCGAGAGTTTTTTTCTACTTTCCTACAAGTATTCTACAATTTGTTGTTGGTTATTTTTCTTTTGCGTATATACCAAAGGGCGCATATGCGTTCTACACAAAGCAGAAGCTGCATAAGGCACCCAGCTTCCCAACGTGCAAAAGGTTATTACACTCATTTCCACTTCCTTTTGTTTTAAATAGAAAAAGATACCCACACAACAACGCTTTTTTGGTTGAGAGAAAAACTTCAAGCTTCCCAGTCGGCTAAACTATGGCCTGTCTCCGCCAAAGTTCGTCGAGTCATGATCTCAATGTCCTTCAGTAACTCATCCGTTTCGGCGTCCAGATTATTCGCATTGTTTGGACTAGGACATTGAAGGTAATTAGCCGTGTTGACGTCTCGACTCAGCTGAATCACGCGGGTTCGATTAACCAAAGATGGGGAAGGGGTGGTAGCTAATACTGGTCCCTTGCGATTTTCACAAGTGTCCATCACAGTCGGCCACCCGTCTACTACACTGTCACCGGCCAGGAGCTTCGAATGCAGAAGGCAATCTCGGTTGCGAGAACCACGGGATGAACTTGTCTTCCCTTCCCCTGGTCCCGATTCTCTGTCCTTTCCCCCAGGAAAATTATCCCCATCCGTGTCCCATTCCAAGGAATTGCAAGCAGAAGACGAACGCGACTGAGCCACTACACTGGCGGAATCCACCGTATTGCCATCAACAGACATGTCGTCGTCTTCGTCTTCCATTGCTTCCCCTGCTTCTTCTCCCGAAGGCGTAAGTAAACCTAGGAAAAAGCCGAAACAATAAAGCACAGGTGAATTAGTATGATTATATTTGCGGGAAGCATTTTCTCGCTCAGCTGAGCATAATCCCAAGGGATATGAAGCTGATATTAGTTAGTGCCTTGAAAACTAAATCTCTTCAATGATTTATTTGTCATTCACTCTAGTATAGACCGTGAGCGTAAGACGGACGTCACTTAGAAAAACAGACAAATGATAGCTCAAGAGAAGACTATCAGTGGGTATACGTTGTTTCTCTTCCTGACTTTCTTCTCTCGAAAAAGGTAGCAAAATAGTGTCTTTCCGTCCGTTTCACTCAGCTTCCAAATCTTTCGCCCAGAACAAAGACGTCGCGCTCTGCATTTGTACCCTTTCACCTTTGAGAAACAGCCCTGGTTTCAGCAACTTTGAACTAGGAGATTTCGCAATTCGGGACTCGAATACGACAGAGTAATAACCAAGTTGAAAGAGTGTAATATACAAGACAAGACTGTACCTTCATGTTCCCATTCGAGATCCAAGGAAGACGGCGGAGTGGAAAAGCGCGTGCTGGTCCATTCGTTAGATTTGGAAGTAGCGACTGTAGCGCCCAAGAAAAACGAAGGAAAAGCGCTATGTTGCAGCGCCCTGGCTGCTAATGCTCGGGCATCCAATAAAGGGTAACTCATTTCCATTAAAGGTTCCGCTGAATCACCTCCAGTCCCCATGTTTCTATTAAACATAATTGCAATTAAACGAATGTTCCTCACGATCCTTCTCCTCTTGTACTCCCAAAACTCTTTTATATATCTATACATTTATCTCATTTATATACCTAGTGGACTGCAAAGGTTGCCCCGAAGAACGCTTAATGGAAAGCCGGTGCGGAAGTCGAGAAAAGCCCCATTTCTTGCTGGATGAAGCACAAGAAGTAGCCGTAGCCGTAGGCGTCCGAGTCCGGCCAGAAGTTGATATCAAGCCTTCGAGGTCTTCCCGGGCCAGATCAGTGGGCCGATAGTACTGCAAATCCCGGGAAAGCATCAAGTTAGATCTGAACCTCGCAAGTATTAACCTTCCCTTGCTCTGTGGTTGCTTTCAACTTCACATACATACAGGTAGAAGGTTATTCAATTACGCCCCGCCTCCACTATAAAATGACATTAAAGCTGCTCCGTGAGGATCGACTTTATTAAAGGTGGGGCGGGGAAATGGGCGAGGCTATTGGAAAAGCCAGAGAAGAAGTACTACAAACTGGAATTGGGGAATTTCAGGCCTCTGTGACCTGAAGGTTAAAAAACTGGCGGGTTCAATTCAATATAGCAGAACTTCATTTGTCAAGGTTGAATGACCCAATTACAACTTAAAGGTTTGACGGGGTCAATGTTGCCCTCCACCTCAATAATTACTGATGCATAGAAACTTAAAATAAGTTCGCTGTGTGTCAAAAGAAGATATAATACCGTACCTTGATCCTTCCCCGCGAGAGCAACGAGATCCTGGAAAAATACGAGACAGACGAGTCTAGAGTTTTGTTCGCTGGCAAGTTCGTTTTTTTTGTTTTTTTTTGGGGGGGGAGATGATAAGGTGAGCATCTATTTACCCAGCGGGCCAGTAGTCGTCTGGGGCATCATCCGGGGTCGTTTCACCTTGCAGTCGGACACTGTTCCGCGAAGTGCGATGATACAGTCTAAAAGATGCGACAAAAGAAGAAAGAGACATCACCATTACGGACCTGCACTGCCACTGCCAGCAGACGTTCTTTCTACTAGATTACGTTGTCAATAAGCTGGACCAGAAAAAAATAAAACAAAAAAACCCTCTTAAATAAAGACCATCGCGAGCGATAAAGCTCCAGACAAGCTTTTACACCGTTCCAAGATCCCAAGCACGAACATAGAGTTCTGGTTCATTTGTGGCTGTGGTTGTGTGCTCTTGTTTTGTCCCAATTTTTTTTTTATTTGCTCTACAGCCTTGGGTAATCATCGCAACAATGATTTTCTGAGAGGCTTTCCCTTCTGGCACGTTCTTTATTCCACTTTTGTTCGACGCTGACCACAACAGTGAAAATACATGTATGCGAGAATAAAAGCACACATAAGAAACAGAAATTTAATACTTGGGCTTTAAGCTGATGTGCAAAGGCGGACAGGGACAACAACCTCCGTCTCTTGCTGAACCGCCCACCGTCCAGCAATTCCCCATTGCCTGCGTACTAGCAACACACCGTCTGCGGGGAATTCCCTTCGAATATTACGGCCATCGTTAACGTAGTAACATGCACGGCCGTCCAGGGCTTTCAGGGAGCGTTTCTCGAACTATTTTACTTCACAGAGTTAGGGAACCGAGGTGAAATGCAGCGTAGCAAACACATAACTCTATAACACCGTTCAAGAAGTCTTGAAACGTGAAAAAGAAGCAAAAAAAATAATAAAAAGGGAAGATACTGGGCACTGGGCCTGTCTGCCACTTTTACCCTTTGTAGAGCCCCCTCCAATGCGACTAAAACTTGAGAGCTTTGTTGGTGGGTTAGATATGTGTCGCCCAATCGATACATGCGCGCGAAACAAACACGCAATACACGCTGATGTACCACTTGGCGGCGGGAAAATCCCCAAACCACAAAACAGGAGAAAGTGTGGAAAAAAGATGCAATATGCTTTGCTTATGCCAAGACGGCCTCTTGGTGTACATGCACAAAGAAGATATGTTAGGGCACATTTCGCATTGTAATTTCCCTCGAAAACTGGAAATCTCGCTGAGCGGTTCAGCATTTGCATCTATATAACACAAACCTGCCATAACGACGATTTGAATACGATGAAAGCGAACAGCAAACGCAGATTCCAGCATAGAGAGCAGAGATTGGGAGGGTGCGAGTTAAATTTTCTTACTGTCAACTCAGCAAGCAAATCACTTTTCGGTTCCAGCTTCCGTTGGACATAAAAACAGCAGCTGGAACGCTACGGGATATGCAAATTGATAAGACGCAACTCATTCCGGGTGCAGATCATTATGCCGAGAGCTTTGCTACTGAACAGGCTCAAGCGAACACGACTTCTTGCTCACTCCGAGCAGTAAACCGTTCAAAAATACCAAAGAAAGAACCTGAAGGATATTATAAGCAGAAAATCTTCATTACCGTTAGAGTCAGAGAGAGAGGGGGACTTAAGGGTCAAATTCCTCCCAGGTCAATATATACAATTAGTGCGGCGGTTCCCTTCCATATAATCCGCACTTAACGGTGTTTAACATTCGCAGCCAGTTAAGCCTATCCGGGAGGAAAGAGATTATTGTCACTTTAACTTTATTATGTATTACATTATGCATTACTTTATTATGTATTACTTTATTATGCGTCTTTTGTAGTGATGTTCACCTTCAATAAAAGGGTTTTCTCACGATTCCGGGGTGAAAAAGCAAAGGAAACCCGTCAGCAGGGGCGTCTTTATGCGCCGCTACGATCACTATAAAGACATTAGCAAGATTATAGATTCGGAGAGCACTTGCGCCATAACACGTTTTACTTCAAGTGTTCAAAGCTGGTTCCATGACTTCCACGACTTACAGTACGTCCGACTCCTCTAATCCTTCAATTACTTCAGAAAGATCATTCTTGACTTTCAATCTTGATTTTCCTGAAAATTCCTAAAACGTCCATGTAATACAACGTTCAAGGCAATACAAGGTCGAATTCCATGTCAATTGACCGGGAATCTAAGTCCGACCGAAGTACCGGAAAAGATTTAACCTTGCTAGGGATAAAGCAGAGGGATGAAGAGCGTTTTATTTAATATAACGGTACCTTACCTGCATGAAAAAACTGCAGTGGCATCCAGTTAAGCAGGGCTAGGTCGCAAAGTCACCAGGAATCTTAATCGGCCGCACTATGCGAAACACGCGATTAAATTAATCCTCTATCGAGATGCCAGGCGTGACATGATAGGAGGCGCAAGCAGGTCAAAGGGTACCAGATCGCGATGACCGACCTACGATCGGCAGGCTTAAGATCGACAGAGCTATATATAGTCTGCATATCGTCCAGTACTTTAATCCAGTATTGGCTCTCACAACACTGAGCATTGGTACATTTCCTTTACAAAAAAAAACTTAGAAAAAGAAAACGCTATGGAAAACATAAGTTTCTTCCTTGCCTTCTGCCTTTTGGTACGTGTTTTCCCCAAAGTACACCGCAGTAATTCATATTCTGGCGTTTCTCCTCGCTTAGGTCGTCGTGATCCAATTTGCCGGAGTGCTGGGACATGGACGCATGTATGACCCACCTTCCCGTTCGACAGCTTGGCGTGTCGGATTCAAGACTCCCCATGACACCAACGACATGGAAGCGTTCTGCGGAGGATTTGAAGTAAGACACGGAAAATTGGGATTCTGCAACTTGCAATAATTTTGTAATCGATTTTTCACCCATTTTTCTTGTTCCCACAGCGACAATGGCATGTGAACGAGGGGCGCTGCGGGATCTGCGGAGATGCTTATGACGAGCCCATCAAGCCTCACGAAGCCCCAGGGGGTATATTCGCCACCGGAACTATCGTCAGAAACTACACACCAGGAGCGGTAAAAACAGAAAAAACGGATTTATTTTCTGTTGTCACTAAACAAAGAGACTCGTTTTACCTCTTCTAGACGATTTCTTTGACGATCGAGATCACTGCAGTCCACCGTGGGTACTATCAATTCAAACTCTGTCCCAACAACAATCCAAAGCAAGATCCCCACCAGGAATGCTTCGAGAAGTGAAATATTATAGCACTAATTGTCAACAAATTTTAACAAGTAAACATAATGTAGGTACACGCTAAGATTCAAGGATGGTAGTGACCGAACTTATGTCAACGATCTCACATCCGGCATGTATACTATCGAGGTTCAGTTTCCTGCGAATGTGCAGTGCACTCAATGCATTCTACAAGTATGGGACTATTAAAAATTTAGTCTTACACTTTAAACTTTAGTGTTTCAATTTTCTTTCCTAATTTTATCAGTGCACGTTAACTAATGTTTCTCACCTTCTTGCAGTGGAGTTACGTAACTGGAAACAGATGGGGCGTTTGTGAGAACGGTACTGGCATGTTGGGCTGCGGACCGCAAGAAATGTTCCGCGCTTGCGCAGATATCGCCATCTCGGGTGCAGGAGGGTAAGCTTCTACTCTAACGAGTTTACTAAACGTATGACACTTTCTCTGAATTGTATTCGCTATAGCGCTGCACCGTTGCCAACTACGAACGGTAGTCCAAGTAAGCCAGCTACCAAGCCAGCAACTACAGCGCGACCAACAACTACTACTACCCACAAAACGACCACCACGACTACCACAAGACCAACTCATCCCCATACGACAGTTACAACAACAACTCACAGAACTACAACTGCTGCTGAAGAAAAGACTCCTCCAACGCATAAACCAACTACTCCCACTGCAGGAGCGGGACCAGCAGCCGGCCCCGTAGCTCCAGGAGCCTGCAAAACGTACAAAGCTATCGGATCGTTCGCTTCCGTAACAGGATCCAATGACTGGTGTCAATCGCTATGTTCCAAAAAATACTGCCCAGAAACACATTGTGGTTGTGCCACCTAACGCAGTATACTTAATTACCTGAAACTTATTTAATTTCTAGAATTTATAATAGCTATTGAAAAAGATATCTCCCTTTCCTATTTATACCAATTGGATTTTCTCATTGTTACAATCCGCTGTAATAGTAATACAAGTTTATGAACTATGAACTTTCTAAAACCAACCAAAACGCAGATTTTTTTCTTATTTTCTTCGTGTAGGTAGTAAAAAATTGCGGGTAGTAAAACTATCACAATATTAGTGTCCAAGAAGCATTCCCAGCACGGCTGATCCTGCAAATGCTTCTCGTCACTTCAGCTTGAAGTGATTTTTTGGTTAAAAGATGGTAAGAAACGACGTATAACAAAAGGGTGACATTACACAGTGATATGTTAATAAGCAGGTTAGTCCCAGACAAGCAAGTTAAGTTTGGTAACAAAGCAAGATAAACATCCACCAGTGCCACGACAAACAGAAAATCCCGAGAGATAGAGAGAGAGAATGACATCTTCAATACAAAACTTTGCACAGTTAAAAATTTTACCGTATACGCAAAAGCTACCCGTCAAAACAGTCCACAACACCTTTTCGTATTTCTTAAACGAGAACTGGCGTCGGCTCATCATCACATGCAATCATAACTTGAGAAGGAACAGGCTCGTAAGCATGTCCTTCCTCAACTTCATCCTCTTCAAGAGCCGGAACAATTCCGTTAATTGGAGCGCTAGGTTGTGTTTCACGCCACGGCGTCGTTAAAATCCGCAAACGCTGAAAAAAAAATTAACAAGCATTTCACTATTTGGATAAAGCTCTTCAGCAGAGTTTAGACTTTACTTACTTGTGCACAAGTGCCAGGAGTTATACAAAACTGATAAACGGCCACTCCAGGAATCATAGCGACACTCGAACCGGCAATCATCCATCCCAACACGTTAGCCCAGAGCGGGTAAATGTACCCTTCGTAAGACAATGGCGTATACTCGAGCAGTCCATAGACGATGATTACCTATTGGTCCGCCCAGTACCGAAAAAAGTGAAGTACGTACAGTATATCATTGAAAAAATACTTTTTTAAAAAAAAGTAAGATGATGCAAAGCTTATGGACTTTACCATGAGAAAAAGAGGTGCGACAAACTTCCAGCAAACGAGCCAATAAATACCCGGGTAAAAGCCCATCATTTCCTTGATGTCTCTCCGGAACCGGTGAATGCCTACGGGTACACAAGAGAATAAGAATAAAGAGGGTGTTATGCATTCTTCCAAGTGTTTTTAAAGGATGGTTTATACCGTAAATCCATGACACCGCTATAGCTTCGCACAAAACGGCCACTAAAATGGAATAGCCAGCGGCGTAGCGGTCCAAAAGATTAAAAAAGTAGAAGCCACCCTAGGGGAGAAACATACACACATTGTCATTTGAATATCGCCTCCCCCGCATACGCACACGTAGAAAGGTATCTTACTTGAGTGCAGGAAGCTAAACCCACGATGTAGTAAAGAGTAAAGAGCAGCGCGACGAAAATTTCACGGTTACGACCAATGATGGGAAATTCGTCGCTAAACGCTGTGATGATAGCTTCCGAACCTCCAAACTACCCAAAGAACTCGTTAGAAATTATTAGCTCGGTAACAAAATGGTAATATTATACCGAACTATCTAAGCCTAACGTCATAAGCATCATAAAAAACATCAACGCCCAGAAGGTGGAGCCCGGCATCGTGGCAATAGCTTCTGGATAGACCACAAAGACGAGTCCAGGTCCTTCTGTAGCAATTTTGTCGATAGGCGTGGAAGATCGGTTGGCCATGTACCCGAGTACGGAGAATATAACGAATCCAGCCAAGAAACTCGTGGACGAGTTAATTAAACTTGTAAGTATTGCATCCCTGGGAGACAAATGACGTTTGTTAATTCGAGAAAACCAAACTGAACAAATAAAGAAAAAGTGCCAAAATAGTTCGTTACTTGTACACGTTGTTATGGAAATGATTATAAGAGGCAAAAGCCATTAGAACTCCAAACCCTGGTCCTAAGGAGAAGAAAACTTGGGTTGCAGCATCCACCCACACCTTGCCATTTACAGGAAAAAAATTAATTTTTCTGCGAAAATCAGAGTTGAAAATATGTTATACTTGGGCGTCTTGGAGGGCGGCAAAATTGGGAGACAAATAGTAACGAATGCCTTCGGCTGAGCCGGGTAAAGTAATGCCCCGGATCAGCAACACTATAAGGACTACGTAAGGAAAAAGAGCCGTAAACCACACCACCTTTAAAAGGATAAAACGAGTTTTGAGCATTTTGAAATCCCAAAATAGGAAGAGTGGCAATCCAGGCGCACGAAAGTTTTTACAGTGTGTGCACTGTTTCCAGCAAGAAAACATTTTTTACCTTGCCTGATGTTGAAATTCCTTTCCAGAGGCTAAAGTAGCAAATGAGATATACAACGAGTAAACATAGGGCCAGATCCCATTTGATTATGCCGAGATCATCAATGCCGGTACTCTTATCCAGCTCCAGCATCCCTCGCCTGTCAAATAAGATATGCATAAACAATAATGAAAGTTAATAGTGTCTCAGGACAATGTAAATCAAATTACGTAAAATACTCCAAGGCTGGCGAGCTGAAATTCTTTACATACTGTCCGTCAATATCCACAAATTGACTTTCGTTGCTCATCATTGTAGACTATGAACACATTAAAAAAACAAAGAGTCAATTGATCCCAGATTCATTCGGGATCAAACAGCAAGCTTACCTCCAAGCATCGAGGTGTATTCCAAGTGTTATTGCAATTTTCCCATGGCAGTACCGATCTGAACGATGATAGGAAATAATGAAGGGCCCACGCAATGATTACGTTGTAGTAAAAGTCGACATAGAATGCGATGAGAGCCACAGCATAACCAATCCCTACAAACAAAGTAGCCGTACAGTACCTTTACATAAAATCCACAATTAACTTTCTTAATAAACTGAAACCTTTATAAAACTTAGCATATTAGCCATTACTAGACGCCGCACCAGAAAGATGCATGTGTCAAAAATGGTTACAAAAAACGTTCGATTTGCCTCCCAGCAGTCAACCATTTGGCCAAACAAGACTTTCCAACGGTTTCCAGGGGTTTAAAAACGTTCGATTTTGCTTCGCAGCAAGCTAGGGTGACTAAGGCGAGGCAACGCGACACAAGGACACTCGACAATAGAACTACGGTGTACCCGACTTGAGGACTATTAACCCCGACCTAAGGACTAGGTTAGGGGTTTGTAGTCCTTACGTCAGGTAAACCGTAGTATTGTCGAGTCGTTGTTGTGTACACGTCCCTAAGGCGAACCCAGTTCAAAACTTTTGATTGGCTGGACTGTCGGCGAGTTTCGAACACGCTAACTCAGGGGAGATCCATTTTATGAATCGGATATTTTAATACTTGAGTTTAATTGAAATTGGTGAAACCTATCACACATGACAGGGATGCATCTATTTCACATATATCCCCTAAGAGCCTAGACCAACAGTCAACTGTACCCATCAACTTTATCGAATTCCGTTAGCGTTATCGGATGTCTGCTCTGCAATATGTACCTAGAATTGGAGAGCAAGGCCGAATTACGTTCTATAATACAAATTATCTGCCGTTGCACGGAAAGAAGGAGCCGGAGTAAAAGAGAAAAAGAAGCGAGCCAAAGTAGCTAGACTTTATCTTTTCACTAGCCCAAGCACAAGCCGATCTTCTGGTTGCAAGCACTTTACGCTGGATTAGAAAGGTTGTTGAGCGTCTTCTTTCCTGCCTTCTCCCAGGTCCCTTTTTATTTACGAGTATCGAAGCAAGAGGACCTCCCAAAAAAATCCCTACACCCTGCACGAGTGACTTTTGTCCCATTCAGCGAAGAAGCTACTTCATCGCAATCCCCAACCCTACTTAAAAATATAAGCGCTATACAGAGGGGGACGGACACAATAGCGTATCTATCCAGTTAACGAGCTATTAATCTCTTCAAGTTTCATCCACGTTCATCCAAGTCTCACCAGTTTCGTTCACTGAAAACCACACTTACCTTTCAATAATGGCACGATTCTTCCCCAGCTCGTAATAGCCCCCTTGCGGTAGAATTGTCCCAGTGCCAATTCCATGTAAAACAAAGGGATTCCACCCACAAATAGCATCGTGCAATATGGAATAAGAAACGCACCTGTTGAAGATACCCAAAATTTACTCAAATGTAAACATAAACACATTATACAAACTATATACAAAACTCTAACTAAACTACTAGCTTTCACTTAGAAGCAACCAATGAAAGAATTAGTGAATTTCCATAACAAAAAAGTCGTCAGTTCCACTTCTCTGCAATCCATCATCTATTACAAGGAACTTAACTTAGCTCGGGAGTCCTTGAGCCTGACAAGCGACACATTTTCACACTCTTGACGCTCTTTCGGGGAGCCCGCATTTCCAGATATAAATCACTGCAAAACAAGGAAACTTGACACCATTTTCCCCCTCGCAAAAGCTGGCTTCATTAATTTCTTTTTACGGGATGGTTTCCCCAAACCACTCCACATCGACAAGTCGCATTCCACATCATGTTCGCAAGCGTAACCTCATTCTAATTCCGTGCAAACAGTATACCCTTAGCTGCCAACTGAGCGTTCACAGAGTTTGTAAACTGTAATGCATACTGTTTACAAAACCGTAATCCAAACTTAGCGTTCAAAAATAAAAATATAGTCCCTGGAGCAGTCAAGAATGCGGAACCCTCGAGTCTTAATTAAGATAATACTGGGCTAGCTATTACTGCCCAACTATCCGGGCTTGATCATGATCGGGAAGCAATCTCTTGTTAACGAAGCTTTTTGTCCCCCCAACTCCCAATTCTCTTATCGTTGGTAAAAAAAAAAAACAGAGCAAAAAGTATTATTACACAATATTACGCCCCCGAGTTCATCGATTCATTCCGGGGAAACAATTGGAAGACTTGATAAGAAAATAGGAACTCAAGAGCAAAGCAAAGACCTCAAATTGCCTTGTGTCCATCTCCCATGAGAGAACCGTGAAGTTAACCTCTAATAGACAATCCAGATATATTAAGAAGAGCTTAATCCAACACAACGGCATGTGGCTTGGATCTCTATTAATAACTAACACGAAAACGAACTTTGACAGTTTTCCTAGACCAAGTTACTGTTTCCCATGAACCTGTGCTCGCAATGAGAGCAAAAATTCCATTCCTCTGTTGCTGCAGGAACTTGGCTATCACTTAAATCAATCACTCCGTAACTAATTAAGGAGCTAACTAGAAGTTATGACTTGTCTTACTTACAGAAAAAGTATATTTTAACGGTCAAATAAAAAGTTTGTGGATTTCTCCCTTCCCACCATTCTTTCTCCTATGCTATCTCGTGCCGCTGTCATATTATATGGTTGGAGCTAATAAAAACAGTTGAAATCTTCTCCGCAGACCGGGCTGGCGCAATAAGAAACGCTCACGATTTTAGCCCAACATGTGGACATTTGACATTTAGTACTCGCGGAGAAAGGCTGAACGGCTCTTTTCAACACATTCAAAAGAAACAGGCAACAACCTATGACAGTTACTAACGCCTTTTAGGGGGGTAATTGTTAACCCCTAGTACACACAAAAGAATAAGAGCTTGGCTAACTTACCGCCTCCATTTTTGTAACAATAATAAGGAAATCGCCAAACATTAGCCAGATCCACAGCAAACCCAATAACCGAAAGTAAGAAGTCCACTTTTTTGTTCCAAGTTTCCCTCACTTCACCATTTTCGTCCACAGGCGAAGCCGGGTTCGCCACAGCTTCCGGATTGGTTACCGAACCCGATGAGCCACGCCTACAAATTCAAAACTTTCTGTAACTCACATCATTCTAAAATTCCTTCAAATTCCTTCAACTTCATTAATTCACTCAACTTCAATTTCAAAATTCCTTCAAATTCAAATTACGTCAAAATTCTTCATCACTTCAAATTCTGAAACGTGTAAACCTCTCCCAACATCAGTTTCTAACGAAACTACGAAACAAAAAATCTTAACAAATGTAAGTTATGTGTCAGGAAATCGAAAATAAATTTTCGGGAATTTTGACTAATTTAAGGGCAAAAAAGGAAATAATTCACAAATAAATTACCGGCAAAATAGCGCTCTCCTTTTTAGGCAAAACATGACTACAAACTGAGTCCGATTCCAAAATTCAGCTCAACCACCAGCTCCAGTCATGTCGCAGCTCCCAAAGCGATGTACCAAACCGAAAGATCCGATCCAAAAAAACTAAAACAATCCGAATTTTCGGATTTCTAACTGAAAATTCGGAGCACTCTCTCGTTCCTTTCTCTTGGCTGGACGTCGTCGGAATGAAGCACACAGGTCAGGAAAAAAGAGTCCCCCATTTCCTTGTACCCTACGCGTGTATGATGTCGTCAGATTCTCACATATGCCACAAAGTTAAAAAGCCATGCCAAAGCACATGCGCCCATTTTGGGTCTCTTCCAGAAATTCCATGGGTAAGAACCCATGTCAGGCAAGGACAATATTCGCAATCTCATTTGCCTGAACGCAAACTTCATTTACTGGCTCCTAGCCCTAAAATGAAAGACTATGATTACAAGCAAGTATAGCGTAACTTTAATAGTAAAGGCTTTCCCCTCCATCCCTCCTTTTAGAAGCTTAAAATGTTCTCAAGAAAGAAAAGAAGGGGTGGAAGTGACTTTAAAAAAAAAATCCATTTGCCTTCAATCTCCGAAGGCTTTTTTTTCATTTGCATAGATGGGGATCGATCTTGTCAAAATTCTTATTCATTCCTTGACAGTTTTTCAATCTGGATAGCGTTCGTATAACACTCTCAAGGGACTCCGGATGCTGGCAGAGAAGCTTAAGAAAAGATGTGAAGTATGGACCTCATCAATTAAGATCGGATCCCAGCTCAGCTCTTGGTTGTAGGTACTGGTTCAGATGTTGGGGTTCTTTGGAATCACAAAGCTGCATTTCTCCGCAGCGATTCACCCCGGTAACAATCCCCCCGAGTCATTTCTCTCTGTAGCGGGCCAATTAGCCGCCAAACTTGCTGATATGACTCGGAATTCTTCGGGAATCCAAATCTTGGTTCGACGGCACGAGTATTTACGTAACACACGCCATCTAAACCATTATTTAACAATCATTGTACAAAGAATACGAACAATATTGCAAGTGGATCTGGAAAAAGTCCAAAATCTCGAAGATTTTGTCTGGCTGTAATTAGCGCAAGCACACGTATGGGACATCTGGACCACAATAATCCCAGTGGAAGGCACTTGGAACGATAGCCATAACCGTCATAAGCAACAGCCTGAGATAAATTCACCAGGCGGGGGGCAAAAATAACAATTGGGGGTGAAAATTGCGAGTTTTTCGTGTAATGGCTAAAAAAAGAGGCGCAATAAAATACAAGGCGAGACGCGGCAGTCTGAAAACATTCTTTTCCAAAATAAGAAAAACTTTCCTATACAGAACCACGGGAAATTGCGACAAAAGACCAAGTTCACACCCTATTCCCTTTCTCCCTTCGGCCAGTCGAGCCCGTACCTCAACCAAATAATGTTTTCTAAATTCCCCCGGTAAAAAAAAACGTCCAGCACTTTTTAACAGGGGAGGGAATTACATTCGACTCCAGCTTCGGTACAAATGCATTCAATGCAAGGATTTGATAGCTTCTCAATAACTCCGCCTACTCGGTACATGTGGCCGTAGATATTGCAGCCTTGGATTCGTAATTGAGAGCTTGTGTCTACTTTATCGGCAGACATGTCTGCAGGAGAAGCAACTGTAGCTTTGGGAGGAGTTAATTTATTCCCAGAGTCGGGTTTCAAGGGTTTGGCTGTCGTAGTTACTCCATTGGAAGGTCTGGGCGGGAAAGTTACTGTGAAAGCCAGCAAGGGCGAAAGTGTGGTGCTCGTGGGACTAGACGTTTTGGTTGTGGTGCTAGTAGTAGTAGGCTCTGACGTGGTAGATGGGAAACTTATGGGTGGGGTGGGAGGGGGCGTGCCGAATACCCGAGGTGGTGGACTCGAACTCAAGCGCTGAAAGGGCGGTCCTTGGAAGGGCATGGGCTTGAAAGGCTGACTGGGGAAATTTCCAAAATCTTCGGAATCTGGTCGACGAGATGGTAGTAGAAATTCTGCACAAAACCAAACATTTCCAGTTATTCTGACGAACGTAATAGGTTTCAAACAGTCAATATTCAACGGGAAAGTTATATGAAGAGCTCCAAGTTAACGAAAAGGAGTTATCGGAGTTCAAAGAAGTTAAAAGTGTCAGTGGGTTATTTACCGTTGGAGTGAGACGTTTTGGACAAGGCAGAACCCCGTGTTCCTAATGCAATGTGATTAGTTTATGGATCAGTTTTTAAAAGAAATTTGCTGAAGCATAAGTTGGTTAAATCTTGTTCTTTGTTATTATTATATTAGGTAAGGATATTAAACAAGCGTTTCAGGCAGGGAAGCAACCTTACCTAAAGGGTTTTGTTCAAGTGCGAATCCACTGACTGGTAAATTCCCTTCAGGACCACCGGCCGTTACAATGGGCATCACGGGCGTGACTGCGTCACTCGGCACGAATTTCATGATTCTACATTTACAATACAGTAATTTCAACAGGATTACACAAAACTTCAATCCATTACCACCATTCTCTATATTAGCGTTACAATACGACCAAAAAGACGCTCATCTTTTTAAAAAGTCAATAATGAAATTTTGAGAACTGATCTCTGGCGGGCTTGCCTTAACTGGACTTTGCACGTAGTAAAGTAAACCTACGCTAGAGTGCGACACTAAAGCGTTGACTAACATTTGAATTTACAAAAATGGACTCGCAAGCGAATAACTGTCGAAGAATTCGCCAAGACGCAACAAAACAAGAATATGAACACGAAATAGGAAAGTAAAATAGGAACTAAAGAAGGTTACACAGAAAGAATAAATACTTACGAAATTCCCCAAAGGGAAGGTGGTTCAGTGGAACCGTAGTCAATATGTTCAGGATCAGGCTGCTCCACATCAGGCAAAGGCATTCCAATGGGCGTCAGCTTACCGGGTATAAACTCTGGCTGGGATGGGAATCCATCCACGGATCCTGGTCTCATAACTGACTTAACTTCAACTAGCATTTCTTTTTCCTCGTCATCAGTAGGATGCATCAAAATGGGTACAAATTGATCGAAAGCTCCTGCTGGAGAGAGAGGGTGATTCCATTCTACTACCTCCACTCCATGATGTGATTCAGGTGCTTCTTCAACGTTAGTTCTTTCTTCAGTTTCTTCTGATGTATTTTCTTCAGGTTCCTCGCCAACTTTCTCTAGTGGCTTGAAAGGCTCGTCGATGGCGGTATTTGGTAAAATTGGTGTGGTCGACGAGGCAGCGGTGGAACTGGGGCTGTTTTCGCTCTCAGTCTTGCTAAACCACGAAGCTTCGCTTGTCTTACGGCCGGAATCGTCTGATTCTTCGGCTCCTTTTTCCGGGTCTTCTTTCTCGGTGGTTTCAACCTCACCCTCAGGCTTTTCCTCCACAATCGCATCGGGGGTGGTCAGCAAGTCGCTGAAAGCACTCTCCGTCATGCTCTCTGACGTGGCAGCCTACAAGGAATCATAAAAAAGTTAAAAGCTAATAGGAAATGTCGGCTTCTCGGAAAGTAATAACAAAAGGAGCTCGTTCTCTACCTCGGACACTTGGCGTTTGACAACATGTCCGCTCGCGGGCTGATTTTGATTCTGCTTAGGTAATAAGTCAATGATCCGGTCGTTTCCACGCACGCCAGCCAAACTTGGTTTATTCCCCTTCCTGGCAGACAAACCTGGAATCAAGAAACTCTCGCTTTGTAACACATCAGAGAAAAAAGCCTGAACTAACAAGGAAACTAATAACAGACCGTCCACCTTCAACTTAAAACGTATACTTAAAACACATGAAGGTCAAGTTGAGAACCTCGAAACCCAGCCAATTTACTACAATGCATTATACCGGGCACCAAATTTTTTTTCGTCCGTTTTCCTTTTTCCCACAAAATCTTCGTTTTAATACCCCAAAAATAAGCCTCAAGTCATGCCGAACTCTCGAACATAAAGTAAAGCAGAGTCTTTGGAGCAAAAAACTTACCATCTGTACCAGTCAGCGCGTCAATGGCCGCCGCTACAAACAAATAAACCATAATTCATGAGCACACCGACAGTTTTACAAAAGAAGCGTGGATTTCCTCACTTTTTTTCTCTCTCTTTCTTTAAATGTAAGAAACCTACTCACAGCAATCGTAGTGGGATGGGCAACATGACAAGGCTCGGTACCGCGGAGTACATCCAGGCATAGGTGGAGCGCAACGCGGTTGCATGCAACGTTGCTCGCCTCGGATACAGTAACAGTATTCGCAAGTAGTCGACGTCATCATTGCTGATCCATCTCCGTACGTCGTTCCATTCACGAGACAACCTTTAAAAGGTATCAATTCATCAGTATTCACGTACAAACGCTGTCCAAAATATGTAAAATACGTAAATTCGCGAATTAAGAACAAATACAATAATGAAGTGCATAAATTCAACATCCAACCTGCATAAATTACATTAATTCTGCATAAATAAACAAATTATGTTACATAAGTACAAAAAGATTCTGTTTAAACAAAATAAATTCTATATAAATGAAAAGTAAATTCGGGGAATCATTACAGAAGTTTTACCTGAGCGATCCGATACGGTTTTGGTTAATTGCTTCATTAAACGCTGTCTGATGTCATGCTTTAGCTTCCAGGCGGCCAACTGTTCTTTGGATTGACGATCTAAGCGATTCGATTCCTTGTCAGCTGAACAGAAAAGGGGCGAAAAACAGGTTGAAATGCGGGTATTTTGGATTACAATCTTTCTCTCTCTACTCACGACACACAAGCTTGGGACAACACGCCTTTTTGCGCTCCACCAAGAAACATCCTGGAGGGGGCAGTTTCGAATCTTGGTAATGCGGACACACTTGCAAATCGCACACCAACGCGCCTTTCTTGCACATACAGTTCAAACACGGCTCGCCCGTGTTAACTTGGCCACCGTCTTGCACGCGCTCGCCCTTGTACCAGCATACTAGAGGAGGAAATGGAAAAAAAATTCATTAAAACTTAGCTGGGGCGATCCGGAGAAAAGGGTTCTAGAACTCGCCAAAGGTAAAACAGGAGGTTAACCGACTTAACTAATCATAAATCCTAACAGCGGCACCACACATCACACCGCTTCCCGTTAACTTCGTTTTATTTCGTTTCGTAAAGCACCACGTGACTGCCCCGCAGGCCGGGCACCAAAGGTCAATGCTTGCGCTAATCGCTTACTACCATCAACAAAAACTTATCTTCGTTTTTTATACATAAAAAAACTTACCTTCTTGTCTCCTTGAAGGGACGTCCGCGATGTCTGTGTTGAGCTCCAAAGGTGCTAAAATACGCCATAAAAGAAACAAAGAAGGCGCTTGATTAAGTTTTATCCTCTCAAATTTACACACACCCAGCTTCTCGGAAACCCTAAACAATCTACGCTTAATTCAAGAGCAATTACTCCACGGAGAATTATGCCAAGACAAGGGGTCAATGTAGCCGTGCTCACGATCCCATGCATGCAAGGCTTACCTAACAAAATCAAAAGTTTTCCTTCCAGAGCAGAATACAGAGCTAAGACGGATGATGGTGCAAAACAGATGGGCAAGACGTACCATTTTTTTTTTTTTTTTAAGTACTGAAAGTGGTTTCCCAACGCCTATCTCTCGATTTTCATTGTGGGTGACCCCCAACTGGTGAAAAGGGAATCTGTTTTCCTAAATTCTTTATACACAGTGACTCGCGTCCTTGGAGAAGCGACCAAATCTTGCCTCTAGGGCCAAACTAGGAAAACTTGCAAGTATTCATTTCGGTTGAGCCGCTTTTTATTAGCCTGGGTGTTTAGATTAATTGCTTCTCTTCTCAAAAAGCGGCTTTGCAAGCCATTTCTCACACACCCACATCGTTTACCTGCGTAGATGGAGGTCAGACCCATGAGAGCCACAAATAAGAGCTTCATGGTGTTTGATCAAAACTTTTGAGCCAAAAAGTTGAAATAAATAAGTGATTTATTTTTTTTAAATGACGTTTTTTTGCCACACGAGTCAAAAACTCGCAACACTTGCACTGGTAACCGACTCGGAGACGTTGCACAGCCACAGGTGAAGGTTGTTGCACGACTGATGGACGGAATGTTAACACGCGGGACCAAAGCACCCAAACCCAATGCAAAGCCGTCTGCCGGTGGCTGGTACCTGAGCCATGCTCTAGGCAGTATTGTGTATTTGGCCATGGCCATCTTTTCCTCGTAGTCCCAGCCCCAAAGCTTTTCCACTTGGGAGAGTAGATTAGTCGGTTCTTGTTAGCACTGCAGGTGGTGGACACACCGGAGGGCATGCACCACATATGTTCTGCCAAGAAAGTTACAAAAAATAAAATAAACACTCGAAAAAGATGAGACTCTAATCAATTGTGTTGGTCAAGCTTACTTCATCCATGTGTGTGCGCCCAGTTTTACGATCCAGTGTAAAACTTCTCCGTTTGGGCAATCTTTCCGTCTAAAGTCAGTCATTTTCAACGGGTGCTTTTGGACTTTTTCCCGAATGCGAGCTATAATGCCATGCAACTCACGCACTCGTCCTTACAGGTCTTGCCACTTCAGAGCTTGCTTCAGTCAATCTATTTGGCGTCGTGTCCCAAGCTTCCAGCTTTTCAAACAATGCTAAGCTACATTGTTGATGGAAAAGCGTAAGGTGATAATCATGTAGAGAATACATTACCTTTGATACTTTACCAGACTCCCTGCTGGCTTTTTGGCAGACGAATAGATGAACATGGAATTGCAATCACGGAAAGAAGACATTGTCACTGACCGTTGATTTATGCATCAAGAACGCCGAAAGCAAGACTCCACTACTTCAATTGTACCAACAACCTTCCAATTTCTCCTTCCCTTGCACCGTAAATATTGGATGATACAGTATAACAGAGTTGTCGCAACAGCCTCGCTTAGGCCTATTCCTAGAAAATATATACGGCTCCACTTACCACGCAAAAACCTACAAGAAATCCCCAAACTGCTACTAACGTAAACAAACATACACATCGAGCACCTGGGATGTCCCCCGCAATTCCCATGCAGGGCTTTTCATGGCACACTCTCGCCAAGTACTTTATGCTCTTATTACTGCAGTAGGAACACCCACACGATTACCGTGCTTTCTCACTTTACTTTTCATAAATAATACCCGATCACACGCTCTAATTTCGCAACCGGGTCTAATAGTATCTATAAGCAATTACGAAACCTAGACGTCGATTTTCTCTCCCACACAGACCACCTCTCTCACTCATGCGCGCCAAAATGACTCGTAAACTCTTTAATTCTCGACCTTCATCACTTCTTCATCTTGGGGGACCACGGCTGCTGGGATCGCCACAACAATAAAAGCAAGATATACCCGCCGGAGAAAAACAAACATAAAAAGCAAAAACTGAGGTTTGTTAGTGACAGTTAAGAAATAAACGAAGCTCGTAATCATAACTATGACTGCTGCACAAAAGCTTTTTATTCCCCTTGTCAACCCTAATGACTGTTGTTCATGCTTGTTTTGCCACACTAAATCTTGGTTTTGTTCTCCATTCCTTTCCTCACTCGAAAATCGGGTTCCTAATGGAAAAGATGAACTTGAAATCGTGACCAGGGTATTAGACCAATGCTAAAAAACCTGGAAGCTCTAGCACTATACACAAACTCGACTATTCAACACTAATTACCTTTCGTGGAGTTCATACATTCGTAAACCGGACAAGGAACTCCTTTTCGGTGAAAAATCTTTCTAAACACTGTACTCCATAGTGAAGGAGCAACGCAACATAACGCAACAATGAAAAAACTCTTGCTGAACCATAAACTATAGCCGCGTTCGTTTTGCACCGTCCACTAAACTTAAGACTTACCAGACTTCCTTGACTTTTGCTTACGAGCGTTCGTTTTAGCCTAAACTTTGAAAGTTTACCGAAGTCGACTTGGAAAGTCTTGAGTCAAAACGAACGTTTATAAGCAAAAGTTTACAATTGCTCCACCCATGGGGCGGTGCTTGTAGAAAATAAACAAAAGCAATAGAGCTTTTGCCAAATTACGCCTCTCACGGCAAGAGTTGGCGAAATCCGCCATTTTGAGTACATTTAAGTTAAGGTAAACAAACAACAACAAACTGTTTTCCGTGAACATTGGTTTTGCTTTGTGTCGTATTATGTCTTTTTGTTTGTTTACATGAGCTACTTGTAAAAGCTGTAAGCAAAACCAAACTATTCACCGAAATGGTGAAAGGAGAAGGGTCTTGGCTAAAGGATTACGTTCGAATAAGAGTTATAAGTCTAAGCATTTCCTGGAATTTTGTCTATGAATTTAGCTGGAGTAATTTATCATTGTAAAATACCCAACTTATGTGATTAGGCGATATGAAATAAAACGACCCCTGTCTCTACAGGATTAAATGGGAATGAAACGGGACCGTAAGTTCAGAATGAAATTAGACGGGTTATCATGAGCTTATTTTTCCCCCTTACTACCGGCGTAGGCTCGCGCCGTACATTGTATTTCATGCATATGATTCTACATGAATTGTCAAAAATCACAACACAAGGGACTTATGAGCTACGGTATACTCAAGAAAAAATGTTTCTTCAGTGTAACACTGTAACCACATTGGCTATACCACCAGGATTTTAATTCTGGTAAACCAGCTACTTTTCCTAACGAAAATATTCCTGGAAGGTTCCTGCATTTCTCCCATAATCCGGCCATAACAGTTCGCTTCCAGTCCAAGTGCAAAAGTTCAACTCACTAGAAAAAGGACTTGCCGGAGTTGTTCAACTCCAAAATTTGCTAAAAAAAATGGGCTTAATCCAGACTTGAGTCCAGTTCAACTCCAAGTCCGCCCAAGCCTGACGTGTACTTTCAATAGACGTGTACTACACCCTTTCTGGAATAAACGTTGTTGGAATTCTTCGTGAGTTGCCAGCAACAATCACAGGGAGGAGCAAACCAGAATTGCGCCCTGATGCGCGCTTCTTTGGTTAGTCCCCCCCCCCCCCCCAACACGGTATCCAAGGCACAAAATTCCGGAACTTTACTCTCCGAATTCTTAGTTACTGCACAGTTCAACAACAATCTACTCCTCAAAATGGCTTCACAACATATTCAATCTAAGCCTATCAAATTAACCAACTTAGCTACAGGTGTCCAGTTTTTCGATACGCTCCACGCGTCCGCTTGTCAGGTAACTCAATTTCCCCCCCCCCCTCTGTTTTCCACCGTGAAACCAAATTCAATTTTTCTCAATAGCAACAATGAAATACGTTTAAACACCAAGAAAAAGATACCCAATTTCCCTCCGCTTTTAATTTCTCTCCCCAATTCGCTGTCGGAAATTTCACTGTTGCCACAACGAAATTTCTCTCCCCAATTCGCTGCCGGGAATTTCGTTGTTGCAACAATGAAATTGAACGTAAAACCACCGTATAATTAGTTCTTGGGAACTGCTGCGCTTGCTTGTCAGAAAAACTTGTCTGTTTTATGTTTGAAGACCTTTTTTGCCCTCAATTACCGAATGGTAGAGCGAACCTGAGACCCAAAGTTCGCCAAACTTATATTTTAGTCGCTCTATATCTTTCCAGACCTAATTGATGCAATTACACAGGCCGTACGCGTAAGATCAGAGTCTAAGGAAATATGTCTGGCAAGTTTGATGAACCCAGGCACCCCATTATCAAACAATGTTCCGGCTGATCAAATTAACCAACTACGAAGTACTTTACATGTATTAGAAGAGGCCCAAGACTTCTACCAACAATACTTTGCTTCCGTTAGACGGTAGGTGACATCCACAATTTGAATTCTTCTTTTCTTTCCCTTTTATACTCCGACTGCCCTAAATCACCTAAATAGTTTCGCCCACATCCTAACCCAATAATCAAACCCAAGCAACGAGACTGACTCGCATTCCTGACCCAAAACAACACACAATTAAGTTAATTTCGCCGCAAGCCACGCATAACCACGACTTGGACACGTCAATTTTGCTGATTGGGTTGAAGGACGCGTATTCCTGGAACTATGTACCAAGCAGATCTTCCTCTGACCCTACAATCAATCTCTAATGTGCTGGGGGAAGAAAAACATGTCGAGTACACTTAACCCCTTCAGCGAAGCTGGCCCGATCAATATCGCCACATCTTTATACTTGTTTTATTTTTTATATTATAAACTGATAGTCTAAAACGATTTGGGCGGCTTTTATCCTTTTCGTCGTCATTAAGCGCAAAATTTCGGTCAAACCAGTACTCGTCAATTGCATTTCCTGTCAAGTGAAACTCCCAAGCGACTTGAAGAGTCTAGCACGAGTGTGACTTCCCATTTTGGACTATCTTGACACTTGTGGAGCAGACTATAAGTATCCATGATTTCCACGTCTTGACAGGGTGGGGGGATGAGTTTTCACCTGACATGAATCCACAAAGACTCTGAAGCAAGAGTCTCTCGGATGTATTAAGACTCCCCTCCACTTCCACTCGCATACACGCGGAAATTTCAGCTAAGGTTTAGAGGATTAAAACTAAACTTGGCTTTCAACAGGCTCAATACACCATTGCACCAAACCCGATGGGAGACGGTGAAAGACGAGATTGCGAAAACGGGAACATACACCATGACGGAAATCGAGTTAAATTTTGGCGCCAAACTAGCTTGGCGAAACGCGCCTCGATGTATCGGTCGAATCCAATGGGCCAAACTTCAAGTAACATACCTAAGTTCATTTTTTCCATCTTAAATGCGTTTAAAACCTTCTCAAAGTTGTTTGACGTCCGTCACGTTACCACTGGCCACGAAATGTTCGAAGCCATTTGCAACCACATCAAGTACGCGACCAATAAAGGGAACCTCCGGTCCGCCATTTCGATTTTCCCCGCCAAAAGCGCCAAAGGAGAATTTCGTATCTGGAATCCGCAGTTTTTCGGCTACGCTGGTTATAAGCAACTCGACGGGAGTATCAAGGGCGACCCTATCAACGTCCAATTCACGCAGGTCATTATCGCGGAATAGTTGTACTCGTACCCTTTGTACTAAAATGAGACGCAAACATTCTAAACAGATGTGTACACGCTTGGGATGGACCGGAACTGGCAGTCGCTTCGATTTACTGCCGTTAGTACTGCAAGTCGCTGGCCAAGACCCGGAATGGTTCCATATTCCACCTGAGCTAATACTCCAAGTCCAGTTAACGCATCCGAGGTAGACATTACATCAACGCTTTCCAGGTTTGAAACACGAGTCTAAGAACCCTTGACAGTTATGAATGGTTTTCGTCGCTCAATCTGCAATGGTACGCACTACCCGCTGTTTGTAGCATGAAACTGGATTGCGGGGGCCTGGAATTCACGGCAGCGCCTTTCAACGGATGGTACATGGTCACCGAGATTGGATCACGTGATCTGGCCGATCCTTACCGCTACAATACCTTGCCCGTAACATCCTAAGCCTTTCTACTATTGAAATCCGTTTCCATTTCCCATTGAAAAGAGTTTTAAATTAATTTTGCGTTTATTTTGCCGCTCAAAGAGTATCGCTATCAAAATGGGCTTGGATACGACTTCGCAGAACAGCTTATGGCGGGACAAAGCAGCCGTGGAACTCAACTTGGCGGTCCTTTACAGTTTTCAGGTAAACATTTTTGAAAAAGTTCAAAATTTCCTTCCCAGTTTCTAACTTGGTTACGCCTAGAAAGCGAACGTCACAATCGTGGACCATTATTCGGCCGCAGAATCGTTTCTGAAGCATGTGGAGAACGAAGCTCGATTGCGAGGTGGTTGTCCGGCTGATTGGATTTGGATCGTGCCGCCGACTTCCGGGTCTTTGACACCCGTTTTTCACCAAGAAATGGCCAATTACTGCCTAAAACCTTCTTACGAATATCAAGTCTGGCCACATTTTTCTCATCAACTTTTTATCTCATTGACCCTAAAACCTACGCGCCAGATGCACTCAATGACGCCATCTTTTAGTTCTTGCTTTGTAATTTGGTCTTATTGTGTAACAGGAGCCGGCCTGGAGGCATCACGTTTGGGAAAACAGTGCCAATTCTTCCACTCAAAACAAACACAAACTCAAGTTCAAAGAAGTGGCCAAGTATACGCACATTAAACACCAAAGAGAACAATCTTTAAACTATTTGTATTCCTCTACTACAACAGAGCGGTTAAATTCACCTCGAATCTGTTCGGAAAAGCCTTGTCCAAACGGGTCAAAGCCACGATTTTGTTCGCTACGGAGACCGGGAAATCCGAAAAATTCGCCCGGACCTTGTCCCAAGTCTTCCAGCATGCGTTCAACGCAAACGTCGCATGCATGGAGGAGTACGATATGATCAATCTCGATCACGCGGCTCTGCTTCTGGTCGTCACGTCGACTTTCGGGAACGGCGATCCTCCCGAGAACGGTCAAGTAAGCTTAACTCTAGTTACCAATCTAGTTAAAATCGATCTCAACTCTCTTTCTCTCAAAATACGACACTTCATCAATCAACACAGACCTTCGCCCAAGAGTTATTTGCCTTGACGAAACATTCCGGTAATAGCACGGCTTTTCCCAACAAAACCAACAGGTTACTTGACATTAACCATTAACCTTCAAGGGAGCAGTATATGAGCTCCATAATCTTCCTTTTATAGCAAAAGCTCGCGATCTTTCATTAAAATGAACAGCCAATCCGACTCGCCTGGTTATAACTCAAGTTCCGGTGGTAATCGTTCTGAGCGGTTACAAAGCACCTCTAGTATTACCTCAGACATGGGCAGTGATTTGGGTCCTCTGAGCAATCTCCGGTAAAAAACAACAAAAAAACAAAAACAAAAAATTACGGCATTCTGAATCTCAGCTATGCGGTTTTCGCGTTGGGATCAAGCGCCTACCCCAACTACTGCGCTTTTGGCAAATACGTGGATCACTTGTTGGGCGAATTGGGGGGAGAGAAACTTGTGCGGTTAACCACAGGGGATGAAATGAATGGACAAGAACAAGCGTTCAAAAACTGGGCTCAACAAGTGTTCCACGTAACAATTAACTTTCCCTTTATCTTATTCCTTAACCTGATCTAAAATTCCCATTTTATCTTCAAGACCGCTTGCGAGAGTTTCTGCCTTGAAGATATAATTAGTATGGAAGCGGCTCAAGCTGCTTTACGCCCCCATACGCTAGCCAGAGATCATATTCGCTTTGTGGCCATGCCTAGTGCCGATCCTCTAGCTTTGGGTACGGAAATATTCAATTTCTAAATAATGAAAAAATACTTAAAAGCTTATTTTCAACACGAGGTAGGTTTAGCTCACGTGCATAATAAGAAGGTTAAAAGCTGCCAAGTAATATTTAACGAAAACATCACCACTGAGGTCTACGAGTGAGTATTTCCGTACAAATCCCTAATGGCAATAAAGTGATTTTTTTTCAAACAAAATTTGCTAATGGAGACATTCGACTCGACGTATTCGGCTCCATTTGGGCCAAAAAGTTGACACGGGAATTGAAAGCAAGCCAGGGGACCATGTGGGCGTGTTTGCGGTCAATAACCACGACACGGTGACACGAATTATGGAAAAACTGTTTCGGTGCCCTGACCTTTCGTCCCCTCTCCAGCTTCAGACCCTGAACTCATCGAAAACCTTCGCAGGTAACTAATTCTTCCTTCGTTGACCTTTAATTATCCTGAGGAATTCCGTTCCTACGTGACTTCTTATTTACTCCCTTTTAAATTACGATTTTAAATTGCAATTTCTTTTAAATTGTAATTCCTTTTAAATTGCCATTCCTTATCATTGTAATTGTGAGTCACGTGTTCGGAAAGTGAAATTCCTTCTTATTAATAGGAGATATTAAGAAGAATTGGGCGGACGAAAATCGTTTGCCGGTTTGTTGCTTGTACGATCTTCTGGCGTACTACCTGGATGTCACCACGCCCCCTTCCCAGGCCCTATTATCCACGTTAGCGACTTACGCTATTAACCTTAACGACCAACAACGCCTCTTGCAGCTCTCAACGGTAGTCTATAGACATGCCTTCAATTGGTTTTAGCTACGGGATATTTATCGAAAAATTTCTTAGAACGCTACTGAATACGAAATGTGGAAACAAACCAGTTGGCCCGACCTGCTTCAAACAATGGACCTCTTCCCTTCCATTCAGGTGGACGCTGCCATTCTCGTATCTCAGCTTCCGATTCTGCAACCACGTTTTTACAGTCTTTCCAGTTTCCCTTCGCCAACCACCCCTGAATATGAATTTGATCTCACCCTAGCGGTAGTCACTTACGAAACCCCCTGTAAAAACTCGTTCTAAACCAACTTAAAGCGGGACTTGCTAATTATCTCGCTTTAATTAGGCGGAACAACGCGAAATGGCATCTGTTCACATTACTTGGCGGGTACGAAGCCCGGTTCAACCGTCCAATGCTTCTTCAGGGGGTAAAAACTAAATAGCAAATTGGTTGGTCTACTGTAAGATTGATTTGACTAGTTCCTCGAATTTTCATCTGCCGACCGATATAAGTCAACCGGTTATCATGGTTGGTGCAGGGACAGGTATTGCACCGTTTCGAAGCTTTTGGCAGCACCGGGATATGATGCGTAGGGGTGAAACGAACGTTTTAGCCATGGGAACGATGGTTCTGTTCACTGGATGCCGTACCAACGGCGTCGATTTGTACTCCAAAGAAAAATCCGATATGGTAAAAGCCGGTGTGTTGGACTATGCTTTCTTGGCTCTGTCTCGCCAACCAACTGTGACCAAAGTAAGCCTAACGTTTAAAAAAAAACTATACAATCTTTCCAGTCTCGGAACAATTCATCAAATGACTGTAATTTTCAAACTGATTACAGAGCTACGTTCAAGACAAGCTACTCGATGCATCTTCCTTGGTCTACCGCTTGCTATCCGAAAATGGTGGTCACATTTACGTCTGCGGTGATTGCAGCATGGCCGAGGGCGTGGCTTCAGCGTTACGACGATTGCTCAAAACAGCAGGCAAACTCAGCGACGAACAAGTCATTGATTTCATGCTAATGCTTCAAGTTAGCATTCTAAGTATCTTACTCTCCGAAAGCTAACGTTGTTACTTTTGTCTAGGACGAGAATCGTTACCATGAAGATATCTTCGGTATCACGCCCCGTAAGCTAGTGGAAGATCCACTAGTCAAGAATGAGAAGCTTGGCAAACCTAGTCGCCAATACACGGATGACACTTTCTTATAATACCAATTTCTGCAAACTTGCTTGTCATCCGTGCTTCCACTATTCAATAAACTTGACCTAGACTTACGATATCTTTCCTCTTAATCTCTGATATTCAATACATGATTTTAACAAGCGAAACAACGAGTTTAACTTTGATTTCGTATTATTACTACGTTTGAGTTTGAATTCGTATTACTTTCATTTTTCTAATTTTGTTAAGGAAAAGTCGGCACTAAGACTTTATACTGAAGTAATGAGGAAAAGGGGCAAAAAACTCGTGAACGTTCAAAAAGTCAAATAGAATGTTCAGTAAACAACCATTTCCCGCTGTTTTAGAGTTGGAAGGTCATTTGGGAAACACGAGTACCTTTTCCCTTGATTTTTCGTGCCAAGAAAGTGAATTCGGCAAGGCCAAGGCCCCCAATCTTCTCCAGCGAACATTTCTTCTCGCTAACTTAAATTTCAACGTAGTTTAATTTAGCGCCGGTATGATCACGTGGCTTTTTTGCTACCATAGAAACGTTCTAAACCTCAATAAACAACAACAAAGAAAAAGCTTCGCTTTACGGTAACAGAAACGTTCTAAAACTCACATAAATGATACATTTATCTAATAATCGTTTCAACAGACATGCCAGTGCACTAGACTAGTAAAGCCTTACGCTAGTCTACCCATGGCGAAACAGCAAAGCAATCAACGAGTTACTCGAACACAGCCTTTAAAAGCAACTTGGCCCTCTTCCATTAGCATTACCAACCATACTGCAATACCTTCCAGCACCATAGGAACATCAGGCCAAAATCATGTAACAACTAACATAAACCGTCAAAATTTCTTTTATCTTTAAAAATCCCAGATACTACGCATTATATTTGTTTTTGCTAGGCAAATCGAACGTTTTTGAAAGCCCATTCCAAATCCGGGCCTTTCCTGGAAGGTCTCCCTGTCTTATCTAGCAAACGGGCCATGGTTCCTAGGCAACAAGTACAACAACCCGAGCCTGGAACAATGAAAAATATGAACGGCCATAACATAGTGCCTGGCATTCAAGTCCCAATTACACCCGAGCCTACCGACCTGACGATTGCCAGCAGCACAGATCGAACGCTGCGGAAAGTTGCAGAACGTCGACGACGAATTGGGGCTCTTCTTGAAGAAATTGATCAAGCTGAGCCCCTCTGCGATAAACCCTTGCCAGCGCCCCTATCTTTCCATAAATTAGTCGTATCTCCTTCCATTAAAGAATACACCTTCCAATATGAGCCTGTTGAAGACTTTCCAACGACAAAACACATCCATCGTCCAGTGAGTGCATCGTCGAATTTACCGTCACCTCTTCCTTCCTTGTCTCAAGATTTAGTTAACCACTCAACGCAGACGAAGCGAACAATAGCTCGATCTTCCTCTTTGAGCAGCATCTCAGTGCCAAGTACTTCTCATCAGCCAGATAAGAATCGGGACACAGATCGAATGGACTTTGTGCGTTTAAATTCTCTAGCAGCCAAGAACGTGCCCGTCAGAGTAAAACCTGGGCGAGTAAAAAGCAAAGTGGCGGAAGCTGGAACTCCGCATTTGCATGGCCAAGTTCCCAAGTAAAAGTTTTACGTTAAAAAAACTAAGCCCTGAAACTAAAACTGTGTAATTTAGGTACCTCGAGCGGAGAAAAGCAGAGTGGGCAGCTTTAGAAGAAGAAAAGCTTCGGAATCAGCCTGATCCTGAGTGCCCACCTGGTCATATGCTCATGTCCGAGTCTGAACGACTAGAAACCCTTGAAATGCTCCAAAAAAGTACTTCAAATGCTCCAAAAACACGAATAAACCACCTATAAAGGCATTTAAGCCTAAAACTACATATAGTTTCGTTTTAGGTTACGAGGAGTCTGTTATGGAAGTGAACAAAATGCCGGTGCGCAACGATACCTTGAGAGTACGAGCCAAACGAGAAGAATTGGAGCAACAAATGGCGAAACTGGAGGAAGGAATTCGCATTTTGTCGAGACCAAAAGTCTTTGTAAAATTAGATAATTGAGGAACATCACGTGGCTTATATCACGAGCAATTTATGTACAGTACAGGCGTTAAACATTCCATGACTAATAAAGAAACGAGAACATACGCAAGTTGTTGAAACTCGGTCAATGCTTTGTGATTCTATGAATGAGAGCTTCATCGTCGAATATGCATTGGTTGGAACGCAGGAGCGGTTCTTCTTCGGAAAAGAAGCGAGATGAGTCGAAATCAGGGAAGAAAAACTTGATTTCGCGCTGAGCTGTCTCGAGGGAGTCTAATTCCCATAGTATTTAAGTTACTTGCAACTTTGTGAGAATCAATAACTAAAAACCTGAGCCGTGGGATGTATTACGGGTATCTGTCAATCCCAAGGACCCTCTAATGGACGCTGGATATTCAAATTGGGCTTGAAATACTCGTGTAGGGCCCATAATGGCTCTCCACTGCGCAACTGCGAATGGATGGGCTAAAATGTGAGCCAAAACTGGTCCACTGAGGTGTTAAAAACACATTTGAAATAGTTTTTACCAGAAAATAAATTGGAGTAATTTAAGCTACCTAGTCATGAAGGTAACGAGTCGATTAAAAAAGAATCGTCCGCTGTGCTCAGCATAAAACTCCTCTGCTGACTTTCTATTGAGTTTTACTTCTTTGGATCGCACAAAGTAGAAACCATGACCGAGAATTAACTCGTGAATTTCCTTCAAAAAAGCGCGCCAAAATAGCGAACAAGTAAATAAACGGGCGGAGCTAAAAATGCATGCGAGATAAATAACATTTGCTACTTACCTTTCTGGCATAAGATATCTTTGTTATATCTGGTTTTAAAAGAGCCATAGTTAGCGTTAAAGCGCGTGAGTTCATGGCCACGTATGTAGCTGACAACACTAAATTATAATGGAAAACGTTTGAAACGAAGAGAACGGGATGAGAACGTTGATTTTATTGGACTTATTTAACTTCTGCCCACGAGATGGCAGCACTATGAACGGCAAAAAATCAATTTCGCCGCGGGAGATATTTGCGCGGCAAATTTATTACAGAAAAAACGTCATTAGACGCGTTTTCAAATAAACCGTGAATGTATCTTGTCCACTGAAAGTAATCACACAGACAGACATAACGACTTGAACTCTTTAGAATGTCTAACTTGTTTGGTATTTGCTTTACCGTAGACGGTACAAAATACGCCAGAAGAATATTACGATACAATGCAATAGGCATACGGGATTCTAGACAATACAATTAATACGGATAGACGAAACAATACAGTATTGTATCGGCTAATGTTCGAATTAGATGCATTAGCCCTAAATTAAGAACTGGGTACAAAAGGGATTGGCAATTTGAAGGGGTCTTTGACGTAACAGAAATATTCGCTAGGTGGCTACTTCATCTGCGTCATCGAAGTGACAGAAAGAAAACAGATGCACGTGCTTATAACAAGGAATTATGACGTCCAATTTTGCCGGTAAGAAAGTCGCTTGGTACTCTGTTCAAAGCCAACCCAACTTATGACTCGTTATCATATTTCTGTAGCCGCCTTTCAGAATCTTAAGGAAACAGAAGCCTACAAACAAGTCGCCGCCGAAGCAGCAGCCCCAGTTTGTCTTTCTGCACAAGATAATGCTGCAGTTACAGATTCTTCCGAAGCTAGCACTTCTAAAATTACCTACAAGCCAAATTCCGTCGTTGTCAGCCCTCGACAGGTGATTTAACCTCATTCTAAAATATGCCCACTCATGAAACGGTTCATTTAGCGAGGAAACCCCCTCTTAAAGTCAATCAGAAATGTCGCCTGGGAGTACGGAGAGATTATTCCTGATTATGTCATGGGTCAGACTACATGTGGCTTATTCCTGAGCCTTAGGTATCACAATCTGAATCCAAATTACATCTACGAGCGCCTCAAAAGTCTGGGAAAACAATACGAGCTTCGAATATTACTAGTACAGGTATAGGAATCTGTAAATTGAAGAAAACCTAGACTATGCAGTTTTTCTTTTCTTTCGGTTAGGTGGATGTCAAAGACCCTCATCACCCACTTAAGGAGATAACCAAAATCTGCCTTTTGGCAGACTTGACGTTAATGGTAGCCTGGAGTCCGGAAGAAGCGGGCAAGATGATTGAAACGTACAAAATTTTCGAGCACAAACCACCAGATCTCATCATGGAAAAGCCCGACACTAATTCCTTTGCCATGGTAAACTGAATTCGTAGAAAGCATTTGAAAAGACTCTTGTCTCCGCTTTTAAAGGTCGTGGATGCTTTGACAACCATCAAACGCATCAACAAAACAGACGCCGCTACGCTTCTGTCCAACTTTAACACACTGGAAAGCATCTTCCAAGCTTCAGAAGAAGACTTGAATCTATGTCCAGGCATCGGTCCCTTGAAAGCCAGTCGTTTGTTTCGTGTTTTGCACGAAAACTTCAAGAAAACTAAACCGGGATCTCCTCAGAAGTCACTCAAGCCCAACTTTCTCCTATCTGAACAAGCTTCATCGTTGACGAACGAAACCTAAACTCGTGAAACATGCGTACGCCCCAGATTTTGTAAATAATTATGTTCAATAAATCAACGTCCGTGACTCAGACAAACTTCTGGAAGTCTCCGTCTCCCTTGTTTCTCTGTGGCGTGCGAAAGTCCCACACAAAATCTCCCAAAATAGCTGAGGCGCCCTTTTCCTCCCTTTTTTCCCGCGCTCAACACATTTCCCCGCCAGATTTGTGCCAAAGCAGCTGGCAGTATCTTTTTGCGCGATCGCCAGTGAGTATACTTTAATTAGTATAATGGCCAACTACCGCTTTCACCTAAAGTTCGCCTAGTTCCTTTCGCAACAAGCCAAACCTGCCTCTACCTTAACCAAACAAACTAGCTTTACAATATAAGCAAACAGCGCTTGGTTGCGTAGTCTCGGATTTCGATGTCCCGTCTTAGATTACCCTTTTAATTGCAGGTGATAAAAGGCCCGATATGGCCCATTTTCAGAAGCAAATCTGTGTTTCGCATAAACAGTACAACTCGCCCTTGGCTTTGTACAGTTCCGAAGCGGTCGCTGAAACGCTGGCTCAGCAAGCAAGGCATAACGGAGCTCTAGGGTAAGTCGTAAACGCTCCAAAGTCCATGAAAGGCCAGCACCTCTTCTCTCTTCCCCTCCTTTGCAGGAGGCTATTGCAAGAGCATTTTTGCATGGGAGTTCTCCACAAACCTTTCTTGAGTAACGCGTTGCCCAAGTGTGGCCATATAATGAGACAAGTCGGAAGTTTACCAACATTTTTCAACCGCTACAGCTTAAACCGCAGGAGAGCTGGCTGCGAAGCCGAAACTGCCAAATTCGTTCGCTGAGGCAATCCGAAATCCGTATGGGGTAAAGCGTTAAGCCCATTCCTTTCCAAGAAACGTTCGATTTTCGCTAGGAAGCCTGCTATACGTGGTCACTTGTAATCTATTCGCTTGTAAACCGAGTTGGGAGGTCTCGTGACTACTCTACTTTGCTGCTGCGGTAGGTCGGATTGAGATTTTCGAACAAAATCCTTTCCTATACGCAACCCGAAACTCGGGAAGGAATTCCTTTCCTGGCTCCAATGAAGCCCTTTTACTGCGTTTCAGAAGTAAAGGTTGATAGTTAGTCTAATTTTGGTCCAACGAAAATTATGTCGAACTAATTTACTCGATGGAGTAACACAACAGGCGCTATACGCACGAATTTTCGCATGGAAAAAGACAGTTCGTTCATTCTTTAAGGCTTCTGGTCTTGGTTCTAGAACAATAACCGGTTTTGTGTCACTTGTAAGCATTTTGGTTTGGGAATGTAAATGCGAACGCCAACAAAGGGTATGCAAAGCACAAAGACCCGGCCAAAAAACACTTCATTATTATGTCGGGCTGTTTGCCTATAAGAAAAAGCCCCTCACGTCATCGCCGTATGCTCATGAGTCAAGTTTCAAAGACTCTATAAAGCGCTAAAGCCAAGGGCCAAGTCCAAAAAACGCAGTCAGACAGGTATATCTCGTGGAAGAAAAAGTAGGTTGGGATTTTCGTTGCTTATTCCGTTCGTTTAGCTAGTCCACCATTCATACACGAGTGGGAAGAGAATACAAACGCACCAGCCAAAGCTCCGTACTGTATTTCTTATTCCGAGTCTCTTGTAGTGCCCCACAACAATCCGTAACGAGAAATTCAACAACACCCTCATTGAAACGAATTCAGAGCGTTAAAGCCAAGGTAATACCAATTCACCAAAACAAAATAATTTATTTCACAATTCTCCAAGCCGTAGAAGCATCTGTAACATACCGTGGAGACCTTGAATTCACCAAAACAAATTCGTGTATGTTCACAATTCTCCAAGCAGTAGAAGCAGATCAAGCATCTGTGAAAGACCGTGGAGACCTTTTTTAGGATTTGTTGTAAACGATTAGGCATTTGTGAAAGTCATGCACCGGAGCTAATTTGCATGTCTAGGCCGCTAAGGCGCAACTTTACTTAATATCCATAACCAGTATCGGAACAGAAGTGAATCCAATTTCGGTTTCTTGGTTTCTCGGAACAAACGGTTTCTTCAACCTCCAATCGTACTGTACGCCTCGTTGGAAAGACAAAGTTGGTTGAGTAACACACGTGGGACGTAAAAAGAAAAACAGAGAAAAAACTCTCAGGCTTCGCCCATTGTTCCTGGCTTATTGGAAAAACGCCACAAAATGTTCTTGTGGCTTTTCCTGCCATGCCGTCATGTCATTAGCATGCGAGTTATCCCCCCTTCCCCAAAATAGTCCCACTGGACACGCTAGCATCCCTCGTCACCTGGCCACTCGAGTATTCGGCCCGAATAAAAATCCCAAAAAGAACATTTTACTTCGCTACGTGCGGAACTGCGCACAGACTCATGCCTTAGACGTTGTAACGCTGTAAAAGAATGTTGTGAGGGCATTCCAGCGCTTATGAGGCACGCCTATCTTGTTTAAATTCCCATTTGCGACATTTCCCTCAGAAATCCTGAATGCATTCCACGAAGACGTATTCCACGTATCGTAAGGGCGTTTGAATTGGATAAGCTGTTCCAGTTGTAATGAGCTAATAGCCAGCTTTCCAAATTAAGGGCGTGACACATATTGGGCGGTATGCAAGACTTTAAGAGGATGTTCCTCCGCATCCGAGCTATATACCCATAGCCCACCATGGGCGTTCTCCTCTATTGCTAAGCTCACACAGAGCACAGAAACAACCCCCGGGATTCTGCATTCAGTCTTGTGATCTTACCCAGGTTAGTCATCATCTCTTCCTCCACCAAACTACCCACACTCGACATTCGGCTTTCATAAGCGCGTGGGCGAATTACTTTACGTTAACTTGGCTACGACAACACTTGTGAGCCCATCCACACGCACAGCACAAGTACCGGGATTAGCGGCTGACCGGAAAACGCAAGTTTACGTAATTAATTCCTTTCACTTTTAAACCGGATGTGAGTGATTTGCCCTGGCTGCTTTGACTCGAGAGTGTTACAACTTCCCGGCCATCCTTTTTGTGGCGTAAAGCTTTCGCGAGAAAGTTTATAAGTTTTGACAGGCGGAATGGCCCAATAACAGGCCATTTCGATATCCCGGATGAATTGCGAGTATAGTTGCCTCGGGAACTTTCCTTGGGAATTCCGCTTGCTTTCTGCTTATAAACCAAACCACGTAAACTTTCTAACACAAAGTTAGTTAGCCAAAGAAAATCAGTCGTGTGTAAGTCTAATTGCGCACCTGGAGGTCAGTCGCTCAACACAATAATATTGCAACGTCATTATGGCCGGCTTACCAACAAATACGATCTTTTCGAGTTAGCTGCTAATCGTGTAGAGGACATTTAACTATGTTTAACGTGTCCTTTTCTTAACAAATACAACTCAGTTGAGGGTAAAAGCAATTTACTGAACAATGCATGGCATAAGGATGACGTCAGGATACGTTGGGAGTGAAATTCTCGCTCCAGACGCGAAACCTCCCGGAAAAGCTGTCTGCTCCGTTCATTACATCCCTCTTCAACCTTGTTGAAAGGAGTCTTAAAGCCTTGCTGGCAGGCCTAGAAAATTAAAGGACATTTCCTGACGAGTTGTCAGTCAGCGTATCATTTCAGTATCTCGTCTTGCACCACCCTTTTCTTCGCAAAGGCTGGAAATAGACTAAATAAACCTGAGAAAATAACAAACTAACGGAATACTTCAACTAGTGAGGTTGCCAAGATGCAAAGACCAACAAACACCCCCCTCCGTTCTTAGTTGATTCCGAGAAAACTTCCTGGAGCTTATAGACTTTGAATAAATCCTCAGCATTTTGTTTTGTGTGTGTCTTTTCTTGTCTTAGGATCCGTTTCCACATGTTAGCTGCATCACATTTGGCGCAATCCGAAGTTTTCAAAATGGTTGCGGAAGAAGAACGCATCAGCACAGGTGAGATTAGATTAATGGGACACAGACGTGTGGGCATGGCTGAAGATTCGTGGCCTCCGCAAACTCTAGCTATCAAGCAAAGTCCAGCCTTTTACACAAAATGCCAAAAGGCAGGTGAGTCGACCCATACCCCATATTGCATTGTTCGTGAAATGTCACTATTCATGAAATATCAATTTGAAGAACTCATCAACATCATCATTCATCACAGTTTCATCAATGCTTAAGTTTCCAAACTTAAGAATTGATGGTTGAGAAAACTCTTTACTATTAAAAAAAGTAAAAAATAAAGTCACTGGTGGCAAGCATTGAACTCATGTTCCCCTTTGTTTGAATTTTCATTTTTGTCGAACCGTAGCATTTCATTTGTTGATGATATTTCACTGTTGGTGGCATTTCGCATTTCATTGTTGGTGTGTGGTGTGGTTCCCTTTTGGCGTTTGGTGTGCCAGAATTGCGCCGTATATCTCTGCTACTCTAAACAAGCAACCCAAGGATGAAAATCGCATAATCTGAAAGTTTTTTTGCACCCCGGGTAGAACCTTGTCAAAAGCTATGCCCACAGTCCAGTGTGCCGTGTGCTTCCAGACTTTGTGTCTTTGCCAGTTTTGCTAAATCCCCACAAATCGTCATTCGGCGAAGAAATCTAACGCCATTTCTAATTGCAGTTAAACGCGTGGCTTGGCCACCCGCTTCGCCCCAAAACAGTTTCGACGCCCTCGACGCCAATAACTCGAACCTCGGAAACGTTTCCGCGTTCACCCCGCACAAGGCGCCGCCTCCAGTTCCCCCGAAACCAGGCCGTAGTCCACAGGTACAAAACTCGCATATTTTAAACGTTAGTGTGTTTTTAAAGCCGTGACAAAGCGTTTTGGCATGGCTAATCTCCACCATGAGTCACTTTTTGGGTCCCAACTAAAAATAAATTGGCCCGGCGTAAAAAGCCCAAGCTAAAGGGACACAAGACCCAAACACTTCGAGTCACCCAAAGCATGCTAATGAGTAACAGCCCAGCTGTATCTCGCCGCTACCTATTGACCTTATTTCGACGAAGATCTGCAGCTCGCAGCTTTTGGTCACCCTGTCATTCTGCCAAGTGCGAAGGCAAGTTACAAACAATGTTACACTGGACTTTATCTCGCAGCTTGCTCCACATTCTACTTGTGTGTCTAGCAATTTCTATGGTCCCGAGAGTAAATGACAAGGCCAACTGGCAGTCGTTCTCGTTGGTTTGTCAGCAAGCCAGTCAAAATAAAAAACTGTTATTTGCTGCCTTCCAAGAAACCGCGCAAAAATCGTAAAATGCCACCCAAAACTGGATGAAAAGTTTCAAGGTGGTCGTTTCTATGGTATATGTCATGGATCCCGAGTCGACCCAAACTGCTTTTGATGCTCGACCTACGCAAAGCTAAAAATGACCAATGGATCGGCCAAGAACTCTAGGGCTTTCGCAAACGTCTCAGGTCTGTGTCTTGATACAAAGTTTCTGTAAGCAAAAACCCAAGTTTTCACATTTTCGACCGCATTCACTACTGCCAGAACAGTATTTCCGTTTTTCACATGACAT
The DNA here is from genome assembly GCA_003724045.1 of Lepidurus arcticus. Taxonomy (NCBI): domain Eukaryota; kingdom Metazoa; phylum Arthropoda; class Branchiopoda; order Notostraca; family Triopsidae; genus Lepidurus; species Lepidurus arcticus. Next base: position 78,990 of record RJJA01000003.1, read on the forward strand.
GGTAACGTACATAGCTCGTTATTAACGTCAGAATCTTGTTTTCCGCGAACGTCAGACTTCTTTACAACGATAACAAGTTTCGAACAACTGTTCCAAGTTAGATTAACGTGGCGAGGAAAGAAAAAGGACAAAATTTCCAAGTTCTGGCCCAACTTGTACGCTTAGGATCACTCGAGACTTCCGGATAACGAAGACTGCTTAAAGCAGGATTTCATAATAGTCAAAATGTAGGACAGGGCGCCTCAGTTACCCTTTTTTCGCTTCAGTTAATTATACGAGTACAAGGATGACTCTACTGTTGATCACGCGGCGCTCGAGACGCTCGGAATCTCTACTTTTCTTGGCTAGAAATACTGGCGCGTCCTCCTATACCACGTCCCCAGGTGTGGGCGTCGTTTTGGACAGCTCAGCCAAGATCCCTGCGAGTGTCTTTCTAGTTCTTTCAGTCGCCCTGTGCTCTCTAGCTTAGCTACAACGCCGAACTACGAGTACGAGCTTAGTCCCAAACTTACTGCACTGCTTTGATCCCCCTAGGCAACAAGAGTGTCGCGGAAGTAAAACCTCATAGTGAATTAAACGATTGTCCTGTTGACTCTTACAGGGCCCTTTGGGAGGCGGTGATTCTTCTTCAGATACAGGTGCTACGATATCCGACATGAGTGGCAACGTTCCTCCGCCTTTCGCATCCACGGAATTGGTAGGCGAACGCGAACCTCAACGACCACTTCTGCTAGCCGGGGGCGCGGTTAACCATAGTGTGCCTTTACGCGAACAAGCCCCTTACACCCAACAACCCAATGCCATTGTTTCTTCGGAACCGGTGTTCAAGAAAGCACCAGTTCGTATGCTAGGAAATCAAGTACGCATTAGTTTTACATTTACATACTAAAGAACAACGAAGTGATCATTACTTTGGGAATTGTTTACAGGTATGGCCGCCGAGACGACCTGGTGCTGCCCCTGGTGGCCAAAACGAGCATAACTCGAGCTCAGACGAATCTTCATTGAAGCCTAAACGCCCACAGAAGGATTACCGCGGGTTTTTCGGACAAAATCAAATCCCCGGAGGATTTCCCACATACAGGGCTCCGCCCGGTACCCAACACTTTGGGTTGGAATATGTTACCATAATGGAAGGTACTGATATGTAGAGATTTTCAGTTTCGCCCCTCAGACATGTTGTAAGCTTCCTATACCCTTTTTCAATCTGCATTTGGAGCACGGAATTGTGCGTTTTTGAATCGACAAAAGAAAACGAATACTTTAAGAAGAAAATGCACCTTAAAGTACTATGAATGTAACTTTGCCAAGTTTCTAAGTTTATATAAAACAGTTTACCGTGATATTATTTCGCCAAGGTGCCCCAAAACTTTCGAAAATTTCAAACAATTGTTTCTTTAAAGAAACTACTTTTCAAACTGCCAGAGCCACTCTTTTTATCCTTTTTTTCTGGGAAGAGACGCTCAATAAGTTAAAGCAATTAAGCCAAGGTCAGTTATTTTGTGTTCAGCTTCTACGTTTCTCGACTAACATGGCCATTAATGGTGAAGCCTATAACTAAAATAATAAAATAAATTATCGAACTTACCTGACTTTAGGATTAGAAGGTGTAAAGTGGATCTTTGTACAGTATGTTTTAACTCTCCTGATGGTCCTCACTTTTGGTTTGTTGGGCCTATACATTTGAGTCCTTGTGTAAGTTTTCTTTGTGCTATTGGTATTGCTTCTTGCGTTGGTTCATGCCAATACAATGTCAGAAACACACACAAAACAACTTGGAACTAATAGAAATACACATCTGCCTTGACAATAACGATTAAGCGTGAGAAAAGCCGCCAAAAAATTCCGTCTGCGACTGACATGCGTCGCCATCTAGCGAACTTGAACAAGACAATTTCGATATTTTTCAAATATTTAAATTTTTTATAATCTGTGTCTTGGTACATTGAAAATTTTTGAACACGTCAATTTAACAGCACTGGTTAAGCCAAAGCAAATCCTTGAGACTGTTGAATTGCTTGGAGGAGCTTATACTTCAGTCGTTCCTTGGTTTGGTACAACGGCAAATCCAATAGATTAAAACAAGTATGAGCTACGGGCAAGAAATTTTCACCACATGCAATCTTCTGTATCACAACCTAGAAAAGAATATTAAAATAAATGTTAAAAATTGATTACCAACACGCTATGCCTTACTTTAATCGCTTTCATGCCCAGGATTGGCACACGGTCAGATCCTGTTAAGAATAACAGAAACTTCTTTTTCTGCTCAAGGGGCAATTCGTGAAACACTTCCCAAAAGTATCGAATCGTGGGATCATTGGCACAAAAGCCATTCTTGTACTCGGCATTCTTCTCCAGCTCGTACCAGTCGTAATTCTCGTTCCCTACGCAAAAATAATTTTGAAAAATCCTATTGTTTTTAGTATATAAAAACACGAGAAAATGCTGATCTTACCAGTGACTAATTCCATGAGTTCATGAGCTTGGAAGAGCTCCAATACCCGTCCTCCACACACTTTATGGAGTCCGGTATTAAACGCTTTGAATTGATTATCAATCGATTTGTTCAACAAATAATCCACATACAAATCCACATATTCTTGCCTATAAACAGACCATAAACGCTGAACCATAAAAAGGACAGATTTAAATAAACCGACATACTTGTTTCGTTGAGTTACAACAATATCTTCACCACCTGGTTTCAAAAGAACGGATTTAATCTCTCCAAAAACTTCTGTGGTTACAGCAAAGTTTAAGCAAAATACGTCTTCCACTTTGTCTTCATCATATTCCAACAACGAGTGAAGACTCCTGTTTATATATATAATAAAGAATAATAATAAATTGGGTCATGTTAAGACGAAGGAGTATTACCTGAGCATTGTAGGCGACAAACCAGCTAAATCGTCCAATCGAACGACTTCATTCAACAATTTTTTATACAGAACTGAAGGGAAAGGCAAATTGATAATGGTGAAATTATAAATGGCCAATCCGCACAGCAATCCTGCAAAAAAACACCGTTTTAATAATTTCATACAACAGAATACATCAGAAGTTACCAATAAGGAAGAACGTTTCTTCTCTTTCAAACGAATGCTCCGAAAACCAAATGGCATGCGTTTCCTCATACACTTTGAACATCCCGTAATTGGGGTCTAGGATTTCCTTAATGAGTAGCATAAGAAACTCTTTTCGAACTCCTCCTGCATCGTCTGCTTCTTCGTTTTTGAATTTAACCTTCAAAACGTGAAACGGTTCTAAATGCTGCTGTAAATTTCCAAAAAACGCCTACGTACTTTTAAAGGTTTCTTGAGGTCTGAAGTGCCATAGGCGCTCAATTGCGAGATCGTATCACGCACTAGATTAGTTCTGCTGACATTGAGAACTAAAAACTGAATAGCTTGTGGGTCCATAAAGGAAAGCGCTCTTGACGCTGCTTCATTCATGGCTGTTTGCATCTGCAAATATTACAAAAATAAACCCAACATTGCTCAAAAAATGACTAGAAAACCATACTTGAATGGCTTGATCGGTTTGCAGCAACAATGTCTTGGCCTGGGAGTCGAATACGAAGGGATAGCTGCAAAAATGGAACCCTCGAGGCTAAAATAATCAAATCCCTCATTAGTCGGAGAAGAAACGCGCGTTAACCCATGCATTTGTTTGCATTTTGCAACACGTAGCTCTGGAAAAGCAATGCGCGTACGGGTTTAACGTGCGAAATGAACCCTAGTTTTTTAATTATTACCCGATATAAACATCGCTACAATCCACAAAAGGTTGCAGGTGGCGAAATAACGAACCAAGAACGCAAAATAATAAAATTACACAAAAATTAACAAAACTAACAAAATAACTAAATAGGAACAGCAACTCATGCTCAACAAGCACAACTTTAAAATGACGAAAAATTTGAAGGAAACATTTTTGAAAAGAGAAAATGTACCTTGGCGGATGCGAAATCAGCTAACCAATTAACGTAGTCGTTCTTCACGTTAATTCTTTCCGTCACTTCAGGGATGTAAAAGGCTTCGTAAGAAATCTTTTGACCCGCCAGATTCTTGTTAACCAAGTTCAATTTGCGGAGCACTTCCAAGCACAGCTTCAAGGGCTCAATCTTCCTTTCCTAAGCAGAGACAAATAGATTAGAGACCTGACGTAAGAGCGGGTCTTCTTAGCATACGCTAATTAGACGATTTTAGTGAAGTTGGGTACTTACGTCCGAATCTGCTGCAGTTAGAGACGATAGTACATGGACTACGATGCGTTTGTAGCTTTCGACTAATCTTAAGAGATAGTCTGAATTGACTGACGCCCACCAGTTATCTACAAACAGATTTCAACATTTTCGAATTTTTTCAACATTTTTCCAAGTTTTACAAAAATGTTCCAAATTTGAGAAAATTTGTAGAAAATTGTAGAAAAATTTTCTATTTTTTTATTCTTAGAATTTTTTCCCAAATTTTTCGAAATTCAAAACTTTTTTTTTTCTTGTGTGTAATATTACCCAAAACTTTGCTTGCTGGCGATGGCATTTTCAGGATTGCTAAGGCAAAGGGTAACTGGAGCATGCTATAGTGTTTAGCATGCAGGAATTCGTGGTACAGAGGCAAGATAAGGAAAACCCTCATCACTTCCACATCGGGAGGAGAGGATGGCAATTTTGGAATTAATTCTTTGGTGAAACAATCAAATATCTTTACAAAAATTCAAAATGATTAGATTTTTCAGCAAGTTTATGAATTCGGTCGCTTACTAGGTCTGAAAAGCTGGAATTCTGTACTCTGCTAATTTGTGAAAAAGCATCTGCTGCCAATTCCAAGTCAATGCCATGGTTTCTGGATGAGCAACCAAAATGACTATCATCTGCCCTTAAAAACGAGGAGCACATACACGCAGTGTTGCTAAAAACCGCCTCTACATAGCTGTAAACAAAAAAAATCCGCTATTAAAAGAAAATATATACATAAATGATATAGCATAATAATATAAATATACATAATTAATAATTATATTAAAATTATTTATTATTATCAAATTATATAATTAATGCAGATATAATTATAATATAATAAAAATACAATATATATATAAAGATAAAAAATAAAAATATAACAAAATATTTCATCGTTTTGGTATTATTTTTACCTCAAAAGCTCATCATCTGCAGATTCAGTAGGTCCCACCATGCGAATGGCCTTAACTTTGTCAGAATTTAGGTAAAGAATGCTCGCGTCACTTGGTCGGACCCGATAATCGCTCGGCTGAAAGGAATTCTAGTAAGAAAAGTCTTGATTAGCCATTTATGCTAGCGAAACTTACAAGATTTGCTTACAATGTAAGGTGCAACTAAAGTAAAGCTCTGATCCCCGCCACAAAAGATTTTCCGGACATAAACGGGCATGTCCTTGGATATGCTACCATTGGGAGCAGGAGGCTGATCCACTTCCATGGCGGCTACACCACCTGGGGAAACCCAAGGTCCCAGTACAACATGCGGACTATTGACGTTGGTCTTGCTTTTGACGCCGAGTTGGCCCGACCCCCCCAAACCAAACGAGTAAACCCTCCCGCGAGAGGGTACATAGGCTAACGTGTGGTACCTAAGACCAAACTGGTACAAAAACTTGTTGACAGAATGAAAATGCGTTTTATCCCCCTACCTGCCACACGCTACTTGAGTCACAGTACTGCCCATCAATTCCAAAACCTTTTTAGGCGTCAACTCATTGCTATTCGTCCCATGTCCCAGTTGCCCGTACATACCAGCTCCAAATGTGAAAACGCCACCATCCTAGAATAAAAGCATTGGTTATAAACCTTTTCGGAGGGGATAAAAAGCTTTTCTAAGTCACCTGAGTTAAAACGGCAGTATGTTCGCACCCACAAGAAACATACGTTACGCGTAAATGTCTTAAAGACTTGAGCTGAGTAGGGAATAAACGATCGTCAGTGGTACCCATCCCGAGTTGACCAAAGGCGTTTTTGCCCCACCCGTAAACAGCTCCTAAATTTAATAAATCGATGTTAGCTTTAAAGTTAGTGACAAAACAAGGTTACCAGACTTGGAGACAGCGAAACTATGGTTGTTTCCGCAAGCAATAAAGGCTATTGGAACGCCTTTCAGGGATGAAACACACACTGGTTTGCTTACAAAGGAATCCTTGCTTCCGATGCCCAATTGTCCGTGTTCATTACTTCCCCATGCGTAAAGTTCACCGGCTAAAACGTAATAGCTTCTTGTAAGATGGGAATGTTTAAAGATTTAGTAAATATTTACTGTTTGTTAAGGCCAGGGAATGATACGCCCCGCAAGCGATTTGAACCACTGTTTTTATGGCCAACGATTTTACCATTTTGACGACATTTCGCATACTTTCCGCTCCTAAACCACATTGCCCCTTTTCGTCGGAGCCCCATGCAAAAACCTGACCCCATTCATTAACTGCCAGAGTATGGCACGCTCCACAGGCGATACGTTTTATGACATGGGCTTGCAAAGCATCTACTCTTTCTGCAAAAAAGAAGTCATAAAACGGGTGTCTTGGCACGTATCAAGTTGACAAGCTTGCATAACAGAGCCCTCGCTTTCAATTTCACGAAAGAAAGAGGACAAAATACTTACCAGGACGCACTCTTGATTTATCATGTCCAAGCTGACCATAATCATTCATCCCAGAACTGTAAACAGAGCCATTTGTCTGCAAGTAGAATGTATGCCGAGGACCACATCCAACTGAAATAATACAAAAGTAATCATATACAGTTTTCCAAGGGATTTAGTAATGGTTTCTTACTGTCTTCGATTTCCCAAGCCAGCGAAGATTGCTGGCTGCGAGGCAAGTCAATGTGCTCTTCTTCCAAACCTCCCAAACCCAGTTCTCCATTGACGTTATTTCCCCAACACAGCATTGATGATCTTAAATCAACCTCAACGTTGAAGTCGGGTTCCTTCGTTGTTAAATAAATATATTGGCCTATTTACGTCAGTGCAATAATGATTGATCCTGTCACGACTGTCTTACCCTCTAGCACTATAGGAACAAAGAAAAACTAAGGTTTTAACGTGCGGCTGGGTTTACAAGACTGCTAATTAGAGCGTATCCAGATGTACGCACTTCGATAAAAAATCAAGAAAATCACTTTCGTCGTCCGTTGTTGTTTGTTTTCCTTCTTTGGTTTTACCGTTTGCTCTGGAACGTTTCTCTCATGCTCATTTGCAGGATTTACTCGTACCACGAATTATCGAGGTTTTCCCAGCAACTTACGCCATCTATGGGTAAACATGTGTTACATTCCTGATGTGTTGAAGCAGAAATACACCGAAATAACGTATGAAACTGTGAAAAAACGAAAGGCGCTTTCTTTAACGAATGTTCTTCGATAATAAGCTTTTTATTTAGAGAGAGTTATTCCCTAGTTGAATATATTTTCACTCAAATTTGATCTGTAACCTTCGCGCGAAAGTAACTATATTTTTTATTTCATTTTTATTTTAGTCTTGCACAGGGATTATAAGGAAAGTAAATATTTCAAGAATAAACATAGTGTAGTACCCCCTTTACGTGTAATTTTCCTTATTTTCCTTGTCTGCGCTCGTTTGCTTCTTTCTGGCTGTACTCGGTTGTCATTATATTCACCAATTAATCACACCGTCTGTATACAAAGTCTTCACAAAGCCGTTCTGTACAACGTCTGCGTGAGGCGTTCGCCGTTCCCTTCAGCTAGAAGAAATTCAACTCCTCCGGAATCCGTACTAGCGTCCAAACCAGAGCATATGTATATTTATACCTGTATAACATGTAACCTTTACAAGTGAAATGCAAAGTTTTCGGTAGCTTTTACTCTTAAGGGATTATAAGATAAATAAGCATTTAAAGAATAAACCGAGTTCAATATATTACGTTCGGAATACAAGTCAGTTTTTCATGAAACCAAGTATCTCTGGGGATTTTATGTAACAAGGGCACAATTATGCAGTGACACTGTTACTTGGGCTGATAATTTTTTGGCCTAGCAAGAGACTGGAAAGTTCAAGTTTTAACAAAGCAACACACGGTTGGCACTTTTATGGAAGATGTAAATGAGAGGCTGTGGACCCTAGCAGCTGTGCCGCCCAGGCGAGAGACCGTTTGCTTTTCCTCATATTAACTCATCTCATCTACGTCCAAAGTCGGGCAGCTCAGTTTTCTCGCTCTGTTTCTTTGTTGATCTAGAGAAATTCATCGAGAATTCCTGTCGGAAAGCTAGCAATCCTAATTGTTCGTGCGACGCTTCGCTGAGTGCTCTGGACCGCAGGCAAGCTCGTCGTTGCTCGCCCGACAGAGTTAAAGGACATTCTTTAGGATGCCATAAATGAAAGAGCCCCGGATCAGGCGATCGCATGACTTGGATGCGAGTTGCCAAAAACTTGCGATAAAACAGCACGTCTTCCCCGCCCCATCCTTTTAACGCGTCAGAGAATCCTCCCACTTTGAGGAAATCCGACCTAAACAAAAGGAATTCCAAAATAACCCCCGTTTTTTGCTACATCTTTTTGTTTATGGTATACTTGTAAGTGCAGGCCATGCCAAACCCAAAATCGCGCCAGAATCCCGCATCTTTGGACACGACCAACTGCTCAGGTTCAGGCGGCAACACCAGATTCTGCAAATCGTAAACAATCTCGGGATTGTATAAACTGAAAACCATAGGGAAATAGGCTTGTTTGCCCGGTTTGGCATATCGGCGACATCGCCCCAAAAATTCCGCTTTAAAGACGACGTCCACGTCGCAGAGGAATAATAACACGTCTTCCGGGAGTCCTTCCCAGTGTTTTGCCCCAATCTGAAAGGACAGGAAGGAGGGGGTTTGTTTTAGTTTCCCTTCCGGAGAGCTTCTAATTCGAGCGAGAATTTAATTAAAACAACCCCCTCCACTAAAAAAAGAAGCAGAAGCTTTGATTATACTTGCAAACCATGGCCTCGCGAGAAGGTGTCGTTGACGTGAAACAAGCGCAGTTGCTGGAAGCCCGTATTTTGATTCAACGCTTGCAATTCCTTCTGAACAGCTCGCCAGCCGGACACATTTCCAAAATACACGACCGTTAAATGCACGTGGCCGTCTTTTCGAACAGCTTCTTGGGCAAAATGGCGCAAAAACGTTCGAAAAGCCGCCAGCCGCCCCGCCAGCGGGACAATAACATTCACCAACCCATTGGGTCGCGGAAAAACTTGCTTTCTCACTCCCACTAATGGAATATATGGGCGCAATAACTTGACTTGCACGAGGCCATGCTCAGAATGCGGGAGGAGTAAGACATTATCAGAGGTGTTCATCACAGACTTGACTAGTTTAGCACTCGCTGGACTCGATGGCGCTGGCGTCGCCGTTAAATTCGGTTTTATCTTGAACCATAATTCGTACTGGGTTCCCAATAAAGGCTGAATGCGATAAAAGCCTTCCAGGAAATCTTGAGCACTGTAAGACCCTTTGCCAGCTGCAGATGACTCGGCTTCATTGTTGTTATTATTATTCAGGACGGCAATGGCCGAAGTTAAGGCTTCAATGAGATCTTGACGTTTGGATCCCACCGGCTTTTCCACCACTCGACGTCCCAGACCAGGCTCCGCTGGGAACAATTTATTAAAGGTGAAATACGAGTATGGAACCATTTCATACTCGTTGTGTAAACGTCTTCCATGTTGGAGCTCGGCGTACTCGATCTATTGAAGCATAAAAACCAAAGAAAAAGGAAACAACGACGGACTTTAGAATACATCAAAATCCGCTCCGGAATGCATGCATGGTTCGACAGTGATTATACGCATACTTGCTTTTTAATAAAGGAATTCCGACAGACCGGCTCAGTTCCTTTGTCCTCTGTGCTGGGACGGGGACATGAGGAATTCCCTATTGAAAAGACACCCTGTTAGCTGACATGTGTAGTCCCTAAAATACATAAAATTCGTATCATAAGAAGCCTCAGGCGGTTCTAATTGCAAACTAGGAATTTCCACAAAAAATAAAAAAAATCGCTGTTTTTTAATATAACATTCTTGCACATTCTTGGACACGAAATTTGTGTGTTTCGAGTGTTTTGTGTCTGGAAAACGAACCTTGACGAGCTGCTCTGGCTTCCTGGCCCAGTCGATTCACTTCAGCTCTTAATTGCTCCAATTGTTTGCGATAATCCTCGCGTTCTTTAAGCCAGGCACGCAACTGGGTCTGCAGCGACGGAGTAATGTCTTCTGTTGTGAGGAAAGAAGGTAATGAAACAATAAAGAAAGAATTCGGGGAAGTTTCAAGTCGTTAAAAATTCTTCCGTGGTAGATGGCAATAAAGCATTTTTATTTTTACCTTCGATCCGGGGTTGTTGGGTTATATTGGACTCGACCGAGTAAAATCCGAGCAAGACCAAAGAAGCCAACGACAAAAGGCTCATAAACGCCGTCAAACGTAACAATAGTCTGCGGATCGAACGACTCATGATGGCTTCGGGTCATAGCTGAAAGACATAATACGCCATAAACGAATAAAAACTTTTTACCCCTTCTCTCCCTCTATTTCTCTCTTCATTTCTACAGGGGTTAGAAAAAGCTAAGTTTATTCAGATCAGAAATTACTGCCCATAAATCTGTCAGGGTTCTCACAACGCCATGCTTTTCAGTAGGCCAGCGCTTTTTTCTTTACAAAATTCCAGAATTGCTTCCGATTTTTACTTTTTGGGTTGAAAAATGGGCCTTTACACTTTTTTCTCTCCCTCTCTCTCTTTGCTCTGGCCTTTGATCTCGCTTCTTTTTGCTTTTTTTCTCCACAAGAGGAATTGAAAGGAAAGGGAAAAGAAGAAAGAAATCAAGTTGGCTTCAAAGATTCTCTAGGAGGCCATATGGTATATTTGCAGCGAGTTTTTTGGGGGGATTTTGCGGTCGAATTCCAGATGCAAACGCACCTAAAGAAATACCACCCTCAAATGGGACTATATAGCAAAGCATACTGCATCTGTATAGACTATACTGCTTCTGGTTTGTATAGCAGCTGTCGCGACAACTCCTGGTGCTCAAGAGCGTATTCTCCTGTAGCCACACACATTTCAAGAGCGTTTAGATTACGTTTCTTCTAAAAAAATGCTTTAAACTTGGTCTTCTTAGACATACACATACACACTTAGTGGGAAGCTAATAGAAGATTTCGGATAGGTTCGGAAACTATAAACTCGAGTTTGACAGTTCCCGAGAATCGCTCGGTTTTCTATGAAAGAAATTTGAGAATAAAAAAACGCAAATCTGGAAGCTATGTGGTAATGGTGAGTAATTCCCGGTTATGGAATAAAGAGAGACTGTAAGTACAATAAGCTTGGCATGAGAATAGAAATGGATTACTGCAAAAGCTTCGAGCAAAAACACTTTAGTGTGGTTCGCTTTTCGCTTGAGGAAGAAGATTCGTGCTTCCTTGTATAGGAATCTACGTCATTCACTTGTGCCGGAAACTGTCGACTCGATTAGCATGCGCTTTCAAGGTTTTAGTCCTAAGTCTGCTCTCTCTCTCTCTCTCTCTGCTTTTCCCGACATTTTGTGGGAAAGATGTGTGTTCTTGGAGGAAAAGTTAAACCCGGTCAAATTCTATGGGGTTAACATTATTGATCAAGTCCGCGGTTGGTGGGTGGAGTTATCATTGGCAATTAAGTTGAGCTTCTTTGTGGAAGAACTTGGGCAAAGAGACACGAGGTTAGCTTTGTGTCCGTCCCGGAGCATCTAGCTAGCCCTAAGCTATATAGTCGAGCGGATCTTTTGGGCAGAGTTCCAACTTTTCAAAAACGTTGTAGATATAGAGATGGGGTTGGAAGGAGGGGCAGAAGAGTTGACATTTTATCGGGGTTAAAAGCTTATGGTAAATGACCAGTGACACACACGATCCCGATCGGCTGTTCATCTTCGACGACAGCACTTATAATATTCAAGAATTCTCCCCAGAAGTCCCTGGCTCTGACATTCTCCCTGATCTTCCCCAAGCCCACCGAAGAAAGACGAAAAAATTATTTAAGAAAAAATAAAAAAATGAGGTCGAGCTATCCGAGCAGTGTGCACCAGTGATAAGCTTCTATTTCGCAAACTGGAGGGAATTGAGCTGGATATGTTCATTTTTTTCCCTCAGTGTAGATGCCTTCGCAAGCCTATAAGCTTGCTGGAAATGATTATTACGTAAAAAATAAATTGAGGCGGACACAAATTAATTAACGCGGGGAGAAGGCAAAAACATCAAGAGCGCGTGGTATCCCGGAATGCATGCGTGTAAATAAGCTAGGTTTTCGTTTAATGGCTGCAGCAGATGTGTTGTCATTGTGTCATAAAGCCACGTGGCTCGGCAGCTGAATGGATCCAGTTGTGTACAGTGTACACTAATAGTTTAAAACAGATAGATCTGCTGTCATGGCGTTATTTTTACCTGTTACGCAGTCAATTAAAGTTGGAATTGACCGTCGTAAAGCACTAGCACTCGGGTAGGCTGTAAATAGAACATGTGAACGGCTGTTTCGTCGGTGTTAGGGCTATTTTTGCACAAATTTATACAAGTGACCGTTCGCTTGCAGCAGCTCAAACGCCTCCGCTCACAGTGCCGGTTGAATTTCGACTGAGAACCGCGGCGTACGTGTGGCGGCTGATGGAAACGCGAGCTTGAGCTTCATTTTGACTCCAGCATATTATAGCTTCCCCTTTTTTCTTTAGGAATCATTCCCTATATGTTTGCTTCTTTTTTCCCAAGTCGGTGTCCCCCAGATCTAAATATCTAAGGAGGCAAATACAGAGTATAGCCAGCATGAAAAACGCACTTTCATGGCTTCTTTATACCTTTATACGGGCTCATATTGCTGGAGATGTTACTCAATCGAATTTCCTGGATCCGTGGGTTTGGATTAGAAAAAGAAAAGCTTCTTTGGCCTTTCATCCTTCCATAAAGGCCTAAAGGCTTCATTTCTATTTTACGTCCGTCTGGTTCAAAGATTTTCGTTTTTATTAAAAAGGTAAATTCAAACATTATTTAACATTGTACATTGGACTGGCGCGAATATAAAAGCTTTATAAATAACAAAAATATTGTCTGGGTATGGAGTTACGATATCCAAAAGTGTGTTAAATTTTTATTTTATTTTTATGGAAAAGTGGGAGGGAGTATCGTGTTTCAACTTCCTGTTATTGTCGTTGCGGTTGTATTGGAGTATTGGACTTTGTATCCTTGTCTGGAAATGTTCGAGCGTAGGCATACGGGCTTAGACGCGGAGCTAATTTAGCTAATGTGGCTCGATTACTCCCTCCACTTTGAAGTAAGTGAACGCTGCTTTGCTCTTGACTGCCGTCGCTTTGAACTACCGCTTCTCCTTCATAGGTGATTTCGGTGACCCAGTCCGTAAAACTCGGGTCGGTTACTGGGCCGGTATCGCCTGCCGACCACGGATCCTTGGCTCCACTCTCGGGGTTTCCGAAAAGACGAACAACGCGGCCGTTGTTGTCGACTTGAGTCAGTTGGTCTAAAGGGAAGCCCATTTCCAGAAGCACGTCTTCTAAGAGCCGCCGTTCCCGAGCGTCTTTCATAACAGCATCCCTCTCGGCCATGACCACGTACGATTCACCTGGAAATTCCGGATCCTTGCTCAGGGGCGCGTACAACGGAACTGAAGCGTAGAGGATCGTCTGGCCAGGTTGCAACGAAGCTACTTGGGATTCCATGCCTTGGTAAATGTCATTCATTTGACCGTCCAGCGGGCTCGTTTTCCTACACGATTTATACAAATGAGTGGACGCCAGACAGTTTGAAACACACTTCATACCTAATGTAAGCTAACGGTTTGTAGCCCGGTATCGATTGTGCTTGGCAGCCCATTGCCATCAATAGTACGAACAACCAAATGCTTGTCATAACCAACCCACACGCCTACAGAAAGAATATACTTGAGTAATACAAAAGTTTGGAGGCTAGCACCATTCATCAACTAGACGTACCATAGTGAACCAGTTTCAAAAACACTCCTTCTCCACAAGTCACTAAAGCAGAAGATGTTTGAAACTTCCAAGCACGGCGAAACGAATGAATGGACGACCGGAACTGAAGGTTTTATAATGCGGGAATAGACGCCGAAGGCTTTTACAGTTAACGAGTTCTGACTCGGATGTTCCCGTAGCCTTCACCAACTCACTCTCTTCCTGAAATGCGGAAGTTGGAATACCAACTACTCGCATATAACACCTAGTCAGATTTATAAACGACCTTGTGGCACTAAAAACGAACGAGTCCACAAGCTTCGTGCGCTTCAATAATAACCACCTGCAGACCGCAATTACAGGGCTTGGATAAAATTATTATTGGTGGCAATCTTGGAAGGAAAGGACATCAAGGTTGTAAAAAACTGGTAATAACACCCTATAGTTTGCCTTTTTTTAATGACGTTCGGTGAAATTTCCCTTCTTAAAAAGGGAAGGAAGCCAAAAAAGCTTTAACCTTATTAACTAATACAGTCTACAGGCTTATGGTGGTAAAAGCTATACGTGTTAGGAGAAATAAGCAACAGGACGCAAACCTCATCGCGTCTTTGCAACATTGGAAGTTGGAACAAACAACCGTTTCCATTCTAGTAAGAAAGGCTGAGCACGTGCTAACTACAACACGCCTTCTCGAAGTTTTCGCTCCGTGTCCCTCGCCATGTAAATGACTAGTTTCATCCTTCTTTAGAAGAAGGCGAGTTGAAAAAAAAGGTTCTTGACCTACTTTGAGAGCACAGGCGAGTCAGGAAGAAGCTTACCCGCTTTGCAATTACCGACAAGACCTTGCTTGGGTCAACAATATACCATCTAACTTACTTCATATACTGACACACCATTAGGGCGTACTGCCAAAAAAATCCACCGAGAAACACGCCAAAACTTAGTTTTTCATGCACTTCGAGTGTATTCCAGCGATGATCGGCTCAATACAAGCGTTATGTATGCAAATTTTATACTAAGGGATTTATCCAGCCCCCAAGTTGCAAAACACTTCAAGGCGAGTTCCAGCTCGCTTAATAATGATGCCAATGATCCGAGTAATCATGCTGGGTTTGATGAGCCCCAACTTCTCCATGTCCATGATGACCGTAATGGTCATCGTCGCCTGAATGGGAGTGTGCGTAAGATTTGCCGGATCCATCATCTCCATGGTCTTCTTTGTGTCCATATTTTTCTCCCTGTCCGTAGACTTGTTTCTTATAACCTCCTCCCTTCCCAAACTGTTCGTGTTCTTCATTGTAGCGTTTATGACCGGTCGATCCATGGCTCTTCTTGTCGTTCCCTCCATCGTATTTATCCCCCTCGAAGTAACTTCCCTGGAAATACAGAAACGTAGGTTTAGGAACCTAAAAATCTTCTTTCAGCGTTAAAGATAGTAATGAGAATGATTTTACTTTATCCTCTTTGCCTTTGTTGTACTTCTTAGACTCGCTTGTACGATAGCCGTTACGGTAGCTGGTTTTCTTATCGCCTTTGCTTCCATCGTCGCCACTGGAACTTTTGCCACCGTACTCGATTCCTTTGGCTGTATGGAAAGCATCATGCTGGCTTTTGGCATGGTCTCCTTTGTTGTGCTTTGCATAGTTTTCCTTATCAGCATGCCCCTTTTGGCTTTTGTAATCAGCTTGGGCTTCGGAACCACCTTGATTCTTTTCACCACCTTGGGATTGACCTTTTTACAAGAATTAACACATTTTTTTTAGGTATTTCAAGGAAACTGGGAACTTTTACTTGAAGCTTGCACACGTTGGGACTTTGGTTTGTGGTAAGTTGCAGAACTTATGTGATATTCATGAGGTTTAGCACGCCATTGCGTTTCTTCAGCGTAATGATTCACTGCGTCTGAGGCTAAAGGTACGGTGGAATCGCCGAGTTGTCCGTGCCATCCCGAGTACGATTCGTGACCTTCCGCGGCCCAAATGGCCAGAGGAATTGCGAGAAGCAAGCTTAACCCCTAGGAAAAGTTAAGACATTAGAGAACCTGAGCCTGACAACTTATTTACACCCTTGCACGTAAGATATAAGTTTCAGAACGTATAAGGATGCTCCAAAAAAGGCTCTCAAATTACTTGCCACGGCAGCATTTTCTAAAAAGCTTCTAATCCACGCGACACGACCAATCTTTTCGAACTGAACGTATAATTCTCGAGTCGTTCCCAAGCCTTTAAATTATGTTCTGAGAATGGTAGAATTGGTAGGAGGAAATAGAGCATTGCGAAAAGGGTGAAAGTTTACGGGTTTTTTCAAAAGTTACACGACAATTACGTTAGATAGTGTCGTTGTCACGTGCGTCTTGCCAAGCAAGATATCGCGTACACGGTTTGAAAAGTAACAAAAAGCCTTAAAGTAGAAGTCATCGGGGGAGGAAAGCTTTTTCTTATATTCCTGGAAACGTCTACGTTACACAGACCGCTCTTGTAAAAGAATGCCAAGTTACATGGGAATCTTGTGCGAATAAGATACATGTCAACGACAAGAGAAACTGGAAGACTTTTACGAAACAACGCGGCCAAATCGCAGAATGTACTTTTCACCTTCAGTAGGCACGATCCGGTCCAAACTTTGTCCGCTGGGCTGAGCCGGGCTGTTTTCGTCAGTTTTCCGCATAGTTTGCCAAAACCAATTATTCTTGGAATCGTTGATAACACTATTGACGCCCGTCAGGAGCGTCACGCCGTTATTGGTAGCAGTAGTGAACCTGGAAAGAACGCGAAATACGAAAGTCAGGTGAAAGTTGCCAAATGAATAACGGTTAAGGGAAGTAGCACTTGAAGGCACGAGGATGCTTCTTGGCTTCGTCGTTCAAAATCTGCAATAATGTACGGCCGGCAGGTCCGACATCGTAGTCAATTTCTCGCTGAGCATAAATCGTATCGTGCATGCCAAGACGCAGACCAGGCTTCTTTTCCACCGGTTTGGCTACATTGAAAGATTCAGGAATAAATTAATACAAATTACAACGAAAAAGACCGTGGCTATAACAGGACAAAAATACTAAAATTGATAGACAGAGCTACACTGACAGGGTACTTACATGGACAATGAATTTTAGGGATATCCAAAGCAGATCTGCCAATCAATGCCGGCAGAATTAGGGCAGTCACGTCGACATTTGCAAAGCTGCCAGCGGAATCTTGGTCGCTGAGCACATAAGACAAAGCCGTGGCAGGATTTACGTTCAGTTGAGTCGTAGTCAAAGCGTTTGTTGCCTAAAGAAAACGAAAAAAAAAGAGATTACTGCCAATCTCTTAATTTAAAAATAAAAGAAAATTAAGTTAAAAAATTAATTTTAAAAATGATTACCTGCAAAGCCATGGCCGTGGCTACGAGATGTCCAAATCCTCCGTCCTTTTCTTGTTTCTCTTTCAAAAAAGCACTTTGACGAGTCCGTATGCCTTGGAGGATGGACATTTCTGGCTGGGATTGACGCAAGCATTGAACGGCCAACAGCGTTAGACTCGCGCCTTCCACGCAATAGGGACAAGAGCCAGAGGTCGTCAACTTCAACTCGGTATTCAGTCGATTGACGGCTTTTTCGGGAACTTTTTCTCCCGCATTGCACAAGGTTAAGATCGTTATTATCACTTGACCCACGTTCCTGTCAGACGATACGGGAAACGGAAGCATTATAGAGAACGGATAAGTAACAGTAAGTACATTCAAGTCGCACGTACTTGGTTCCTGCCCCCGAAGGAATATTGTCCAGTTTGTTGCGGAGCATGGAAATCAGGTTAATCCCTTGGAATTTCCGCGGGTTCTGACACGTGGCCATGATAGCTTCAACTGCTTCGGCACCGTCTTCAGCCGTACCTTCAGTCATATTCCTGGTCCTGTATAAATTAGCACACACAAGAATAAGAAATCCTTAAAAAAAGCTTAAATTCTTAAAAAAATAACTAAAAAGTCCTTAAATCCGGTTGAAAAATTCATAACATTAAAACAAGTTTCTATAGATATTACACTAACGTGACTAACCTGATTAACATGGCGAGAATTTCCTTGTTCATTTCCTGGAGCGAGTCGGCATGATCATCCTTGTGGATCCAGTTGGAATCTAAAAGTTGCAATGATGTCACAATCCGAGCCGTTGTAGTACCTTTCCAGCTTCCATCACGACGTCTTTCTTTCGCCAACCATGCTGCTGCTTTATTACGGGCTTGTTCCGCTTGTGCTATATCCACTGGTAAGGTAAAAAATACAAATAATTACACTAAGCAATTCGGGGTTTGAAATTGGGATTTTTTTTCTAAAGATCAACGGTTTGAATTTACCCTGGGCATGCACGTTTGCTAAACACACCAGCAGCAAAACACTGACGATGAGCATGGTAACAGTTTCAGCAATAAACTGTGCTGGCGATGAACTTATTGGCTTGCATCTTTTTATACGATTTCTGAAATTATCCTTGACCTTTCGCCAAAACCTTGACCACCCTCTTTCTCAACAAATTTGGAGAAAAAAGTGTGTATTTCCCACTGGGCTCGATATTGCTGGTGACCTTTAAGAACATCACACAGAGAGCTAAATCCTCGTCACACAACTAATTATAGCTGTCTAGGCCGTAATAGCAGGCTTACACGAAAAAAGGAAAGCGTGGTAAAAGGTGCAAAACCTTACTAATGAAAGTTAAAGAATTGGGCAACTTTTTTACGTATGATTCTCTGTAGCGCAAGGACAAGAGAAAAGCTGTTTCAAATGGTATTCGAAAGTGACAATTAATACGGCAATCATGACGAAAGCAGCCCCTCCCAAGCTTGACAATCTGGGAATATCGTTAAACAGCAAAACCTAGAAAAAAAATGAAAACTATTATTGTCTGGTAATCTAACTGGAAGTTTGAACGGAAACAGACAGATTCTTACTTGAAATACGTAAGCCAATACAATATCAAACGAACGGACTACAGCTACAACCGAAGGAATTTGCCTTTTCAAGGATAGCACGAGCAAGACCTGTCCAGTTAAACCTGAAATATATATGTATAACCTCAAGATTAGTACGTCTGGCGTGCCCTTCACTTTCTATGTTTGCGTAATAGCAAAGATGCATGCGTCACCTGATAAGCTGATGCCAACAATGACACCCCACTCATAAGCATTCTCTGGTAAGTCAAAACTATCAGTAGCTGCGACAACAATCGAACAGCTCACGACAGCCATACAGGAGTAGATGACCAATACCGTGGAATGATGTACGTCTTTCAATTGCCGTGTGATGATGTAATTCACAGCCATGCAAGTCGTACTCAACATGGCGGCCACCACTCCAAAGGTATCCATTGACTCATATTCTGTTCCTGGAGGCAGTATTAGTTCAATTTCCGGGATTTCTGACGAACTGGCGTTGTTCGCCGAACAGTTAGTCGTATTAGTACAGGTGGCGCCCTCTTGCAGGCCGAAATTTTTCATCAGTGTTGGGACGCTCGCCATTACTGCTTGCAAAAGCGACACGATGTCTGACAGATCGTTGGGATTAGGTACAATGAGCAAGGTCAAGTTCTGTTTTTCCGCCATGCTGGACAACGCTTCCAGCTCGGGTGACGAAACGTTTGATATTTGGAATTGAATAAAGAAATCTTCGTTCGGTATTTTCGAAAGGTCAACAAAGGGGGGATTTACACCAAAGTGAGCATCAGGAGCAAAGATAGCTGAAGGTCTGGAAATTAAAATGATTCCAGCCGACAGTAAAATTATGGCAATTAACCGACAGACGCCACATGGTTCTTTGAAGATGAATCTGCTCAGAACGATGACGAGGATGGGACTCGAAAAGATAATTGCCGTGGCATCGCCAACTGGTAAGCGCGCATAGGCAATAAAGCAGAAGATGAGCACACCGGACCCGACAATTCCCAAGCTAAACAAAAGGAGCCTATGACCTGCTACGCTGAACGAATTCCGGCGATGGAAAATCGTGTACGGGATGAGCAACGCAGATTGGATGCAGACTCGCACGAGCAGAATCATGGTAGGATCCATCCGGTTGACCAGCTTGATACCCACGGCAGACATCGTAAAGGCTGCCCCGGCCAGAAACGCCATCAATATGCCCCAGAAATCTTGTTTGGGTGCATCCGGCTTTTTACTTTTACTCTCTAATTCAACAATCTTCATCGGCGGCTTTCCTTTAGACTCCAAGGATTCGCGAGGATCCGGGACCTTTGATTCTTGTCGAGGTTGGGCTAGCAGGGTCGAGTAATTAGCTGGGATAGAGCCGACCTTGGAGTTCTTATTGGCGTCATTCTCGGAATCGCTTGAATCAGAGTTACGAGTTGGAAGAGCTTCGTAGCTTTTACGATGCGATGTTATGTGGGCAGCTCGGTGAATTAGCTTTTCGCGCGTCAAACGAGCGGTTTCGTAGAAATCTGAGGCCGTTCGTATACGTGGATAGATCCTATGTTCTTCTTGCCAATTTATTCTTCTGCTCTCTCCTTCGTCACTACGGCTAATCTCTTCCTTTTCCTGATCCTTCCCACCGTCCCTTTCCAAATCCGACATCTGAATTAAAGACATACTTTAGTCCTGATTAAAACTATTTAATCAGCTTTCCTCGGAAAGCTAATAAGAACTAAAATAGTTGAATAATATTTTTTTTTTTATATATAAAGGAATATATATAGTAGCACATATCTCAGACAAACAACTTAAATTCACTAAAAGAGCATGGAAAATTAGGGAAAAACTCATAAAGCTTAACAACTTACCAGTTCTGGGGTGAAGTACTTTGCAAACATGGGCTCAACTCCAATCGAATTTTCTGATTTACCGTCCCAAGTAACCGCATTACCAGCGAAACGTCACGATTTGGACTGGATACGTTGTAGCTTGTTAATATCTGCAGATATGTAACGTTTTAAGCAAAAAAGCAGACAGAATCGCTGTATATAAGTATACTTTGGTAAGAAACAACTCCAACTGTCGTTCTGCTAAACGACGCCCTACACAGCCTCGCTTTCCATGACCAAAAGGCAGGGAAGCATAGGGATCTTTCACTCCCAATAGTGCCACATTGGACTGAGGATGTCTGGACCAGCGTTCGGGCCAGAATTGATCCGGCTTATCGTAATACTTTTCATCTCGACCAGTTGTGTATACCGAGTAGAGAATTAACGTCTATAGAACGAGGGATATAATCGCAGCAAGGACCTAAACAGGTAAAAACCGACGACTTACACTGCGTGGGATGAGATAGTCGTTGACTACAGCATCTTGAGGCAATACTCGTGTTAGGAACGTAGCTACGGGATAGAGTCGCATAGCTTCTTTGATGACTCCTCTGAGCATAGAGGAGTTCTTGATCAGCAATTGCTCCCTGGTCCGTTGTTGAATGTCTGGATGTGAAGCTAGTAGGTATAGAACCCATTGCGTAGAATGAGAGGTCTAAAAAGGATCAAATTCTTAAGCTTGAAACCTCTTAGTTGAACCATTACTGTATCAGCTGCAGCCAGAAAGAGATCAGTGATGATCCGTACCACGTCATCTTTAGGGACACCTTTACCCAATAGGTAGCCACCCAAGCCTTCACCGGCTTTCAAATTCCGCTGTATGAAATCCGAAGCTGCAAAAACAAAAGTAAGAAAAGTTTTTCACCGATAAAGAGGGTATCTCCATAAAAAGGTTTAAAACTAAATGTAATGGATGGGGAATAATATCTTACCGATATCCAAAGCTCCGTTAGCAGCTTTGACAAATTTATTCCAGACAGGTAATCGCAGCTTTGCCGCCCATTCTGGGGACACCAGAGTCATCGCTGCACTCGTGGTGAAAATCGCATGAATGTGTTGAACAAATTCATGCAACTGATGGAAAGTTTCACAATCATTCCCCAACGCAGTAGCTACCAATCCTTCCAAAAAGTAGGAGTACAATCGTTCTTCTACATCGTGAATATTCCGCAGTCTTCCCCATTCACTCACATTACTGTCGGCGATCTGCGACAAGACGATGTCTAGTTTCGGGTTACAGAGTAACAGCGGCGCTAGGATTTGTCTAAACTTGGCCCATTCTTCGCCTTGCCTATGGATGTGAAAAATATAATCTCAGGAATGCGCGGTTTGAGGTGGATAGATCAGACAGTCTTACATGAAAAAAAGTCCTCGTTTGCGGCCATACATCTCATTGTAGACAAGCCAAGGTTGAGGCAGCATTAGTATGGGATATGCGCCTTCTTGCTGCAAGACTTGACGATACAAGGCCGGATCGGCTAAGAATACAGCTTCCACGTGACCCAACCTTTCCTTGAAGATCGGTCCCAACGCCGCATGGCGACGGTGGATGTGCAAATGAACCTGACCTACAGAACCTGACCACAACAACTCAAGCGTGCTCGCTAAAGGAAAAACACTGGCACTGGGTAACTGGGTGAAAGGTAGAGGCAAGCTGGCGGAAGAACTATAAATAACTATTCGTGTGCAAGTGCTTCGTAATGCAAGAAAATAAACCTTACTTGGAACCCCCGCGCCACCTTCGCTGTTTCGCGGAATTCGATATCAGCAGACTCCTAACATTGGAGCTGTTGGCTGCCAAAACGTGGGCATGCCGTTGAGATTCTAGAGCTTTTAGTAGCACGTCGGAACTTGGCGCCAATCTAAGAGACATTCGATGGGAAAATATCTTATTCCCCCAAGACGCAAGTAAGCTAAGCAAAATAAAGCGCGAAAACTGCGCGACACATTAGGATTTAATTTGATTCGGGCTCGAGTTTCAAAGAGCAATAAAAGCTCGATACTATTCCGAAGGTTTCCAAAGCACTTGAACGTTAAAATTAAATTGTGCAATGAAATAAGTGATTCCCTTACCTGCATGAGTAGACCCGAAACGTCTTACCACAAGTTCTCCACATGATTGACTCGTCGCGACTGCAGACATGGGCTTCGGAAAACACGTTTCTGAAACTTTCTTCTCTTGTATAATTGTTGCGTATAAAGGCAGATTTAGATTTCAGTTTTCAAGGGCGCCCTTTAACCTTTTATGTCGTTCCTGAAAGTGTTGATCCAGAGCCAAAATCTAGGATTGGGGAGAGGCGGATTTGTGTGTAAAAACAACACAGAAAGGAAACAAAAGCTCATTGAAAATTGATTGTTATGATATGCACTGGCACAATCCACACGAGAAATTCATGTAAATTAGTCCAAGAAACCCGAACACGACACCTAACAGGAACAACCAAAACAAAAGAAGCAGCAAACCCGACCTTGTCTCGCTTATTTCTTGTGAAAATGCGACCATATAGGCACATCACACTCCTAAGCATAAAGGTGTGCATAGGTTGAGAGAGACAGAATTAATCTCACCTTCCAGGCAAATGATAACAAATCGGATAAGCTTACCCCGTCAACTAAAACCCCCTTATTGTCCATTTAGTTCCACTGTGATACCAACTGCGGCAAAAACCAGGTCCGGCCTTTGCTTAACCTTCCTCCTATATGCAAATTACCTTTGCCTATATCCAGTTTGTTGTCCTTTTACAACTAAAAGTCGCGTGACATCCAACACTCGCCAATTGCCTTATACAGGGCAGAAATAAACAAGACGTTCCCAGCAGAAACCAACTCGATAAAATCATGCTCAGTGGTTCATTTGTATGCTCTATGGGTACAGGGGACTATATTTGAAAAACAACAACACTTAAAGTTAATGCCCTTGGGCTAATTGCCAATAACGTTGCTTCACTAGTCGAGCCGCAGCTTTGGGTTGGCGATCCCTTGTAAACACTCCCTTCATGCAACCGGGTGGCCGGAATGTTTCTAGAGAACATAAAAGAGGGAGGAAATAAGACACGGATACTTTTAGTGTTAGGACTTTCTCAAGTTACTAAATCTTTTGGGATGCAATCAGTTCGAGTTGGAACTCATGGCTTTGGTTAAACTCTGGTATCTTTGGCGCAGGATGCGAGCGCCTGACTTGGGCTGCCTATCACGTGTAAACACTCCTTTGCGATTATACATCGGCCGTGTCGTGTCTACACAAAATACACAAACCAACGAGTGTGCCAACCGCAATACAACCAACCCAGAAATCTTGAGAAAACAATCTACAAAAAGAAATGTGTACCTTGCGGAGTAGCAAAATCTGCAAAGTTCCATATCATCTCGCCTACGAAGAATCCTTCAGCTCTCAATGCATCAAAAGCTTTGAAGTTTTGCTCCATCAACTCCAGCTGGTAGTCCTCAGACCATAAAAAGCCCGGATCCTAACGGCAAATCGAAAAAAGCGCATTTACAACTCATACTTTTATTTTTTGCAGAAATTTTTACTGAATGCAATCCAGACAGAGTTCCCGCTCCGTATTCGGTGATCATCATGGGCTTCTTATATTTGTCATGCCATTGCGTAAACTCGGTGATGGTTTGCTGAGTGATGAGTTCGGTGTGACCCGTATCTTGGTACCAGCCAAAGTAACGATTAAGGCAGATCACGTCCACAAATTGGGCCTATAATTAACACAATATCATAAAAAACTCGACCTTCTTAAGCCAATTTTAAGCCAATTAAGAAGCGGCAGAGTGGGAAAATAAATCCTTACAGATTTGTCACCGCTCAGAGCTTGAGAATTAACTACAGTCACCAATCGCTTAGGATCCAAAGTTCTCGTAAAGTTAATGACTTCCCTAATTACACAAAGTTATATAAAACGCTCAAACTGATAAATGCTAAACACAATAAAACTGTAATAGAAAGAAAAAGAACAAAATTACGAATAAGGAGATATCAAGGATTCCAAGCTCCGGACGAGAACAGCGAACAGCAAAAAAAATGTGGTATGACAAGCAACGGAAAGCCAAGAATGAAAAGAGAAACGGAATTACAGCTTTATCCATAGGCAAGCGTTGGTTAAGGACAGCCGTCACTAGACGATAAGGATCCAGTTCCCGTGTATAGTTAATGAGCACACTAAGAAGAAGTAGTATTAGCATAACGAGCAACAAATCAACAGTCCTTTAATGAAATAAAGCTAAAAACCCGAAATACCACTCATTTTCTTTCATTCTTTCATGGTTTGAGCTCTTTTTTTATTTTTATAATTACTTGAAGTAGTTTTCCGCTGCAGGTTTCTGCGACTGAGGTTCGTTGGCAACCGACCACATAATAACTGAAGGTCGGTTTTTATCACGCTGTATCAACTCACTTATGGTCTCTTTGTGCAGTTGCAGCAAAGCGTCGTCAAAGCCACTAAAATTATGGTCACAGAAAGTGAGATGATTAGGTGATTATCATAAAAAGTGACGTTTTAAGGCTTTCAGTTTACTCTAATGCGGGAGCAGGTGCTTCGTCGATGATCACGATGCCTTGCTCGTCAGCTTGGTCCATGATTTCTTCAGCATAGGGGTAATGGGACGTGCGAAAACTATTAGCGCCAATCCATTTCAGGAGATTGAAATCTTTGACAATAGTGGCGTAATCCACTCCCCTCCCTCTCAACTAAACCAAAAAAAAATATTTATATTATTATTTATCTATGTTTTTTTTCAGAAGAAAAACGTGTATGCTAATCTATTTACCATCGCATCTTCGTGGCGACCAAAACCATGGAAATAAAATGGAAGAGTGTTGACGTAAACGCCGTTGGCATCAAAACTAACTCTGCGAATGCCTACTTTGAGGCGGTAAATATCAACAAACTGTGTCCCATCAAAAAGTTTCGCCTTAATGGGTCCAAATATTGAATTAGATGTAGAATATATTTTTTTTATTAGAACACGTATTTTTGAAATTATTACTTCTAAAACGTAAAGTAGACCTGGAGTATCGTGCATCCCTTGCGGCCACCAGAATCCAATATTGTTTGAAGACAAAGTCCCTTTACAGGAATCGCTAGCAGCGACGATATATTTCTTAACCGGGTCAGAAAGTTCTACTCGGCAGGTTACATTGGCAGCTTCCAGGTTCTTATGCTTGATTGCTTTGGTGCCTGATTTGATTGCCAGGTCATAGTAAACGAACCCGTAGTTGTTTTTAGGGTCAATGTCAGTCTGGACCGTAATGTCGTCGATGTACGTCAATGGGGTCGTATGAAGGTACACGGGTCGATGGATTCCCGCATAATTGAAGAAATCAAAATTGAATTGCTGCTCAAAATACCCTTCTGGGTATCTACGGAAATCTCAAAATTAATTTTTAAAAAATCCTAATATTTTAACAAATATTTCAAGGCGAATAGACAGACCTGGTGGTGTCGTTGTGGAAGACGATTTTCCCTTGCGGAAGAGTATAAGGGGTAAGAGTATTGTTGAGAGCTAGCGTCACGAAATTAGACCCGCTTTTCACCGAATCGGTAATATCAGCTTGGAAAGGTAAAAAACCACCAGTGTGGTTTAAGAAATGAACGCCATTGACCCACAGCATGCTGTTGTAATTGGCGCTGCCAAATCGGAGGAAGATGCGACTTGGGGATGTACTCGATTTCCATGAACTGGGAATGAAGAACTCGCGCTCGTACCAAACCCAACCCACGTGATCCCGAATAGTACGTTCTTGAGTAATATCATTGTAGGAACTCGGTACTGGCATAGGTAACACCTCTCCTGACTGCATTCTTCCCGGAAACACACAAAGTTGCAAAAAAAGAAAGTGTTGAGATTTTAGGATAAATAAAATGATTATAATGATTATATTACGAATTATACCTGATCAAGTGGTTTGGAATACCATTGTTCGCGAAAACCGATATCGGGATCGCCAATCGGAGCGATGCGGAATCGCCAAACTCCGTCCAGGGATTTCACTTCTCTGGTTTCACTTTCGCGAGGATATAAAATTCCAGCCGAAACATCCAAATGTAATTTTGATGCAAATATAACTACTAAACACCACATACTAAAACCCGGTATTGACGCCCCCATGGTATCTCTATTCAAGTTTCCTGTCTAGCAATTTTTGTAGATGCCCGTTGGCGTTGCGTTGGATTTTATTACTCAACGTCCACTGAGGTTTGTGTGTGCGATACAGCTCAAATAAATACAAAGAAATGCATTTGCAACAAGCTTATCGCGTATTATCTAGCCTAGATACACAGTTTCCTTACTTTAAAATCATATGTCTATCTCCGCAGTGATCAATACAAACAAACACTAAAAATGATGACACCCCTGTTGACCTCACGAACTTATTCTTATTTTTAAACATTTTAGTAACACAACAAGCCACGAGTCTACACAGAGGGCAAAGTGTCGAGAAGGCGTCAATCAAAGAAAAGCTGTTTGCATTTCGCATTCTTCCTACACCATTTCCATTCGGAGTAAGCCGTGCATGTCCGAATGTGGTGTTTTCTTTGCTGTGTTTGTTAAATGTGGGGTAATTAGCACGATAAGTACGGTAAATATAATTAATAATCCAAATCGTGTTCCAGTTTTATCTATGTTGTGTTCGTCGATGCCTTTTTAACCTTATTTTCTAGTTTGTGATTATGCTTTGCTCACTCTCACTCTGACTGCGGTTAGGCAGCAAGAGCAATCATATTATTGCGAGCTAAATCATTTGTTTGTACATTGTAGTGACATGGGACATAAAGTTAAATAAGACTCCTTTTCCTTACTTCGGTTTCTAAGAATAGAACTTAGAAGGATGAGTTTCAGCAAGTGCTTGCCAAAACTTGCCCGAGGAACGACATGGCTTCCTTTGTCACAACAACAAAGACGTTTTTACTCAGGATTCGGGACCAACACTGCCTCGGAAAGCAGCAGTGTACGAGAAAGAAATAAGACTGTTACCTCCTATTACAATCAAAGCGAAATCGACGCCTCAGCCGCGAAGGTAATTACACATTACAGTAACAAAAAAAATAGTCATATCCCTTTTTCGTAATTCTTTTAATTGTAGCCATCCGTTCGCCTGACACCTTACACTATGCTATACTCGGGCAAGAGCCATGACGGTCGACATTTGTTGAAAAGTGCTCAGTACTTGCACATGGAACTACCTGTGCGTATTGCACATCGTATTCAAGGTTTCAGATCATTGCCCTTTATCGTCGGCTGCAATCCGACCATCTTGTCCGTGGTAAGGTAGTGAGACCATTGAACTCAGTATGGAAATGAAATATAACCTTTTCTTTCAAATATTCCAGCATGAGCTGTACATACGGGCGTTCCATATTCTCAACAACCATCCGCCGATTCGAACCCAGGAAGACGAAGAAGCATACAGCCGTTTGTTGCAAAGCCTTTTAGACGACCATAAGGACGTGGTAACCCAACTGGCTGCTGGTTTTAAAGAATGTCGTAAACACATTCAACAGGAAGAAACCGTTCGTCACTTTCTAGATCGTACCTTAACGTCACGTCTGGGCATCCGCATGCTGGTCATGCATCACTTGGCCTTGCGCGAAGAAAAGGTATTTAATTTCTGGCACTTCTTCTTTCAATTGTATGTAAAACTCCACATACGTATTCACGACACAGTGTGAAATTTGCTAAAAAAAATGGCTCGCTTTGTAGTCCAATCCTGCCAATTTTGGAATCATTAACGTGGGCTTGCGTCTCAAAGACATGGTGAAGAAGTGGGCCGACTTTGTGCGTCGAATAGCGTTCCACAAGTATGGACGAGCCCCTGACATCCGGCTTTCTGGTCACATCGGAGCTTGTTTTCCGTACATCGCACTGCCTTTAGATTATATCCTCCCGGAATTGTTGAAAAACGCCGTACGTTCAACCTTGGAATCTCACCCCGAAGTCAGCGACCATGCACTGCCTCCTGTTCATGTCACCATTGCCAACAATGAAATTGACTTTGTATTGCGGTAAGTCTATTAGTACAACTTTTCTTACGCTTCTTAGCCGCGTTCATTTTGACGAAAGTTTAAGCCGACTTAAAAAACTACCCAAGACTTTGTGCTTAGAAGCGTTCGAGATAGGTAGACTCCTTAGACTTCGGGCTTATTAGCGCGTTTTCTTTAGCTAGTCGAGTTAAACTTTGAAAGTCGACTTTTAGTTTTGGTCGCAAGTCAGGCAAGTCTGTAGCGAGTACTCTTGTGCCCAGACTTAAACTTAACCCCGCCCTTTGCTTATTTATCTCCTTTGTCGATATCGAACAATTTGTAATTGCGTTTGTTTATTTTCTACAAGCACCGCCCCATGGGTGGAGCAATTGTAAACTTTTGCTTATGAGCGTTTGTTTTGGACTCAAGACTTTCCAAGTCGACTTCCGTAAACTTTTATAGTTTAGGCTAAAACGAACGCTTATAAGCGTAAGTCACGGAAGTTTGGCTCGTCTTAAGTTTAAGTCGAAGTTGCAAAACGAACGCGGCTTTATATTCACAGTGCAAAAAGATAAAGGTTGACAAAATCACAAGGAAAAGATACACTTGGTGCAGTTACTTTATAGGCCTTACGCCTTAGCACGTACTGTATATAGATTTACCTATGTACTATACCTTCCAAAAAAACGAGTATAGGAAAACAACAATGGTCTAATCCTTATCCATGGGATGAATTAAAGATTGCTCATTTCGAACCTGCTCTTCTCTAAAAACCGAACCGAAACTAAGAAAAGTATAATCCTAATGTATTTCTGTATGAGTATTTTCTCTGTCCTCCAGCTCAGGGTAAAAATGGATTCCCTTTCTGTAAGTTTTGGTTTGGTTTAAGACAAACCGGTTCAAAATGAGCAGTCTTTAATTAATCCCATGGTTAAGGATTAGACCATTGTGGTTTTCCTATACCCGTTTTTTTGGAAGGTATAGTACTGTGTAAACCTGTATACGGGGGTCTTATCTTCAAGCCTCACATTGGCAATAAATAGAACCCATGACTAAAAGGTTAAAATTTGAGCAGTGAGTAGAGCTCAGAGAACACCAAGGCCAGTTGACGGAAAAAGAGATGCAATTGGGTGTTAGAGTACACCTTACCCAACAATCAAAAGGTGTAAGGATCGGAACCCATTCGGTGTTGGTATCAAGTTTCTTGAAAGGGCATACTTCATTTCCGCAGTTTGTGCAGGTTAACCTGCTGCAGGGTGGAACTGAAAGAATTTGACTTAGAACAGACCTAAACGCTCGGAAAGCCAAAAGGCAAATCGCATGTTTGTTTTAGCTAGTAACTAAAAACTTACGAAACCCAACGGTGACATTGTTGAAGCCACCACTACCGCACGTCAGTCCATTCAAGCGGGCTTCACCTTCGGGACTCGCAGATGTCTTTACAGGATAGAAATAGGAAAGTTTGATTTCGTACTCAATGTTTCTTTTTCTAGTGCTTGTGGGCTCTAAGATATTACTTTTAGTTTACAATGTGGGCCTCCGTTTATCGCTTTGAAGTAGCATTGGCTGCCGATTAAGGTGTAGGTAGTGCAAGTTAGATTGGCTTTGCACCCAATGGCACATAAAGTGTTGGAAGTGGTATAGAAGGCAGGTTTCGAAGGAGGAACACTTTCTGCAGACGGTGTACTACTGCAAGTATAGGCAGTCAAGGCTGGCGCGTTTGCTGACAAGAATTGTTTAAATTTTATAGGAATTTTCAGCTAAAGTAATAAGGCACTTACCAATACAATAATGTAAGCAAAATAATAACAAGAAGCCTGGAATGAGATCAGAGCACATCATCC
The DNA here is from genome assembly GCA_003724045.1 of Lepidurus arcticus. NCBI lineage: Eukaryota > Metazoa > Arthropoda > Branchiopoda > Notostraca > Triopsidae > Lepidurus > Lepidurus arcticus. The sequence continues at coordinate 109,552 of RJJA01000003.1, forward strand.
TTTAATAAAACTGGGTTAAGTTTAACCAACGTTTAGCCGTGGGCCCAGTATATAGGTTTGTACAAACGTATAAACTGTGGCCGTACTTGCAAAGAGGAAATCCGGCAGTACACTACATATAGTTCTGTATGAAGTATACATGCAGGAGCAATGGCAGAGCCTCTTTCGGGGGTGTAAATACATTGGAATATGATACAGTGTTTTCTATCATGCAAGGTGCGTGTTTTCGTTGTGTTTTCATTGTTGGCTATAGCAGCATATTTCGTTGGTTTTTTGAAGTAAGGTCAACCTGTATGGAAGATGAACAATACGCTTTCTTGTAGCGAATTGACTGTGAAAGCCAAGTACGTTTGTTGCTTTATAACTTAAAGTATGGTCATATTGTAACTCGGGGGACTTGAAACGAGGAATTGCAGTTTTTTACTACGTTGGAGTGTGCATGCCTTTATACTGTTAAGAAAAAGGATGGAGCATTCGCCAGCATTGTAAGTTCGTGTATTGTACTTGAGAAACGCTTTTTCTGTACTTGAAGGGGCGGTACTCGAGCTCGCCCATTTCTAGTGTATCCTTTTACAAACTTCGTTAACAAAAGATGCAAGAAATGTTAAACATTTTAGTCAGAATTGCGAGTCAATTATTGTTCAGTCGGTTTGAGTATATGGGTTTTTAAAGTCATGTTTCCTTTCCGTCTTGTATAGAATTTCGGATCGCGGAGGAGGTATTCCACATTCTCTGGTACCCAAAGTGATGCAATACAATTTCAGCACTGCCGAAGCTAGTACAGAGCAGCGACTAGACCAAGATCCTTTAGGAACTATAGTAGATACTGTCAATATTGGACCCACTTCAGGACCCATGCATGGGTAAGTTTTGCTTTTCATATCTCTATTAAAATATTGATAGAATGTGCGTGACATGAAAGGATTGTATGTATGACCAGGCGACTTCAGAACAGCTCAATAATATTTGTAATTTTTTTAAAGAAATTTTATAAGTTTTCATGTAATTTAAGTTTGTATTTTTGGGGGTGGTTGAGTAGTTTTGGGTTTGGGTTGCCCACGTCGAGAGCCTATGCAGACTACCTGGGAGGATCTTTGACCCTCGAATCCATGCAAGGGATCGGAGCTGATGTTTACCTCCGCCTGAAACATATTGATTCGAAGCATGACTCCTTCCGTATTTAACAACCGTTAAAGATAGAAAGCATTATATTACGAAAACGAACAAAATCTTCAGTATAGACGTCATTCTGGTACAGTTTATAGAAAGCGAGTTTAAAAAATGAAGCGATATGCAAGACTGTTTGAAACGGCCAAAGGGAATCTCCTGCTATATGCCTAAATAATGAATCTCCTTATTAGAATGATAAAATACTGGTAATCTAATCCAAATCGATGGTATAACAGCATGTCGATTCTTTTCTAGTTTTGTAGTGTATAACTTGTATTATTTGTTCCCGGTTTCAAACCACAGTGCAAACAGAACTTGGTTAATTCATAAACGGGATGTCGAAAACGTTGTACCAGCAAACCAGCCTAGGGTGAATGGGGAAGGGGGTGTGGCTGATTTAACCCAATTCCCCGCAGTGAAAAGACTCGTAGTGCTTATTATTACATACAAAAGTCTTTCCGTTTTTGGCCTCAAGTATCAAAACTTTGTATTGATATATGGAAAAGATGTGCTCTTGCATAAATTACAAAAGTTTCATTGACAAATTGGAATTCGAGGGACATTAAAAGAGTCCTAGGTTAGGAAAAAGGTAAGAATAATGGAATGGAATTTGGGCTCTTCCAATGGGCAATATGAAAAAGGTTACAATTTGTGCAAAAATTGAGCCCCATCTAAATAGTGCTCTAAAAAACGTGGTGTATAGATTGTAAATCCCCTGTCAAGGGGATGATAGAACTTTTTTTCACATTATGTACAAAGTGAGGCAAGTTAGGTTTCGAAACTTTTGTAGGGTTCGTCTGCACAAGAATATCCCGTCCAGGAGTTTTGACGTAGTATCTTTTCTTAAAATTTAAAATTTGAATTAAGAGAGAGAGAGACAAACGTTGGGGAAAAGGGAGCAAGAAAGACGCTGGGTGTTTCCTTTCGGGTTTAACTTTCACCTCATGAGGTTCATTTCCCCATTGTGATGAATCAAAAGGTACAGATGATGGTTCTTTCCCAATTGATTCTGCCTGAAGTGAAACTAGGAAAGATGTTAAATGTAATGTAAGGTTAGAACCGAAATTCTGGATAGGGTCTTCGAGGCTCCAGTATCAAGATTTATGACTTAGTGTCGGAAATTCGGGCTTGTCGATCGTTTCGGTAACTGCAGGCAGCACCAAATCCATGGAAATGCGCCTACGTGGACGAGATAAATAAATAAAATAAAAGTTGTGTTGGGTCAAGCGAAAAAAAGGTCTATGTAATAGCTGTGAGAACCCAAATGGGCCTAGAAATGGGCATTTTTACCGTTCTTCGTAGAAATCGTAGGAGCCTGGGGCGGAATTGGAACGCCCCGCCAGTTGAAAACGTTCTTTACGGAAGGGGTGCAGAAATGAGTGCTTTTTGAGCATGGCTTTGACTAAGATTAACGTGTCCAAATGTGGTATAGACCGCACGCAACTGCTCACGTCGTCCTCAGTCACTTCCACTTTGCAAAGGCAGTTTTCTTCTTCCGTGGGTAACGGGCATTCTCCGTTCTTGGTCACCCATGGATGCACCTTTTTTTGTAACCAGCCGTTAAAACTAAACGTAATTTGTTAAGCATAGAGACAGGGTATACTTTTATTTCTGGTAAGCTGATTCGCGCGGGAGGGTCTTTCTGCAACATTCGCTCAATTAAGTCTTTGATTTCTGCCGATAGAGTGGGCGACGGAGGGAACTTGAGCGTGCTGGTTTGAATCTTGTTGTAGAGCGCTAAAATGTTGGCGTCGTGGAATGGAACTTGACCACAAACAAACGCAAAGAGGGTTACGCCCATTGACCATATGTCTACTGCCTATAAAAAATAACAAGAAGAAAAGAGGAAAAGGAAAACGTTAGCAGGAAAACGTGTTTTGTGGGTGGTATTTTGGAAGGGCCGAAAGCATGCGGCCAAAGCGAGCCAAAGTGCTTACTTTGCCCGAGAATTTATTCGCTGTTCTCCGTAAAGCCTCGGGCGCCATAAAAGCGGGTGTACCAGCGGTTCCATCTAGCCAGGCATCGTTGCCATCAAATTCGTTGCAAACCCCAAAATCCGCTATGTGCAGTCTTCCATTATCGCCCAACAGCAAATTGGATGGCTTGATATCCCGGTGCACAATCTTTTGATAGTGAACTGTAAAAGGTAATATTGTGTTCCCCGCCATAGATTAATACTTTTTATGGTATTTTACAATCTTTTTTTATTTTTATTTTAGTGAATCTGTATCTCCTTACGGTACTCAATGCCCAAAACTACGTCTCTGAAACATTGCCAAGCTCGTTCTTCACTCAGGGGGTGGATTGTAGGAACTTGTAGCACTTCGCCCTTTTCTTGGAGCTCAAACACTGAAATGGAGAAGATTACAAACTTGGTAGAGAACGTTTTAAAGAGTATTATACTTATTTATTAGATTGATAATAATTTGGTTTAAAGTTTGTTTCTTACCCAGATACAAGTTATCTTGCATGGGGTCATCTAACACTTCGACTAACTTAACGACGTTGGGATGATTGAGTTTCTTGAGAATTGCGATCTCACGATGCACTTTCTCGATAGGATTTTCCAAGCCAGGTTTCCCAGGAGTTTTCCGACTAGGGGCCATGCGACCTATACAGATTCGCAAATTGCATTACCCGTCAATTTTCCTTTTTTTCTGCTCCTGAGCTACGGGAAGGTGTAAGGCATCTCTCTCTTCTTATGAAACAAAGTAAATCGAGTTTTGTTTCTATTTTCCCTAGTCTCTGACTGGCCGTTCTTTAAGCAATCCCTTGAGATAGCTTCACCTTTGATCAAAGGAAAAGGACAAGTTTATTTACTTAAACGACACCTTCTCTGAAGTAACGGCATCAGAGAGTTATAAGACGACATTTGTCTTTTATTTTTCTTTAAGCTTATCGTGATACCAAACGCAATTGTCTACTAGCCCATAATGTGACAGTTCGATTAATCCGTTTAAGAAAAAAACTGCATGGGAAATACTTATGAGATTTCTATCCTATTTGCATCACTTTTGGTGTTTACTATAGGTATCCCTAGCCAAAAGATCAAAGCCTTACCGTAGATTCCTGCCTTCTTCATAAGTTTCTTCTTGGATAGGATCTTCATTGCCTAGAAAAGGGCAAACAGAGAAAGTGATTGTAGCCTATATGTATTTTTGACATGGGGAAATTGTCTTTCTTACGTAGTGAACGTTATCCTGTTCGTCATAGGCGAGTTTAACAATGCCGTAAGAGCCTTGGCCGATGGGGTCTTTGAGCAGATACTGATTGAGTTGGATATAGTCTCCGTTTTGCTCAATACTAACTCGTTGGCATTCTCTGAGTGGTCGATGTCTGGTTCTAGGAGACGACGCCGGTGAATACGGGAAATTGGGGAAGATAGGTCTTGCATGGGGAGGCAGTTTGGCCCAAGCGGCCGGTAGAATTGGCTCACCGAGCTTGAGATTTTGCAATTGCTCCTCGAGTGCCGGAGAGCAATTACTTGAGTTGTGCAGGTCAGGTGCTAAAGACATAGGCGGACTGGTTGAAGTTTTACAAGGCACAGGGATAGGGCAACTTCGTTTCATCATTGGCTTCTCAGCAGGAATTGAATTTAGAGATTTCTTTGGACTATTAGGTTCCGTTTTGTGCAGCTCGTGCTCGTGGTGGGGGTCGCCGTTTAGCAAGCAACAACTTGGCTCGGGACCGTGCATGCTGTCGCTAATACCGTCGGTTTCCAAGACGGTCCCTTGCCTACAAAATAAGAACATAATTAACTCCCGTCAAAGTGCAAGAGCGAGAAGGGGTGAGCGAGAGAGAAAAAAAAAGTAGTTTAAGCGTCCTGGAATTGGATTTGCAACTCCCTTAAACTTAGGGTCCATCTCTTCGACACATATTAGAGATCCTGGAAGGTGTCTTAACTGAATTTTAGAGTTATTTTTAGTGTATACTGTTAATGTTCGGCCTTTTTATCGGTTAATGGAAGACGGTCACGTCTTTGCGCTGGAAGAGCTCGACAAAACGTGTTTAGTTTACTTCATCTCAACAATTTTCATCCTATTTGATCAACTCGATACCTCAGCCACGCGATCCTTCCAAATATCCCAGTTGAAATCTAATCCCTGGGGTTAATTTGATATGGTCCTTCTCGTGGTCAGGTCTCTTGCGAGAAACTTGTAGCAGATTTTTCTGCTTTTTTTAAAATTTTAACTGGATCTCCGCGACGTTTGTCATCATTATTGTCAGATTGCAGAGCAAGTTGAAGTTGAGAAGGAGGAGAGAAGAGAGAACGGCTTGAAGGAGAGCTTTGCAACTAATTAGATCATTCAACAAGTCAAAAGGGTAGCTTAATTGGGAAACCGAAAAACCCAATTTCATTACTTATTTCCTATTCTTTTGTGGAAAAACTCGAGTATCAGTCATAAGACATGCAAGTTCGTCAGCCTTGTGGCTTAATACAGTTGGAAAGTGGTTTCGCGTGCTACAACTGCTCCGCCAGGAAAATCGAACATTCTAAAATATGCCTATAGCCCTGGTGGCTTTTTTTTGCGGATTTTATTCGTTTTTCAACAGAGAATGTTCGTTTCACAACAGAGATTGTTCGTTTTCCAATAGAGAAATGCAATCCACTATAAGAAGAGAAGGAATAAGGAGACATGAAACCTTCAAATGTATAACCACAAATGTATAAAACGAGGAAGTTTCAAAGGTGGAGTGTGATATTCTAAGATTCCATGTCAAAGTATATTTTGAATTAAGCGAGAATAAAAAACACGGAAATAATAGCAAAAACTTGCATGAGAAGCCAAAGAAGTTGGCCCCAGGGGAAGTAGAAAACGTTCGATATGGGTTGTCTGACGCTGTCGAAGGTTCTGGACTATGAAGCATTCATTGTTAGGAAATACAGGAATGTTCTGAGAACGGCCATTGTTAAGTGGAAGTGGATATACAGCCTTATTTCTCTTACTCAGGTACGCAGCTGCTTGTATTGCTTTTTCATTTCTGATCCATGCCGTCTACCCTACTCCTAAACATATATGAAAGAAAGGAAAAGGCACGAAAGCACCATAATTTCCTGTCGGCGTACGACAAGTTCCAGCTGAGCAACATAACTTATGACTATTGCTGATCCATTTCCCCAATTATTGCCCATGGCCGTTGACAGTTGTCGTTAGCGGATCTCCTAGAGAGATTGTTTACATATTCGGCCGTATCCGTCGTCGGATCTCGGTTTCTTTTGACCTATACGTCAAGGACAGCAAACATATCCTTTCTTTTGCCGGGGTGTTATGATCAATTACTTGACGTCACGTGTGCCACTGCTGCGTGCTCACACATATGGAAATCCAGAGCATGATATTCCTGAAGGGGAAGACGCGACCCCAGATTGGAAATTCGTAGCTTTTTCTCTCTTTCTCCTTCACTTTATTCGAAAATCCGGCCCAGAAAGCAAAAGTTTTAATGTCTCCCCTTTGCCCCCCCCTGATCTATCTTTTATGAAAGAAAAGTGGAGCCAAGATTGAGCGATGAGAAAGAAGAAAATTAGTCTAGTGTAGCTTCTGTCCAAAAAGCTTGAATGATTTCTTCATTACGAAAATGCTGAGCTTCCTACTCACTTTCTACGCAGTTTTTCAGTTTCTCGTTAGCCTTATGCACCAGCTTTCAGGATTGAACGTTCGTAATTCCAAAAGGTCGTGGTGGAGTGTTGTCATTCAAGATGGTGTGTGTGTATATATAGTCAAGTTCTTCGGATGTTTTCAGTTACTTTAAGACAGCCAGGGTGGATTTTTCCCTTTTCTTGTGCCTTATTTGGTTTCCCCGGGGCTTGTGGAAAGAGATCTAACCTTCACAGCGGCATTCATTAAGGTAATGGGCGTTCATTGTTGTACTGCACACAGTCTGTGATATGAGCAAAGGTCAGAGGCTCATGTATAGTGTTTGAAAAGGGATAGTCTAAACACACTTATCTCGGCTTCGCAAAAGCGATGCAAAGTTCGCTAGAACTACGGTCAAATTGTTTACCAGCGAGCCAAAAACCTTCGTTGAAGCAAAAAAACAAAACAAAAACATCTGACGAAGAGTGTTATTAAAAGAGGAGCAAGATAGCGGACTGTGAGTAATTCTTCTTTGTTTTTAGTAACACTGAACCGTACCTTGCCTTTCCCATAAGTGTAATTTGTCAAGCTGCTGGATTTTGTTAGCTTTTATTGCCTTCGAATCTTCGATAGACTTTCTCTCCTTCTTTTCTCTCTTCTTTACTCTCCCTCTCTCTCTCTATCTCTGTGCAGCATTTCTGGTGTTGATTTTAGAGCGCAGTGTAATTATCTTCTGAGGTGGCCCTGAGCCACTCTGTACAAATATTAGGCAAGTTTTAATGGACGTGACGCAAGTAAAATTCGTATTTCAGATTTATGAACTGCGACTTACGCACTACTTCCAAGCTTAAAGCAGCTCTCAGCATTCAGATTTGTTCATCTGAAAGCATGTCAACGTTGAGATAAGAGACATGTTCGTGATGGATTCTGTGCCCACTTGTCACTTCGAGTTACCAATCTTCACTAAAAGCCCTTCTTAATGTACAGAAAATACGCTAGTCGTGCTGAGAGGTGATCCGATCGGTCTAAACTAAAACTGCATACATGGTCGGGCCATGAGCTGTTACCAGACTGAATGTGTGTACATGTATTACGGAACATTTTGAGTGCCAAAGCTGAGAGAGAACGCGAGAAGGAGGGGATCGGGTCGTTTGTGGATGTTCCACTGCTGCAACCCGGAATTGGAGCCCTTTATCGGCGCAAACGCGCTCGCAGGAAAGCGGAAGATACAATTAAAATGTAATGAATAGAAAAAAGGATAACTTTTGTACGTGGTTCCTATATTTCTCTTAGCCTCAAAGGGTTTTGATATTATTATCAGGATGTTATACATAAGGGAAGGAAATAATTCTATACAAAGTTAGACCATTGACAATACGGTTTAGATACCGTAATGTCACTTGAATAATTCGACTTCAACTATGGATGAAATTAGAGGAGCCCGTAGGTTTCGAACGTATCGTACGATTCGCGGTTTTCCGGGAAACGTTGTGGACAGAGATTGAGTTTGTGTGATTGCAAAGCCACAATGAAGGAGGGGCAAAACAACGGAGATAAAAGGGTGGGTTTTCCTAGAAGCGAAATAGAGAAGTGTCGCTTTTCCTGTCACATAATTGTGAATTATAGACTTAATTTGGGGGTTTGAAGGAGCTTAAAGTTCATTCTTAATGAACTTGTAAGCACGAGTGGAAAGACTACTAAAAGTTTTATCAAAAAACTTCTTAGGCATCGTGGGGAAAACGCAATCTTCAACTAAAGGCTCATTGTATCAAAGTTGGGGTATTCCGCAGTATTTGTAAAAGCTTTTTACTATTACAAATTCCTTTCATGTTGTCCAAAGAGCAGTACTACGGCTGTCTGTGTCAGGAATGCAAAGTAATCTTCCACGCCAGGACGTGTATTTGTTTTATCTTTGCGGATTTCGTAATTGCAATTTCCTGTTATTTCTATAATCGTTTGACCTGTCTTATTATGTTAGAGTTCACTAAACGATAAACCATGATTTAAACATCTGTTTACTTTAGTTGAAGAGTTCAGTTGAAGAAAGAGAGCATGTTACGTTAGAGTTTACTAAATGATTTAGTGAACATCTTTTAAGAGTAGCTTCTATATTTACTAAGTTAAAAGTTTAGTTGAAAAGAGTGCATTCCACATGCAATATGGAATTGCAAGGATCGAATGTTCAATAAATCCACCACCTGCTAATGCTTCACGTTATCGATGTTATAGGACATGTTATAAGGCAGTTTGAGTGGGACTTTATACCTGAAGTAGCGTACTTTTATTATCTTTGAATACTTAAGCCTGCCCTCGAATTCCTTACCAGCAACTCGACTATTAAAAGAAAAGTACTTGCCTTGGGAATAGTCCCAGTTTCGGCGGTCTTTTTGCTCTCCAATTATTCTCCATTCTGCGTACCGTATGCGGTTCTAAAACAAAAATGAGCAATGAAAAATTCTATTAGTAAAAGAATAAAGTGCACACCCCGATAGTAACTTAGCAACCGTAAATGCTACGCCGTCGAACTTTTATAGCGGTTTCCTGGTCCTTGTTCGATGTGTCGCACGATACGGAAGTTATGGACAGGCTTTAAAAAGAAAAAGCGTTTGGAAATTTCTTCCAACTTTTAAACAATACTCGCCTACAATGAATGTGTAAAGTAAGTTAGCGCATTTGAGTGCGGTAGAAAAACGGCTAACAAGAGTTTCTCGTGGCTTTGGCTTGCCTCTGCTCAATGAATTGATCTTATTTGCTGACAATGAGGTACCCTTTGCCCTTCTAGGCTCTCCCGTATGTCTATAAAGCTTTTGCCAAATTGCGCCTCTCGCGGCAAGAGTTGGCGAAATCCGCCATTTTGAGTACATTTAAGTTAAGGTAAACAAACAACAACAAACTGTTTTCCGGGAATGTTGGTTTTGCTTACAGCTTTTACAAGTAGCTCAGGTAAACAAACAAAAAGACACAAAGCAAAACCAATATTCACGGAAAACAGTTTGTTGTTGTTTGTTTACCTTAACTTAAATGTACTCAAAATGGCGGATTTCGCCAACTCTTGCCGCGAGAGGCGTAATTTGGCAAAAGCTCTATTCTGATTGAAAGCTCGAGTTAAAAGTGAGAACCTACAGACAGAAAACCCTATGGGTCCGTTTCGAGTATCGTTAAATATATACAAAGAGGTGCATCATACATTATGGTTCGCGATGGCGCCATTGGAAGCGTGTATGTGGGGTACAGTATAGTGCACAGGATAATACAAAATTCATTATTTGCAGCAAAAAGGGAAGGCCAGCTACAATGAAAACCAAACCATACCCGCGCCTACGGATACGAAAGTCCCTGAAGTTTCCATTTAACGGCTCGGGAAACAAGGCCATAAGAGAAAGTGTCGTAAAAGTAAGAGTAAAACTATTTTAGTTTTTTTTCCCTTGGATTAGACATTGCGTAATCCTAACAATGCGTTTTATTGAAGGTTAAACCGTTAAACCCCAAGAAGATTGAAAAGGGCTTTTGGGGGAGAAGATGCGAAGAAATACCGGAGACGTAAAGATAATAGGATGCATAACTAGCGTTCTTCTTCTTATGCTGGTTCCTTTTCCATAGATCCACTCTTCATGTTCACGTCTTTTCACCTTTTCCGAGGAAATCAATAGACGACACGGGGCGCCTCTCCACAATGCCTCGCAATAAGAGGCAAAGAGCTTTCGGGATGTGTTGTGTGTAGACGGTCCTCCCTCTCAACAACCAATATTACATGCTCGCTGCCCTAGCGTCCAAGTTCCTTCAGACACGCAACGTGACGACATCGTTAAACATGTCGGGTAGCGAAAAAATGCGTAATTGGACGAGGCACGAGTATAACAGCTCATCTACATTGCTCGGTAGGACCTTTGGATTGGGGTACAAGTATGCGGAGAGTTCTTCGTATAGTTACCTTCAATCATAGCCAGGTATGAAGGAACACTTGTCGTCGAGTCCGTATGAGGCTTTGGGAAGTATCACGATTCGAGCAATCCAGGCACATCGTCTAGCGCAAGTGTTACCACGCCTTTTGATCTGAAGCAGCTAATTAGTTCCTATCTACGGACTTCACCAGGCATGTTACACGAGCGAAAGCTTGTAAGCAACTGACGATGACAAGCGCCAAACCAGAGTGGTTTCCCTGAAGAGGAACTTCTATTCACCTCCGTGACTATCTCCAATAGCGAAGTAAAGCGAGGACAAAACCGCTCCCGGGCCGAACGGAAAACAGAAAACGCGGGAGCATGCAGGTTTCCACGAACTCGTATAATCTACATCGTCGATGCATCATCGATGCCACCTGCAAGAAACCGTTGTTATTGGAACTTGGGATTCTGTTCCCTAACTTGGCAAATTTCCTAATAAATTATCTCTGCCTTGCCTGTGTTTTTGCATATCGTCAACTTTCTTCAGAACCCGGGGGACTGGTTTTTGCATACTAATTTGTGGAGGGTACTCTACAGCTAATTTGTGTAGCTAATTTCTGTTCCGAATGGTCAGCGTGGAGGCGTTTCAGTTTGGCGGGACGTCATGGGTGATCCTAACAAGTTCGTCATAGTTGCACTAGATTTCCGTCAGCGTCTCTAGTGGTAAAGCATGTGGGGTGAAGTTCAAGGGGTTCTACCGGAACTGAATCTTCCGAGTGTTTTCCTACTTCTTTGGTTTATCATGGCGTTTTGGCAGCTCTAGTTGTGTGAAAAATCTATCGTCGTTTTCATGTTTTTGGTTCATAAAATGGCCACGCAGAAACCCGTTGAGTGGGTTTCTTCACTAATCATCAGATTTGAAGAGCAGGTACGGAAACCTTACTCAACATGACTTTCTTTGCACCGCCTACGCCCACCCTTTCCCCCTCCCTTGGCCTGCGTATTTACTGTATTTAACGAATATTATTCTTTGCTCGAGTTCGGCTGGAGTTATTGTTATTCTATGAATAATAATTTAACCCTTCGGAAGAGTCTATCATGATGCTGTATCTTCTTTCCATAGCTACCTTGTCGAAATGGACCACAGACGTCTCATGCGCGGGTAATGGTGGGACAAAACAAACTCTGTCTTATCCAGATCAGCAAGTACAAGTTCTCCCTCGTAATCTCAGGCTTGACTAAGATCTTGCAGCGAGTGAACGAAATGGTAACTATATATTTAATCACGTTCCTTATCACTATTAAAGAGTCTTTATCGCTTTATCTTCCCCAATTCTAGCGACCCCATGGCCCAGATTACGAAAGAAATTATTATGAATCCTTGCTTATAGTATTAGACACATTAGAGAAGTGCTTGAGCGGTCAACCAAGGGATACAACACGCTATGATGAAGCTATGAATGTCAAGTTGTTATTACGAGAAATCTGCCAGTTTATTGGTAAATATGATTCTTTTTCCATTCAAAATTCCTAATAAACGCTTCCCTGGATTTCGACTTGTTTAGATCTGCCAAATGAGAACGCCATGGTTGTGCAGTTAAAAGCCTTGGCTTCCAAAGTTCTTTTCGCTCTCAGTCTCAACAATTTCAATGCAGTCTTCTCCCGTATTTCTGCCCGGCTCCAAGAAATGAGCACTTGCAGTGAAGAAAACCCAGATCTGAGCGATATCGAGTTGATCCAGCACATAAATGTAGACATCCATCGCTTAGTCAAGCTTTTAAACGGTAAAAAGATATAAAAAGAAATCCCTTAATTCCTCCTTCCCCGGCAATCCTCGCACTCAACTCTCTATTCCCGTCCAGAAACCATTGTCAAGTCGAAAACACTAAGGAAATCGGTCAATTTGGTCCTCATATCCTCCATCGAGAAGGCCATATGGAACTGGATGGACACCTACCCCCACGAATTCGCCGAACTGCAAAAAACACCCAACGACGACCTCACCAAATGCTGCGAAACCCTTTTCGATAGCTTGGACATGTTCGCGGAGAACAATAAACGCCGCGCAGCCGTTTGGCCTTTGCAAATCATGCTGCTGGTGGTGTCTCCCAAAGTTCTGGAAGAGATCGTCAACGCAGATTCCGGAGCGCCATGTTCGCCACGGCACAACAAGAAGAAGATGTTCCTGGACTCTTTCAAGAAAGCCTTGGCTTCGCATGGCACTAGTCGCCAATTAGCCGAAGCGGCAGCTGTCACTGGCGTCAAACTTTGCAAAGTGTCTACGTATATTAATCTCCTGGATTCAAATAATGTCGTGTTTTCCTTAGTCCAATCTATTATCAATGATCTAAAGGTAACATCCGTCCAAAAATCCTTTTTTAAAAACCCTTATTATTTTTTTAAAATTTGTAGATGCTTTTGTTTAATACGTTGAAACCCTTCAGTCGAGGACAAAGTTACATGAACCAAGATATCGATCTCATGATTGACTGCGTTGTCTCGTGTTTCCGCATCAATCCGCATAATAACGACACCTTGAAAGTGTGTCTTAACCCCAATTCCCCTTCCATTTATCATTTCGTCTTGGTCTGCTCCCTCTACAAGTAAAAAAACGTTATAAAATCTAAAAAATAACAGTTAATTCTCATTTTTTTTTTGCTTTTCTAGAATCATCACCCAGCCTCGTTTGGCCTGGTGGCCCCAGATAGATATTGTCTACAACAAGTCCTCCGAATTAAGAGCCATGTTCACGGAAACGCTTAACAAAGTGACCCAAGGCTACATTTCCCACACACCACTACGAATGATTCAGGTATACCCTTCAAAACTTCACTTTTTCACCTAGTTTAATCATCCTTATGCTAATTACGCTTATGCTAACCGTTGTAGTTATGCCAGGTAACTTATCGTAGTTTGCTTTTTCAAAAAAACGCGTTTTTGGGAAGCTAAATGAACGATTTTTCTATTCCGTAGAGCTTAACCTTGAAGGAAAAGGTGAGCACTCTAAAGTTCAAGGAAAAGGCATCCGAAGAAGGGCCTAGTTACAAGAACTTGCTTCTTTGGATGGTTCGGCTCATTCATGCGGATCCTTTACTCATGCTGAATGTAAGATTTGAGTCTTAATTAGCTTTAGGAACCTAAATTTCCACTTTTTTTGTCTATTTTTGTTAATCTGAACAGAGCCAAGGCAAAGCAGGACACGAAATCCAGTCCTCTACGCTCGAATTGATCAATGGACTGGTATCTTTGGTCCACCAACCTTCTATGAGTGACGTGGCCCAAGAACCCATGGAAGCTTTGCTGAAATTGCATCAACCTGAGAAAATCGAGATGTGGAATCCCGAAGCGCCCATTAATACGTTCTGGGATGTGAGGTAATCCATCCTTTTTAAAAACGAATATTTGAGTTGTCATTTGTTTCTTGTTTTTAAACTCTCTACTTGTATTACAGCTCGCAGGTGTTGTTTTCCATCTCCCAGAAGTTGATCCAGCACCAGATTGTGAACTACACGGAGATTCTGAAATGGTTGCGAGAGATTTTGGTCTGCCGAAACGCGTTTTTACTCCGACATAAAGAATACGCGAATGTAGGAAGTCATATTGCTATTTGCAAGCAGGCGCACATCAAACTTGAAGTAATTTATTTATTTAGCCCTTTTGAAGTTTTAACCGGTTTGGTATTGACTTTCCGTGTCATTCTCAGGTGGTTTTCTTCATGTATCTATGGTCGATTGACATGGATGCCGTCTTGGTAGCAATGTCGTGCTTTAGTTTGCTCTGCGAAGAGGCTGACACGCGTTGTGGGTCGGATGAAGTTACGGTGACGTACCTGCTGCCCAATTACCACGTGTACCATGAGCTAGCTGCAGCATCGACCATTTTAACCACAGGTAAACCAAATTGGCGACTTAATTTTCGACGGTTTTTTCTCTTGTAACGCTTTTATGCAACATTAACGTAAATTGGACTTGTTACACGCGGCTTTTTCTATTACAGCCAGCTTGGATTCACGTATTCCGTGCCAACCTTTGGCTCATGGTAACATTCTAAGAGGTTATGGGTGTTAACTTGTTTCTAAAACGTTTTTTTTTCTATTCAAGGCAAAGCTTTTAATGGTTTAAATAAATTTGGGGTTGGTTTCCTAGGTCGGGCAGCCTTGCAGAAGCGAATTATGGCTTTGCTAAGAAAGATTGAGCATTGTACTCATGGCTGTCAACAAGTGCGTCCTTCAGTTGTCAATAATTTACCAAAAACTAATATTTACTTGGAAAATTTCGAAAATTAGGCTTGGGAAGACACGTTTTTGAACTGGGAAGTCAGCACGAGGAACTTGGTCTCGTATCCCAAGGCTAAATCAGAAGAAGCACCCATGGGCGAGACTTTCCATCGCCATGCGGGCAAACGCAGAGCTTCCCATCAATCTACGGACCATGAGTTAGAGGTAAACAAGGTCAAAAGTGCATAACCGTAGAAGACAATGGCGTTTGAGTGGATTTTTCGTTGTAAAATTAGGATCAGGTTAATGAATGGGCGAATATGACCGGGTTTTTATGCGCGCTGGGCGGAGTTTGCTTACAGAGACGGTCGCCTTCCTTAAGACATGCCTCCAGTGCTTCCTCGTCCACTTTGGATACGCGAAAACCCACCGTCTTGACTCCATCGGGTCCAGACATGCAATATTGCCCCGTGACGCAGTAAGATTTGTCTGTTCCATGTATCCGATTGAAGTTAATCGTTCATTGGGGGAATTGGCAGGTTCGTAGGACAATTATTGCGGCTTTTGGTCTGCAACAACGAGAAATTTGGGGCGCAGATCCAGAAACATGTGAAAGAACTGGTTGGGCATGAAATGTCGCCTGCGTTGTATCCCATTTTGTTTGAGCAAATCAAACAGATTGTGGAAAAGTTCTTTGACCAACAAGGGCAGGTAAAACCACTCCAAATCCACCTTAAATAATTAGTATGTGATCCAAATACTGTTTTCCCGCCAATTTCAGGTTGTGGTTTCAGACGTGAACACCCAATTTATAGAAAACATCATTTTTATCATGAAAAACGTCTTGGAAACCAAGACGGACCAACCCTCGGAGCATTTGGGCGTAACTAGTATCGAAGGCATGATGTTAGCGATTGTGAGGTATAGTAGATGCACATTTTGTTTGGGTTTTACATTACAAATTGTTAAAATTGTGAAATCTGTGAAGGTACGTGAGGCATTTGGACACAACAGTACATGCACTGCACATCAAGACTAAGTTGTGTCAATTGGTCGAAGCCATGATGCAGAAACGGGACGATCTGGCCTTCAGGCAAGAAATGAAGTTCAGAAACAAGTTGGTCGAGTATCTCACGGATTGGGTGATGGGCAACTCGCACCAAATAGCGCCGCCAGGCTCGGGTGACGTCAGTGCCATAACCAGGTATCCTTTTTCTCATAGTTGAGGCTAAATCTAACTCACAATTCTGAAATAGGGAGCTGGATCAAGCTTGCATGGATGCTGTAGCAGCGTTGTTGCGTGGTTTACCCTTACAACCTGAAGAATCAGATCGAGGGGACCTCATGGAAGCCAAATCCCAGCTTTTCTTAAAGTAAGAATAACGAAAATTAAATATTTGAGATTTATTTGAAATATTTGGGGTAATTTAGGTACTTTACGCTGTTTATGAACCTGCTGAACGATTGTTCCGAGGCATCAGAAATGGAAAAGGAAGTCTCTAGAGGGCGGTTAGTGGCCGGCAAGCTGAGCACGCTAAGAAATTCCACCATTCAAGCCATGTCGAACTTGCTGAGTGCGAATATTGACTCAGGACTTATGCATTCAATAGGTATTCACGATAATTTGGGAACATTGGGCGAAATTTGGACATTTTGAAGTTTCTTAGTACTCAAAGAGGGAGTTTTTCTTTCTTAGGGTTGGGATATCACAAAGACTTGCAAACCAGAGCTGCTTTCATGGAGGTGTTGACCAAGATTTTGCAACAAGGCACTGAGTTTGATACGCTGGCTGAAACGGTGTTAGCGGATCGGTTTGAGCAGTTAGTACAGCTCGTCACGATGATTGGGGACAAAGGCGAATTGCCTATTGCCATGGCGTTGGCCAGTGTGGTTGTCACACCTCAGATGGTATGAAATGCACTCGGTTTTATGCCAGGAATTACATTTGTTTTCTGTATTTATAGGACGAATTGGCGAGGGTTTTTGTTACTTTGTTTGACGCTAAGCATTTGCTGTCGCCGTTGCTGTGGAATATGTTTTATAAGGAAGTGGAGGTGTCGGATTGCATGCAGACCTTATTCCGGGGGAATTCCTTGGCCAGCAAAGTTATGGCGTTTTGCTTCAAGATCTATGGCGCATCATATCTCCACAATTTGCTGGAACCGCTCATCAAACCGTTATTAGATACGCCTGGGATTAGTTTCGAAGCTGATCCAGCTAGGTACCATCACTCATTGGCATTTTATGAATTTCATGAGCTTTTGTTCTCAGATTGGATCCTAAAGAGAATATTGAAGAAAACCGCAAGAATTTGCAAGCATTGACCAATAAAGTGTTCAATGCCATCGTATCTTCCTCTGATAAGTAATTAACCACAAGCTATACCCCCAAAACAGAGTAATTGATCCTTTTTGTCGGCTTTTCAAAGGTTCCCTCCTCAATTACGTAGCATGTGCCATTGTTTGTACCAAGTATTGAGCAAACGGTATCCTCAGTTCCCGCAAAACAATATTGGAGCTGTGGGGACAGTCATATTTCTGCGTTTTATCAACCCTGCCATAGGTATAGTTAACCCCCTTCATTCTAAAGTATCTATTTAATCGTCTTTTGGGGTTCAATTGTAGTGTCGCCATATGAAATGGGCGTGGTTGACCGTCAACCACCTTCGCCCATTAAACGCGGGTTAATGCTGCTGTCCAAGATTCTGCAAAACATTGCCAATCACGTAGAATTCAGCAAAGAGCAACATATGGTCCCTTTCAATGACCTTCTACGCTCCCATTTTGAAGCTGGTAGAAGGTAACTACCTTGATTTCAGCAAAAAAAGTGTTAAAAATTAATGCGCTTTATTGTGTTTCTGTAGATTTTTCATTCAAATAGCGTCAGATTGTGAGACGGCAGACCAAACGAGCCATTCCATGCCTTTTATCAGCGATGCGAATGTTTTAGCCTTGCATCGCTTACTCTGGAACCACCAAGAAAAGATTGGCGACTACCTGTCCAGCAGCCGAGACCACAAAGCGGTGGGAAGAAGGCCTTTCGATAAAATGGCAACCTTATTGGCTTACCTGGGGCCTCCGGAGCATAAACCAGTGGATTCCCAGTACGGTGTTTTATTATTATCATGCATTTTGCACAAATGTCCTATTTAGCATACTGAATTCTACTTTTAATGAAGCTTTTGAAGGCTGGACAGGAGTTTTGGTGTATTTAAGACAGATTTAGCGACTTTTCTTTGCGTAGATGGAGCAGTATGGACATGACCAGTACCAAATTCGAGGAAATCATGTCTAAACACAACATGCATGAGAAAGACGAGTTCAAATCCATCAAATCCCTCAATATTTTCTACCAAGCAGGCACTTCCAAGGCCGGAAATCCTGTATTCTACTACATTGCCAGACGTTATAAGTAAAGACTCGTAAATTCTTGCAATAGAACAGTTAAATGAAGCATTCTATGTCTTTCAGGATTGGTGAAACTAACGGGGATTTGCTTATTTACCATGTCATTTTGACCCTGAAGCCGTTCTGCAACAAACCGTTTGAACTGGTCATTGATTTTACGCATACGTGTTCAGATAACAGATTCCGGTACCTTTCAACAGATTCAAAAGCTCTTTGTGAAGCTTTTTTGAACTTTAAACTTCTGTTACTTGATTTGCAGGACGGAATTCTTGCAAAAATGGTTCGTGGTATTGCCCGAAGTTGCTTACGATAACATCCACGCTGCTTATATCTACAATTGCAATTCCTGGGTACGGGAGTACACAAAATACCATGATCGGATACTTGCTCCACTCCGCGTAAGCGATTTGAAAGAAACTATGAACCTTTGAAACCAAAATATTGTATACTTTGCGTTTCAGGGCAATCGTAAGCTGTTTTTTATCGATACGCCAGCCAGATTATCCGATTTCATCGATCCTGACCAGCAAAAGTTACCTGGAGCCACACTTTCGCTGGACGAAGACCTAAAAGTGTTCAACAACGCTTTAAAATTATCCCACAAAGACACCAAAGTGGCCATCAAGGTAAATATAGGGAATTTTTATTAAACTAAAGCCAAATTTCTATTGTTTTGCATTAAAAGGTGGGCCCAACAGCGATTCAAGTGACCTCAGCCGAGAAAACAAAGGTTCTGTCCCATTCCGTCTTGCTAAACGACGTGTATTACGCTTCGGAAATCGAAGAGGTCTGTCTGGTGGACGATAACCAGTTTACCTTGACAATCGCCAATGAATCTGGGCCGTTATCCTTCATTCATAACGACTGTGATAGCATTGTGCAAGCCATTATCCATATTCGCACTCGCTGGGAGCTTTCGCAACCCGTAAGCAACCTTTTTTTCAACTTTCAAGTTGAGTTGCCTTACCGTTATCAGTTTGGTCGTCTCCTAAACCCATATTCTTTAAATGTTTCGCAGGATTCCGTTACAGTACATCAGAAGATCAGACCTAAAGATGTGCCTGGTACGCTATTGAATATGGCGTTGCTTAATTTAGGCTCTTCAGACCCCAATTTGAGGACAGCGGCCTATAATTTGCTCTGTGCCCTCACTGCAACCTTTGATTTAAGAATCGAAGGACAATTACTCGAAACTTCAGGTAAATTTTGCATCAAAAACGCTCCCTTTGAGTGTATTTATTCAAATTACAATGTTTTTCTCTATCTGGGGTACAGGATTATGCATTCCATCCAACAACACCTTATTTATCAAGTCCGTGAGCGAGAAATTGGCTCACAACGAGCCTCATTTGACACTCGAATTCCTGGAAGAGTGTATCCAAGGGTTCAGGGCTTCTACTATCGAGTTGAAGCATCTCTGTCTTGAATATATGACGCCGTGGCTCCCGAATTTGGTGCGATTCTGTAACTGCAAACATTCCGATGATGCCAAGCGCCAAAGAGTGGCCACCATTCTGGATAAACTCATCACATTGACCATAGAAGAAGTGGAGATGTATCCTTCCATCCAGGCCAAGATTTGGGGCAATATTGGACAAGTAAAATTATAATAAGCGTCTTTTATCATATTAATAAAAATAATAAGAATCTTAACAGTAAGATAATAATAACAAATAGTAAATAACAATAATCTTAAGAATCGATTTAAAACGATTTGATTTAAAAAATAAAAAAACGATTTGATAGAAACGATTAATTTGAATCTTTTATCATAATAATAATAATAAGATAATAAAAATAAATAGCAAATAAATAATAAGAAGAATCTTAACATATTTGATAAAAAATTTGATAAAAACGATTCATTTGATTTTAAAATTGCGGTTTCTTACCAGGTTTCCGAACTGATTGACATGGTACTGGATAGTTTCATCAAGAGATCAGTTACTGGCGGCCTGGGATCTGCTCAAGCTGAAATCATGGCTGATACAGCTGTAGCGTTAGCTTCTGCGAACGTTCAGCTGGTGGCCAGGAAAGTTATTGCAAGATTATGTCGCGTGATAGAGAAAACTTGCACTTCCCCGACTGCTAGCTTGGAGCAGCATCTTATGTGGGACGATATCGCGATTTTGGCCCGATATTTGCTTATGCTATCCTTCAACAACTGCTTGGACGTGGCAAGACACTTGCCCTACTTGTTCCATATCATATCCTTCTTGGTTTGCACCGGACCTTTAAGTCTGCGAGCTTCCTTGCACGGATTAGTCATCAACATTATCCATTCCTTGTGCACATGCACCAAACCCACCTTCTCTGGTAAGATTCTTCAATCAAAGAAGCGAAAAGGGATTAATTCATTGCTTTATTTTACTTGAAGAGGAAGCGAGACGAGTTTTGAACCTGAGTTTGGACGAATTCTCCTTGCCCAAGTTTTACCTCTTGTTTGGGATCAGCAAAGTCAAATCCGCAGCTGTGACTGCATTTCGTTCCAGTTATAGACACGCTGGAGAACGGTGGTACATTCAGTTAGTTAAGTCGTTAATTTTTTCATGGGATTTTTGGGTTTAGGCATAATGTGGAGAGGAGTTTTTCGGGGTCGAACGCAGATCGTGAACGATTGTCCTTAACAAGTTTGGAAATTATTACGGACGCATTGCTTGAGATTTTGGAGGTAAGTTAACAGATTTGAAAGCGGTTTTTATAACTGAAACGTTGTTTGAATTAGGCGTGTGCGAGAGATATTACCGACTGTGATTGGGTTCAAGTATGGACCACTTTGGCTAAAAGCTTTGCATTCCGATACAATCCGGCTTTGCAGCCTAGAGCTCTTATCGTGTTTGGCTGTATAAGTAAGTGAAACTTTATATTTTAAGGAAATATTACGTTGAGTACAAGAGAAGGATTTAATACGAATTTGGTTAGGTAAATCAATACTGGATCATGATGTGAAGCAATTGTTGCGTATTTTGGTCAAGGCATTGGAGAGCTTCGTTGATGTTACCTTGATTGATGCCATTGTCATGTGCTTGACAAGACTTCAGCCTCTTTTAAGAACGGTAGTGCTTGAATTTCTTTATATATTGTTAAAAACATTTAATTTTTTTGGTGCAAATAGGAATCTCCTATCCATCCAGCTTTGTTTTGGGTGGCTGTGTCGGTGTTACAGCTTGATGAAGTCTCGCTCTATGCATCTGGGTTGTCGTTACTGGAGCAGAACTTGCATACGTTAGAATCTCAAGGTTCATTTGATGATAAAACACTGGAACAGGTCATGATGTCCACCCGGGAGCCTCTTGAGTGGCATTTCAAGCAATTAGATCAAGCCGTGGGTCTAAGTTTCAAAGGTAGTACATGTTTGCACGCATATACACTGATTCATATTGAATTACTATTGTTTTTATTGTAGCTAACTTCCATTTCGCATTGGTGGGACACTTACTCAAGGGTTTTCGCCATCCCACACCTACTACCGTCTCAAGAACTGCCCGAATCCTGTCAATGTTACTGGGCACCATTGCCAAACCTCACAAGCGAGACAAATTTGAAGTCACACTAGAATCCGTTGCTTACTTAGCAGGTAAAACGTCTGGGTAACTGAAACTAAAAGTCTCAAAAAATTACGAAAACTAGAAATCTTAATTGGTAGTTAGTAAAGCAGGAAATAGGTACATATAGTTTCGCATATTAGACCGCATGCATAGAGTGTAACTATCTATGTTTTATATAGTAATTTATTTTTATGTATATTTTGAAAATGAAAAAAAAATCTAAAAATTTTGAAACATTTCGAAACATTTCGAACAACATTGAAAAATTTTGAAATTGTGATTTATTTATTTTTTTAATTTCGAAAAATTTTGAAATTTCGGAAAAATAAATTTATTATACTTTTTCATTTAATCTATTTATTTTTATTATTTTATTTTTTTTAGCCTTGGTCTCGGTATCTGAAGAGGTAAGAAGTCGATGCCATGCTAGACATTCCACCACTCGCATCCAGGAAAACAGTACTGGAGACGGATTCGGAGTAGAGCTTCGCATTTCAGAACACCTGCATCAAGTATGCAAACGAAAGCGAAAATTAAGAAGAATTGTACTTGTAATTAACTTTTATGTTATTATAGGGTGTATTGGATTTGGCCACCCGTCACAGTCACCCCCATCTAGCTCTGCCTTCATCGCTCCACCCTTCAGCCAGCCATACCTCTCTCTCCACAATCAACTCCTCCCCTTCCCCTGTCCCTTCCCCGGTCCCCACAGCGAATACCACACCTTCGAGTAGTAGTACCGTTTCCTCTATAACCCACCTACTGGTCCCCTCCCTTTCCATGGCCACCATTCCCAGTGTGATCGCCACAAGCCCCACCCCGACTAGCTTCACGCAAGCCACGCCTCCTCCCGAACAAAAAAACATGGCTACACCTCCTTCAGGTCGTCGTCAGAAATCATGGGATTTGTTAGACCAGAATGCGTTAACTCAAGCTCGTTTACAGAAACAACCCTCTACTCAACAGGTATGACCTTCTAACTTGTTTAGTCTGTTAGTCTTTCTGAAAATTCGGGGGGAAATTTGAAATTAAGTATGGATTTGGGGGCTAAACGAGGATTTGGAAAAGTTGAAAAGTTTTTGTGTATGACGGGGTTAATGTGATGGATCTTTATGGTTATTTCCCCCACAATTTTGTTCTTTTTACGTGGGGTTATGTTATAATTAGCCTGGGAAATGGCGGAGTTTGGACTTAGAGGCTCAGCAAGTGGGACTTTTGTTCCGAGCCCAGCGCTCTTCGTCCATGCCTACCCAAGAAGCCACAACTGCTCCGTCGTTAGGCAAAGTACGTTTTTTTAGAGAAAGGGCTATTTTTATAAATCTTTGACCCCTACCGACTTTTTTGGTCAGTGTGGCTTATGATGGGTGTCTCCCTTTTTGCTCTGCATTTATTTATTTTTACTACACATCTTGTGGGGGCGGGGACAAACATGGGCGGCAGAAACGATTACTAACTCTGTTATGTTTGGAAACTTTTTGCATGGTGAATGTAAGGTATGTTTTTCTATAACCTTTTCCCTCCATTCCAATGAATTCACCCCTTAGAATTCTCGGGCTGTGTTCAAAACGCAACGGTCGTTTTCCGTCCCCACTACTCGAGACCAGCGCACCTTGGAACGGGGTCATAGTGTCAAGGTAAATAAACAAAAACAAGCCAACTTTTTCTTCTCAACCGAATTCCGGTTAAATAAAACTCAGCTAAAGGTGAGTAAAGGGAACCAACTTTGCATGATAACATTCAAAGGCTGCACGCAGACTAGGTTTGGCAAGCGGGAGCTTTAAAGCGTTCGATTCTGAAGCATGCGTAGCGACTGCAGCGGAAATTCGAAGGTGTTTAACCGTAATTGTATAGCCTTGCATCTCTGTGTGTTGGGGAGGGGGAAGACATAAACAAACGTTTTTTGATTGTTGAAATACAAGAGTAACTTTCCATAGGGAGATGCGTCGCCACCCAAGGATCGAGACCGAAGCACGCGGGTTTCGGTTTCGAACGAAAACAACGTCTTATTGGACCCGGATGTCTTGACGGATTTCCCTACGCAAGCCCTCGTACTCACAGTATTGGCCACATTGGTCAAGTACACGACCGACGAAGCTGAAATGCGAGTCTTGTACGAATACTTGGCTGAAGCGTCTGTAGTATTTCCACGAGTGTTTCCCATCATGTATGTTTACATTATATCTTGGTGTTTTTGTACTATATTTACGCTTTTTGTTTTGCTTTCGACTAGCCATTCATTGTTGGATGCTCGGATTACCAACGTTCTTTCCTTGTGCCATGACCAAGGCATCTTGAATGCCGTGCAAAGCATCATTCAGAATATGATAGCGTGCGAAGATGCTTCCCAACAGCAATTACATTACTTGCAAAGTTGCGGGTTTGGTGGACTGTGGCGTTTCGCTGGACCCTTTACTAAAGTATTATTTTTTCTAGAAATTTTCATATAAAATTAAGAAACTATTCATTCAACTTGCCGTAGTTTTGCCAAAATACTAAAAGAAATGTATTTTCTGTAGTCGAACTGCACAGCGGAGAACGCGGAATTGTTTGTGAACTGTTTGGAAGCCATGGTGGAAACTTGCTTGCCAGGAGAAGATGGTGATAATGAGATTTCCCAGTATCCTTCCATGCTATCCGTGTCGTCCAACATGAATTTATCCTCGTCATTATCTTCCCTTACTTTGGGATCCCCTACCGAAAAAGGTAGTTTTACTTTCCTGTAAAAACTGCGTTCCGAAAATGTAATTTATTTTTAATTTAACACTAGTATCCCTGCAAACGCAGTTTTGAGGCAGCTTGACCAAGCTCGAAGGAACGCTCTTTTAGCTTCCAGATTTCTTTCCCTTGTTTTTCTTACACTTGATGGAGAACACCAAAGCAGCGTTGTTATTCAAAAGGTACTCGCCCAAGATGTCTTTATCTCCCTACCCACCCCTCTCCCCTCCCTTTATTACGCGTTACATCCTTTCCGCCTTTTAATTATTTTGTTGGACCTTTGTTTTCCTTGCTCTTTTCAGTGCAACTCAGGTGCAGCGTTTGATCTCAAAATAAGTAGTTATCCTATGCCAAAGTTGAACGTTTCCTTTTCAAAAACGAAAAAATGTTGAATGTTAAGGGAGAGAAACGTTGATTGTTTTGGCATACGATAGCTACTACGCGCCAAACAAAGAAAGTCTTTATCTATTGTAAAAAAGGAAAGAAACTGGCACCTTGGCTATATCTTCACGCCCCTCATCCTTCGGTCCTACGATCCTAACCCATATACCTTTTAAAAACTGTGTTAATTGTAGAGTTCAATTATGAAATAATTTAGACATCGATTCGATGTTTTATATTCACCAAAAAACGATCAACTAGACAACTTCGGTTTCTCATCATTTACATTAGTATTGTTAGGGAGGGTTATATAAGAAGTATTTTTCGTATGGCGCCACATATGAAAGCGCCACCCATTTTCATCCTTCATAGTCGCTCCACAAATTTCGCAAATTTCCCATTTCTCCTTGGGCTTCGATGAAGACAACTTTTTGCGAGTATGAGTCCGGCTGTGACGCACCAGATCGTATTTTTGGCCGAATTTTTTCCCGCATTCGCTGCATTCGTAATTACGAGTTTGCGAATGGATTTGCATGTGACGTTGCAAAACGTTTTGTCGGGAAACTCGCAAACCGCATTCGCTGCATTTGAATGGTTTCGCGTTTTCGTGGCTCGTAATATGGCTCTGAAGTTCGCTTCGGTAACGAAATTCCGCGGCACATTGAGAACATTTGTAGTTTTTCGCGGCGTCCTTATCAGCGTTTGAAGTTAGCGCCAACGGTTCAGGGCTGAATTGGTTATATGAGGGAACTGGAGGGAACGATTGAGTGATGGATAAGGGTAACGGTAATGAAGAAGCTGGAGGTAAAGGACGTGTAAGTTCGGTGGACGTTTGGTGGCAATTGGTGGCTTTTGGCGCGTAAGAACTCGATTGGGACGCGAATGTATTCGTGAGCGATTCAGTAGGTTGGTAAGCGAGGCCTTGGTTCTGTAAAGAGAGGTCCAAGCTCTGGACAGAGAGGTCCAAGGTCTGAGTAGAGACTTGAGAGAGCGGATTGGACTCGAAGTAGTTATTGTCGGTATGAGTTCTCAAATCTTGCAATTCATGCATGCCCAAGAAGTCTGGAGCGACGAAGACTTGGGCGGTTTTGCTGGTGGTAGTGCAAGGGATTTGCTCACCGAAACTTTCAAAGTAGTAGGTATTGCTGTAGTATTCATCAGAATAGCGATTGCTGCGGCGAAAAGAGTCGGGGTCGCGGTAGTAATAAGAGTCTTCTTCCAAAGCGTTTTGACGTAAACGTCGCTCGATTTCGTCTTCTCTGTCTTTCCCGGTTAAGTTTAAAGGCAGTTCATCTTCGATGGCTTGGCGGTCTGTAATAATGCAATTAACTGGAACAGCTGGGAAGATGTTCATTAGACTTAAGTTAAGCAAATTGTCGCTGTCAGTATCGCCTGGTTCTTCATCGTGAACGGCTGTATAGCCCGGAACGTATTGATTTGTGAGGGATAAGTCTTCGGCTTCGAAAGAATATTGTTGTGTGCAGTAATTTCGCTGGAGATTAGGTTTTAACGAACGATCCATTTTGTGTGGTAAAAAGAAAAGTTGTCTTGATAATAAAACAGGTTACAGCTGGCTGTTGTTTACCAACAAGGCACCGCCATTGTTGTGATCAGTTTGGTTACGCCCCTCAAAAGAATCAGTCAAATTTATATCCAGCTTTATCTGAATCATCCGACTATATATTGGGTAAATATTGAGAAAATAAAGGCGAACAAGTATTCTTATACGCTTAACTACATCTTAATGTGTGTTTTACACTAGTTTTTGTGCCAATTACGTAGTCCTTCCTGTCCGGCGTATTCCCCTTTTCGTATTAAAAGTAATCTTCACAAAGTCAAACGTAAATTTGTTTGCATGGCAGGCCACAAAATGACGGATTCCAAGTATTTTACGACGACGAAAAAAGGGGAGATTTTCGAACTCAAGTCCGAGTTGAATAGTGAGAAGAAAGAGAAGAAAAGAGAGGCTGTTAAAAAGGTAATCAAAAGATACTCCCCCCCCTTGTTTTGATTTAAGTTTTAAGCATACTGTTCTTAGGTAATTGCTTCTATGACGGTTGGAAAAGATGTATCTGCCCTGTTTCCTGATGTAATCAACTGCATGCAAACGGACAATTTGGAGCTGAAAAAACTCGTATACTTGTACTTAATGAACTATGCCAAAAGCCAGCCGGATATGGCGATCATGGCCGTCAATACTTTCGTGAAAGACTGCGAAGATCCTAACCCATTGATTCGGGCGTTGGCTGTGAGAACCATGGGCTGTATTCGTGTGGATAAGATTACGGAGTACTTGTGTGAACCCTTGAGGAAATGCCTCAAAGACGAAGATCCTTACGTTCGCAAAACCGCTGCTGTATGTGTTGCCAAGTTGCACGACATTAGCGCAACATTGGTAGAAGATCAAGGCTTCCTTGATCAGCTAAAAGAGCTTCTTTCGGACTCCAATCCTATGGTAAGCTCGCTAGAAACTGTTTCTTTTTACATATATCTACTTTAGGTTGTAGCTAATGCAGTGGCGGCCTTGTCTGAAATTAACGAAGCTTCCAGTACAGGAGTTACGTTAGTGGAAATGAATACCCAAACTATCAATAAGCTCCTGACTGCCCTGAACGAGTGCACTGAATGGGGACAAGTGTTCATCTTGGATTCGATTGCTAACTACAATCCCAAAGATGATCGAGAGGCCCAAAGGTAACTTTAAAAATAGCCATTTCTTGTTTTTTTATGATTAATTAATCGGATTTGTTGCTATTTAAGCATCTGTGAACGTATTACACCTCGTTTGGCACATGCTAACGCTGCTGTGGTACTGTCGGCTGTCAAAGTTCTTATGAAACTCATGGAAATGATGTCTCAAGACTCAGATTTTGTTGTTAATCTAACCAAAAAGCTGGCACCTCCTTTAGTGACACTCCTTTCGTCTGAAGCTGAGGTTGGTATTTTCTAGACATTTTCTTTCTGTACTTATTCGCTGTACTTTCTTGTGTTAAATTGCTAGGTCCAATATGTAGCTCTGCGTAATATCAACTTAATCGTGCAAAAACGTCCTGATATTTTGAAGAACGAGATGAAGGTCTTCTTCGTCAAGTACAATGACCCTATTTATGTGAAACTGGAGAAGCTAGATATCATGATTCGCTTGGCTAACCAAGCCAATATCGCTCAAGTTTTATCCGAGCTGAAAGAGTAATAATTCTTATTGATAAATGTTTCAATTTTTTAGTGCTAATAAATAATTTCTTGCAGATACGCTACAGAGGTGGATGTTGACTTCGTGAGGAAAGCTGTGCGAGCCATTGGACGTTGCGCTATTAAAGTAGAGCAGTCTGCGGAACGATGCGTTTCAACGCTCCTAGATCTTATTCAAACTAAAGTAAATTAAATTTCGTTTTCAAAAACGAATTTTATTACTTCTGATTTTTTTTTTATGATTTTTTAAAATTTACTTTTGATTTTATCTCGAAAGGTCAACTATGTGGTGCAAGAAGCTATTGTTGTCATCAAAGATATTTTCAGAAAGTATCCTAATCGCTACGAAAGCATCATTTCGACCTTATGCGAGAATTTAGACACGTTAGATGAGCCTGAAGCAAGGTAAACTACCGTAGAAGAATAAATTATGAAATTAAAGAACTGTTTTTTTCCCAGAGCGTCAATGATTTGGATCATTGGAGAGTATGCCGAGCGTATCGACAATGCTGATGAGTTACTCGAAAGTTTCTTGGAAGGATTCCAGGATGAAAGCAGTCAAGTCCAGCTTCAACTTCTCACAGCCATTGTCAAGCTGTTTTTGAAGCGTCCGGCCGACACGCAGGAGCTCGTTCAGCAGGTGAAACCTTTCTAAACGAGACTAATTTTCCACTCAACGCTAATAATCTTGTTTAGGCGTTGAGCTTGGCTACTCAGGAGTCGGATAACCCCGATTTGCGTGACAGAGGCTTTATTTACTGGCGCTTATTGTCTACGGATCCGGCTGCAGCTCGGGAAGTGGTTTTGGCAGAAAAGCCCTTGATTTCTGAAGAAACTGATCTGCTTGAACCGACCTTGCTGGACGAGTTAGTCTGCCATATCGCTTCCTTGGCTTCTGTATACCATAAACCACCTTCCGCCTTCGTAGAGGGGCGCGGCTTAGGTTCAGCTCGCAGGTACATGCCTATATTGCGTCTTTTAACGCGAATATTTGAGCATTTTCCCTAATAAATCTGGTTAAAATAGGGCGTTGCCTACTCGAACGGGTTCTTCGGACGCCTTAGAAGGAAGTTTAACTGGGGAACAGCCAGCAGTGATGCCTGTGCAAGACTCCTTGATTGGGGACTTGTTAAGCATGGATTTGGGTGGCCCCACTCCCCCTGCTCCTTCAGCAGGCGTGGCTGGAGTCGGAGTGGGTGGACCTTCAATGTTTTCTTCCCCAGCCATGGATCTACTCGGAGGAGGCTTGGATAGCTTTTTGAACGATAGTCAACCTTCAGCCCCTCCCACTGCTGTGACTGCAGCTCCAGCTTCAACCACGGGCTTGTTAGGAGATATTTTCGGATTGACTTCGGCTTCGGCTTCATACATACCGCCCAAGACTGTGTGGTTGCCTGCGGCTCGTGGTAAAGGCTTGGAGATTAGCGGGACATTCGCGAGGAGGAACGGACAAGTCTATATAGATATGAGCTTCGCGAATCGAGCAATGCAACCGATGAGTGCTTTTGCTATTCAAGTGAACAAAAATAGGTACGATTTTCATACAAGTGTGAATTTCGAGTCACTAGTTGATTTTTTCTAAAGTTTTGGATTGACCCCTGGTCAGCCCTTGCAAGTGGCAGCTCAATTGGCCCCGAACCAGTCCTATGACACGTCTTTGCTTATGATCACTAATGGACCGGTGCAGCGCATGGAGCCTTTGACTAATTTGCAGGTAAATTTAAAAAAAATATATATATTTTCGTGCTGTTTTTAGTGAAAATTGATAATTTTCTATCCTTTTTTACTCTTGCAGGTGGCCATAAAGAATAATATTGACGTCTTATATTTTGCTGTGCTGGTGCCCATGCACGTCTTGTTTACTGAAGACGGAGCTATGGATAAACGTATATTCTTGAGCACATGGAAAGAGATTCCTGCTCAGAATGAAACTCAGTATACTCTCACCAACATTCCCATGACCGCAGGTAAAGTAAAAGCTAATCTTCAAAGAAGTTCGTTTGACGAAAGTTTAAGTTGGCTTACAAGTCTACCCAAGACTTTCGCTTATAAGCGTTCGAGATGGGCAAACTTCGGGCTTCTAAGCGTTTTATTTAGCTAGTCGATTTAGACTTTGAAAGTCGACTTTTAATTTTGGTCTCGAGTCTATAACGAGTACTCGTGTGTCCAGATTTCAACTTAACCTCGCCCCCTTGTTTATTTATTTCATTTGTTTATTACTTGATGGTTATTATTTGTATCTTTTTATATCTTCGCACGCCAAGAGCGACACATCTTCAATTGTCCGGATAATACTAAAAACTGATTCAAGGGTGGAAGAAACTAACTGCCCCACAGAACAAAACAAGAATTTGCTATTGAAATCCATACTCGAAAAACGAACATTCCGTGTATTGTTTACTTTCGACAAGCACCGCCCATGGGTGGAGCTATTGCATACGCTTATAAACGTTCGCTTTGGGCTCGAGACTTTCCAAGTAGACTTCCGTAAACTTTCAAAGTTTGTACTAAAACGAACGCTTATAAGCGGAGGAAATTAACTGCCCTACATAACAAAATGATAGTTTGCTATTGAAATCCATACTCGAAAAACGTACAGTTCGTATAGTGTTTACTTTCGACAAACTCCGCCCCATGGGTGGAGCTATTGTAAACTTACGCTTATAAACGTTCGTTTTGCACTCGAGACTTTCCAAGTCGACTTCCGTAAAGTTTCGAAGTAAAGACTAAAACGAACGTTTATAAGCGTAAGTGAAGGAAGTTTTGCTAGTCTTATGTCGAACGTACGAAACAAACAGGGCTCATGTGTTTTTTTGTGTTTCGGGCATTATAGATGCTATATCAGCCAAGTTGCAGCAAAGCAATGTATTTACCATAGCTAAGAGGAATGTGGAAGGGCAAGATATGCTTTACCAATCCATCAAACTGGCTAATGGCATTTGGGTCCTTACTGAACTGAAAATCCAACCAGGAAGCTCTACTTTTACGGTAACAAGAACGATAAAGTCAATGAAACGGAAAAGGATCGTGCAGTTAGAATGGGAGAATTAGAAAGCTAATGATATTTGGTTTGGTTTTCTTATAGTTGTCATTGAAATCACGTGCTGCTGACGTGGCGCATTCTATCTACCAAGCTATGGAAGCGATTTTACGTGCTTAAACCGAGAGAAAAGAAATAAGAAAAAAATTCCCCCATCTTCAGTCTCCACATTGATGGTTTTATTTCGTTGATGGCTTAAGAAACAATAAGTTCTTTAATTTAACAACAAACCCTACAGTTTCATGGAACTAGTGTGTGCACATTCCTGTTCATTATTCATACATTAATGTTATTTCTTGTTTGCAAGTTTAGATTTAGGAAATTGGATGTGTCTGTATTGATGAGGCGATGATAGTTACACAAAAAATGTTACGTCAAACGATCAAAAAGAGGAACTAACGAGGATTCTTATCACAGGATTTTAGTCTAAATGTCAAACAGGAGGAAGTGGATTACGTGGTACCTCAATACCATTAATAGCCACATTAATAGGCTCGCTGATCGTTAGGGATAGCAACTTCGAATCATTACAGTTTGAAGCAATATGGGCGGGAAGGGTGAGCTTTTTCTTCGGCTGACCCTTCCGACTAGTCTTGCAACGGTGAAGGAGCGACTTGAGCAAGCCACGCCCCTTCCAGAAGTACAAGATGACAGTAGTGATTAATAGGAACGCAAATAGTAAGGCGCATGCAGCGATAACGACTCCAGTGTAAACGCCCAATCCGTTTGACTCTTCGTGTAGGGTGGGAATCGAGCTGGACTCTAGACGGTCCACATCGATTTCGTTCGATTCTGTCGAGGTAGGAGGAGTCGAAGAGGTAGTAGATATCTTTGTTGATCTCCAAATAGGTTGAATATAAGATTTGTCGGGTTTAGCAGTGGTCGATTTGGTTGGAACCACAGGTTTGGTCGTTGTGGGTTCTTCCTCAGCACTGATCTTGACATCTGCGCAGGCGCGGAACGTTTCTTGCGGACCGCAGCCCAGGGCGCCAGTTCCGTTAGCACAAGTACCCCAATAATTACCGGCCTTGTATTCCCAGCGAAGTACGCACTGTTCGCAAACCAAATCAGCTGGCAATTCGTATGAAGAACTGAAAATAATGCCGGAACCAGGTCCTGGGAAAAATCTGCACAAACAAGTGAAAGATATATGTAAACATGGCGGAGGTTGTCAACAACAGGCTTTGCTTACTTGGTTCCTTTGCCATCTGCTCTTCTAAGTACATATTTCTCGAAGCATTCCTCAGTTTCAGGTGTAGGGGGCTGTGTTTGAGTGCACAGCCTAAACTCAAAGTACCCGTAATGATTAGCTGTCAACTCCACGCCAAGTTCTATGATGCTATTGCGTTTGAAGTTCCGAACGATCACGTTATTTCCATAGGTTCCCCCACTTTCATTAGGACGTGGCTATTTTAACAAGAAATGAGGAAATATCATTTGTTAATAAATAATTTATTCTCAGTATGCGCGAACACGGCACGTTCGCTGCGTCACATGCATACGAGAACGACAGGAAGAGGAAGTGGTAAAGGATAGTTTCAAAAAGCCCTAGAAGCCGAATTCTAACTCTTGAGAAGCGTTCAATATGCTGTGATCCTGACGTTGCATGGGTTCAGAAAAATTTAGAATTCAAGTAGGATTTTGGTAAAAACCATAGACGTTGTATACTTGCGAGTCTGTCCTTGATAGTTCTCTTGCTGAAGCGAAAAAAAGCGACACTATAACAAAGGGAACCCCCCAGTTCAGTTAGATAAGTCGAGTTCAGTTCGTCAGCTGTAAGAGAGTTCAGTCGAGGTCGAGTTCAGTCGAAGTCGAGTTCAATCGTAAGAGAGTTCATTACGAAGTCGAGTTCAGAACGAAGTCGACTTCAGAACGAGGTCGAGTTCAGTCGAGTTTAGTGGAAGTCGAGTTAAATCGTAAGAGAGTTCAGTACGAAGTCGAGTTCAGTCGTAAGAAAGTTCAGTCGAAGTCGAGTTCAATCGTAAGAGAGTTCAGTACGAAGTCGAGTTCAGAACGAGGTCGAGTTTAGTCGAGGTTGAGTTCAGTCGAGGTCGAGTTCAGAAGAAGTCGAGTTCAATCATAAGAGAGTTCATTACGAAGTCGAGTTCAGAACGAAGTCGACTTCAGAACGAGGTCGAGTTTAGTCAAAGTCGAGTTCAGAACGAGGTTTAGTCAAAGTCGAGTTCAGAACGAAGTCGACTTCTATCTTCCCTAAGTTGGTTTATTCCCAAATTTTCTTCTCTCCCTGTTTCCCCTGCTACTATTGGCCCAAATAAGTGTTGCGTTGGACGTTAAATACAAACTGTTTCAACGCACAGTAACAAATAAGAACTAAATAATTACCACAGACGATGCCATTCGAGGGTACAAATTTGTAAATAGTACCGTTAGCTAAGGGATAATTCGTATCAAATCAAACTTTTACCGTAGCCAAGTCCCACGGGTCCCCGCAAGGTCCGCACTTCCCCCCATTGGTCGTATGCTGTTGCGAATATCCGCCACAAAACAACTCGTGATCGTTGTAATTATGAGGCGTGGCGTAACCGTATCTGGAATTTCAAATTTGAGGAAAATTAGCAAAGCGGATCTGTTACGGTCATCCCTTCTTCCTTTCGCACACTCGCGTTTCCCCTTGTGACAAAAGAAAAACCTTTCCTTAGTAGGTCAGGTGCAAATTCTCTACTTCCTGTTGTGGTTGACCTAGGTCCTATTTACTTCCTGACCTTAATGTTAATGATAATGTCGCCACAGTCATCTGATCTGGATGAGAGATGAGGAGGGAAAGAAACGGGGCTTGAACCCGCGTCTTAGAATTCGTATCAAGCATTTGGCTTACCTCCACATCGTCGACCGAGAAGGCGGTTCGACCAAGCGCCCGTGTCCAAGAACGGAAGGAATCACGCTCAGGCACAAAGATATCCGGATTAAATAACACATTTCGGAATAACTTAAAACGATCGATTGAGGATTGATCAGTCCAACTGGTTTAGCAATGAATCATAATACTAGGCACAACTGACCAAACAAACTTTTTACACCCACAATAACATCCGCTTATGCGCCAAGGGTCATCCCTTGCAAGACTGGAGACTGGAGCGAAAAACAACTCACTTTCAGCCTACCTTGGTCGGAGGAGGACTGACAAAAGCTTGTTTGTTCTCATTCGGCTTTTGCGGGCTTCCCAAACCTTCCAAACTATCGCTTAAAGTCACGGACGGCTTTTCCTTGCTCACCTGTGGCCCATCTTCTTGAGGGATTTCCTAAAGGCTTCCCTTCCTCCCACCTTTTTGCCCTTTAGCTATGCGTGATCCAGATAGGGAGAATACTTGGGTACGGTGTTCCGAACTGCAGGGCCGCAGGGCTAGGCTGTTCCCTCCTTTAGCGATGATGTCTGTCTACAAGAGAGAGCCATGGGAATTAGGCCTATCCGTTGGATAGGCGCAGGCTATTTATTTTCGCGGTGCAGAACCAGTGCTTGAAGGTCGTTTTCCGCGATTTGTATAGCATCTCTGGTGAACTTCTACCTAGATATGGACCTGGGCCTAGGGAAAAGGTTGTTGATTAAAAGTCACCTAAAAGTTCACCTCCAGTTGAACTTTGGTTTTGGTTGTTATGCCAGTTTGTGGTGCATTTTAGCATTAGCCTTCAACCTCAAGTCTTACGGAGATATTATGGGGCGATACGATCGAAAAGGAAGTTGCGCTTGACACCGTCATGCTGTCTCATGCCAAGGGTATACACTAATAACCAATCGGCAACCAGAACGAATTGAATGTTAGTGACCTTGATTAGTTTTTGTATTCAACGTAATGATGCATTTCCTTAAATTGGCGGGGAAAACAAACCCACGCATGCAGAATTACTAGGCCTACCAACAGCCTTCGTGCAGAACAGCTTGGTACTCGATGTTTTCCGTATTCAACCCAAGACTCTCTATAAAATGCATGGATTTTAGGACCAATTCAATTCAGAATTGGCATGACGCAGACTTACCAACGAAGCTCATCATGGCTTCAAACTTGGCAGGTTCAATGGAAGTCGTTCGTGACATGAAATGGACGCAGTAATTAAGGACACCCAAGGTACTTCCGCAGTCATATTCAATAGCGGAATCTCCATCCAACCAAATTACGTTGTAATCCACAGAGGGAGCAAGAGGAGCGAAAGACTGAGCAAAGTTACCCGCCACTTCCCCCGGCTTTAACGTAGCTAGTACAAACGTAAGTTCACTGTATTTTTACATTTTTGTTCCTATCAAATTTTTTGAAATTTTACCAGTGGCGTTTTTGTAGGGTCCATCCGGTGTCAATTCGCGGCAGCTGTACGTCACATGGCCTAAACCTGCAGTAGGAAACTCGCTTTGAAAATCTGCCACGTCACATACACAGTCACGTTGGAAGTATGCCCCTCCTGGCGTTTGTATCTAACGGAATAACTCGTAAGTAACCCCGGAAACTAAACTTTCGTCTACTTACTTTTCCAATTTCAAACCATAAACCCGAATAATGCTCGTTAGTATAATCAGCTGCGGGGCTAGGGTGTTTACATTCAGCAGCCCCGTAAGCGACTAGAACAACTAAGCAAATTACAGTCGTGCGAATCATCTTACGGTTCGATTCGTGATAATTTTGTACACCACAAGCTTTCTAACGTAGGGAAAACGACATTTAGGCTAATTTAGAGGGTATTTATTGAGTTTCATATCTTCTACGGTTATGTAACGTGGGAATCCTAGCATCTGGCCGTGTTCTTCAGATACGGACTGTTTAGCTATCGATTACATCAGTGGATCCACTCTGATCAGGGGGTTTCCACTCCAATGGCTCGGTTGACCTCCAGCTTCAAGTATCTGATTACTGAAAACAATCCAAACGTTTAACTTCCAAGTCACTTATTGATCCACCCACAATCAAAGTGCACATGAACGTGGATGTCGAGTAAACCAAAAATAAAATGCGTGTCGTGTTTGTTTGCTGTTGTGAGCTATCTGTCATGAGCTATCTCAAATCTAAAAATTTGCCTATCTTCTCAACGTCAAACTGTGCCTTTTAGGCGATAATCTGTTGACCGTTAGGTATAAATAGGGTACAGCAGTACCAACATTGTATTTCACTTCTCTTGGTTATTAATTTTGACAATGTGGTTAAGCTTGTGCTTCACTCTTACTTTCGTAATTGCTTCCCAGGCTTACGAGTACGATGTCTTCCAATTAGGCCCGCTACCTGTGGGCTATCACGAATTTTTGAGTGTTTTGACGCCGGGTTTGGACACCGATTTGAACGTATACGCGCCGAACGCCACTGGGACGTTTCCCGTGCTGCTTCTAGTGGGAGGCCTAGGAGGTAACTATGTCTGGGAAAGTTGTTGTTCCAATTTCGTATTACAAATATCCTGGGAATTGAACAGGTATTATACCGGGGTTCGCCTATAGTGACGTTTTAACGCACGTAGCAAGCCATGGCTTTGTTGCCATTGCGGTGTGGAAAGTTGGCAGCCCAACCGATTCCTTTAATAGTACCTGGATGGAGAAAACTCTCACCTTCGTTTCCACCAAACTGGAAAAGCGATTGCATAACCAAGGTATAAGGACATTAAGCAGTATTGGAACCGTATCCGTTATAATAAATGGAATTATGTAACAGGTTTCGTTACCGATATGCACGTGGACGACAGTCTAGAATTCATCGCAGGTCATAGCGCTGGGGCTCATGTTGGAGTAACCTTATTGAAAGGCAATTGCTTGAACTTCACTGGCTTGATTTTGCTGAGTCCTGTAGACGGAGCAGATCCTTACGGCATCGTACCGTTGTTCGTCATCAATCCGGGCGAAGTACTTAACTTTGAAATTCCTACAGTGCAGATGGTGACGGGGCTTGATAGTATCCCTGGTTTGTTTTTTAACACTATGTGACCGGAGTTACAAACTGTTTTTGTTTTTGTAAATGTGAATAGGGCATGAAGGTTATCCGCCGTGTGTACCCGAGGAATTGGGTAATTACCGCTTTTTTGATGCTCTAACGGGACCCAAATGGCTCTTGAATGCGACTGATTACGGTCACGCAGATTTCTTGGATCAGCAATATGTTCAAATAGTCGAAGTATTCTGAACTTAGTGAATAGTGTGTTGACAATTCTAATGTTTGCAACTTAACTTAGGACTTGGCCTTTTGCGCATCAGCGGATGATAGCATTGATAGAGTGGTCTTCCGGAATTACACGGCAGGCGAGATAGTCTCATTCATGAGGGGTACATCAAAGTAGTGCGTTATCAATAAGTTTTTTATATATACATATTTAATAGGGCTGATTTATCCGAAAACGGACTGTCATTTGCTCGCAAACTTGGAAGCTGACAGTGAAACTGTAGGCGTTGACGTCACGACTATGTTTGTTGAGAATCCCAATTGGAAAAAATGTGATCTACCCAAATGTGTATGGAAAGAACCAGAGTTGGAATGACATTTTATATAGAATATAAATATAGAGCCGAATAAGTATTGTACAAATGCATTATTGGACACAAGAAAGGCTACGGACAAAATTAAATGGATGACGTTTTTTACCCACATGGAGTCTTGTTTCGTGCTACATGGGTATTTGATTTTGCAACATACTCGTAATCCAATAGACATATATAGTCTACGCTCATGTATTTGGATGATGTTGGAAAAGTTCTCCCGCACTATAAGGACCCAAAAAGGTAAGGCAGGAAACCGACTTGGTTCAGGCCGGACTTGTAGCGTTACTCCGGCTTGTCTCGTTGTTGCCCTACACGGAAAACTGAAAGACCGGGGGAAACGAGATAATTCTGCCGGGGTTTCCTAGTCATGTTCCCGCATACCTATAAGGCCCTTCACATGCCTTGTTGTTACTAAGTCATTTCACGTTTCATGTTTTGGACGATAAAACAGGAAATGACAAAATGATGCTAATGCATTCTAGAATACCAGTGACATTTAAATCTGTATTTTTACGTTGTTATTTTTGCCATAACATGAACTTTTTTAGAGCCCGTGTCCACATTTTTAAGACTGAAGGCTAATTTTTAAGCGAATTCGGAAATTTTGGCCTTTAGCCCGGTCTGGCTGCCACAGCGTCGTCCTTCTGTCGGAGTCTGTTATCCTTGTGACGAAATTTCTACTACGGCTTTAGGACCTTTTCCTCTCATTGGTGCTTTAATGAGCAGATAGATTTTAATTTGAAATGCTTTTTCTAAAAAAAATATGGACCTGTCTTCCCTATGTCGGGGTCCGGCGTCCTTATGTCGAGTCCTCCTTGTGTCTACGTCCCGGCCGGAGTGTTTTCAAGCGAATATGCTTTTCATTATACTTTCCATGTGTTACAAATTTGGTTAGATCGCAATTTTTTAATTGTGATTCTCAACAACATATCCGTAACCTCAACGCCTACAATTTCACTGTCAGATTCCAAGTTTCCGAGTAAATGGCAGTCCGTTCATGTTTTGTATTCAAGACGGCGGCATCTCGAGGCGTCACTTGCAACCCATGCATTAGTGACACTTTTTCCAGACAGGTGGCTACTGGAGTCAGTTCGGGCACCATGAAAGCATTTTGGTGGGTACACATTAGGCTAGCCCGACTGTTTAGAAAGCTGCAAACGCATAAAAGCGCATTCAGCCATGTTGGAGGAGGTGCCTCTTGAATTTTCAGCAACCGCATAAAACCCGTATAGGTGCACGTTGTTTATGTTGTCGCTCTAGGCTTCGAAGCGGCTTACGCAGTAGGGTGCTTATAACCATTAGAATAATATAACCTAACCTAAGCAATTCAACCTAACTTAACCTAACCTAACCCAAAATATCCCGCCTGAAGGCTCTGGTATGGTTCTAGGAACCTCCCCCCAAGATGGCTGAATCCGCTTTATGCGTTGGCTGCTTTCAGAGGCGCCTCCTTTCATACCCGCGTGGCTGAATCCGCTTTTATCAGTTTGCTGCTTTCTGAACGGTCCGGCTAGCCAGTGCTTGGTGGGAACTAACAATAACATGCTAATATGCTTGTAGAAAAGTAATTCACGCCTGACACTTAAAAGTGAACATGTCAACTTCTCGAATCGATATGACTACAGTTTTGTTATGAAATCTTCCTACTAAAGTCCATGCCTTCGAGCTACTTCAACGGACCCACAGATTAGTCTCGAAAGTAAGTTTTCTATTAAAAACTTATTCCTTGTCTTTCTTTAATTATATTCCCTTTCTTTTCCGTTTTTTTCCATGCAGGTAGAAAACTTTGCTTTGGAGATATAAATCGCAAGACAAGCTTTTTGTCAGATTTCTATATTCAGTTGTCACACTAGCAAAGTTTATGTCTTACGAATGTTCTATTCTTGGTACAAATGTCTGTACATTGTTAAAATGCGCAGTGACTTCAAGCACACTTTCCCCGCCACTTCTTGCACGGTTTCCCCTAGGTGGTCGTCAATTTGGAAAGGTATTTCATACCAGAAGTTTGAAGTGAAGGGTCAGAGGGGTAAACCATGAAGGGGTTTAATAGTAGAATTCGAATTCACGCTTGGCTTATCTTTTGGCCACTTGTGCTGATATGTTATTCAAACTCGCTGGAAGGAGCAACCCACGAATGCTTGAATGCTTGTACACAACCCCTTTTTCGTTAGCATTTCTCATTGGGAAAGGTCCTTGCGGAAGTCGGAAGAACGACCCCTTTAGACCCTTTTGATTGTCAAAACTAGGTGAAGGAGGAGGGGGAGGAGGGAGGAGAAATCTTGAAGCTTTCAGAACTTGGGTCATTTCGTTATAAACTACAAAAGATCCGTTTGCATGGTTGGAAGAGGAGCACCTGTTTTAAAAGGGGATTCCAGCATGAACGCATTTGTATGCTGGAAGCATTAAATTTTTTGGGGAGGTGGGGTCTAACAACCGTTTATAGTCTTGTGTTTCTAAGGTCATAAACCCAGATAGGTGCACTGTGTATGGCCGCGGACATCTTCCGTCGAAATGGTAGCTTCTTCGGGCAAAACGTCAGCTTTCCTCCATTCTTCTTTTACCTGCATCAAGTAGAAGATAAAGCAGATCTTGGTAAGAAAATTTCGTTGGGTGAGGTGAAAAAAGGGGAAAACTTTTTTATGTATTATTTTTTTACATCACAACATCTTACCGACCTTTTCCACTTCTTTAAAGATCCGTAAAAAATTCAAGCCTGCTAATTTCTTGACGTCTTCTATCGACCAGCTCGAGTCCTTTAGTAACTCGGCGAGTAAGTAAGGGTACCTCGAGACATCTTCCAACCCACGTGGCGTCCTTAAAAAAAAGAAAAAAAAGTTACAAAAGTGATTAATCTATAAGGAAGGCTGTGATTGAAAAGTTGTCATAGGAACGAAAAGACTTACGAATTAATGCCATCGTAACCCGCTCCAAGCCCCACGTGGTCTATGCCTGCCACTTGCCGAATGTGATTAATATGAGCTAAATGAGGTTTGGAGTTACAATTAATTATTAAAATGGTATAAAAAGAGGGCGTTTACCAATGACATCTTGTAAGGTAGCCGTTTTATTGCAAGTGATGAAGTGAGTAAAGAAGTTTACCATGACAAGGCCTCCATTTGTCGTCTACATGAGGAGAATTGGGAGCAAAAAGAAAAAAATCATTAAAATGTATGATTAACTCGTTGTTAATGCTGCGAGCGTATGGAGCAATGAGAAGTGACGAGAGGAAGATGAGAAATTAAAAACAAAAACTGAGGGGGAATTGGAATGTTTGAGGCGTACTGAGGTAAGGGAAGCATGTGTTGTGCACATTTATGCGTTACTATGAACTCCTCCATAATTTTTTTGAGTTTTTTTCTATAAGGTAGTAAAGGTGGAATTGCTCCATAAAGCTGCGTTACAAAGTCTGGCCGGTTTTACACTGGCAAAGGCAATTTGCAAATGGAATTACTATTCGGTGTAGCACTTCGTCAGGCACGTTCCTTGATGTGTTACACAAAGCCCGGGCAGACGAATGAGAAATGATGACAGGAGCTTTGGACACGGTAATGGCATCGTGCATGGTCGACAATGACACGTGAGCCAAATCCACAATCATGCCCAGACGGTTCATTTCTTTAATGACCAACTGAAACGAATCCATAAGTACAGGTTAATCAAGAGTTTTCGGTATGTTTCAGAAATGAGCGGGGTTCGGGACAAGTTAATCGAAAGCTTTTCAATTGCAACATCTTTCATTTCTTTGGATTAAGGCTCCGTATATCTTAGCTTATTGACGCGAAACTGTCACAGATGGCACTGATGCTTGTTATTGTTTTGTGAAAGCCTTGCGCAAGAAAGTTAACAAAAACTAACTAATGGCGGGTAAAGTTTCTATACTTGTTTTGCATCTAAAAAGAGCCATTTGCCACCACACTTTGCTGTAGCAGCACAATATCTCAAATCAAGTCGTCGACCTTTCGGAACAAGCTTTCTCGAAAACGGCTTGTCACGCCAGATTTGAAAGCAATTTGAAACAAAAGTTTTCTCTTTGTTAACAGCATGTACGTAGGCAACGTATTTCACATGGTTGCAAGCTTTATTTGAATGTTGTGAAGAAAACTCAAGAAGTCAGCGAACATGCTACTTTCAAAGTTCGGGCTTTTTGCATCTTTTATTATTTTATGAATTAAATGGAAGACAGAGGCAGAGTTCGAGCTAAAGGAATGAAAGAGGGATAGTCCCTTGTGTCTTAACA
This sequence comes from Lepidurus arcticus, assembly GCA_003724045.1. Lineage (NCBI taxonomy): Eukaryota > Metazoa > Arthropoda > Branchiopoda > Notostraca > Triopsidae > Lepidurus > Lepidurus arcticus. The sequence goes on from RJJA01000003.1 coordinate 151,378, forward strand.
ATTTTTATTAAAACAGAAAATACAGATATTCTGCTTTCAAATCCAGTGAAGGTGTTACCGCCTATGACCCAACCCGCTTGCCGCGACTCCTCGCACTACTCCCGCTGGTATGGGCATCCGCTCGGTTGCCGTATCGACGTCCAGTGTTGTGTTGGGTATCCGGAAAGCGCAAGCCGGAGTAACGCTACGAGTCCCGGCCAGCAACGTTTGTCCTGAACCTTGTCAATACCTGACACGTGCAGTGAAAAGGAAAGCGCAAGCCGGAGTAACGCTACGAGCCCGGGCCAGCAACGATTTTGAACCTTGTCGCGTGCAGTGAAAAGGAACAAACTCTTTTGCGAAAAAAACAACAAAATATTGAAGTTCTCTTCAAGGTCGTATTGTAGCGCACCTTTGTCTCGTTGGAAACACTGAGGGAACAACTTAAGAGCGTGTTTTGAAATTCAATCGCATTTCACAACCTTTTTGAGGTGCACATGCACTTCAAGCGTGTGCTACTGGAGGAACAAAAGTGTTGAAGGAAGAAAAATGTGTTGTACAAATAAGAACTGTTGGCACGTGACGTCAGCAAGCGGCTTACTGAACTTGTTTACCAACTCACTCTTCTGTTATTTTTTCTATCGCGTCATTGGTGGCGGGAAACAAACTTGGTAGCCCTGGCGACAGCCATGGCGATAGTAGCTTACGGACTCACAAGAGAAACAGAAAGTTGGGCAATGTTTGGAGGGTGTGTTGTAAGAATTCAATTGCTGTTTGCACTACTGCGGTTCAAGTCTTTGCTCGATGGATATAACTATGGAGGGGAGGACGGAACTCCTCTTGAACCTTGTTAAACTTTCTTCGGATCGTGAAAAGTCTCCTAGAGAGTTCTTTATTTTATTTTATCTGTTTTCTTAGTAGGGAAAAACTCGCGGGTTTTACTTCACGCTGCTTTTAATGGATCGATTCCATTAAGGTAGAACGGTGTTGGCTTTCCATCAGTTTCAAGAGTCTTATTTCTTTTCCTATTATTTGCACTTGCAACCACCCCACGTTAACAAGGTGCTCTCTTCGACCCTCTTCGGCCACAGCAGAGAACTGAAAGTCTCTTTCGAATACAAACTAATTACCCCATGCAAAACTATGCCCATGTTAGCGTCAATCACGATGTCGAAAGCCTCATCCATATTATGTTTATTCATACCACCAATTTGAGTCGGTTTTCGTTTCCCGTGCATAAGATAACACTAATTCGATGTGAATATGTACATCGGTTCAATTTCTGGGGAATCTTTTTTTTTAACTCCCTAAAGGTCCCCCCCCATGTTGGGTGCAGCTTGATTTCCTCAAATTGAGAAGCAAGCTCTATAAAAACCGGGTATTACAAGCCACGCTTGCATGACTATTGTTAGTTGTGAAATCGCGTTTATAACAGCGAATCAACGATAAAATCGAGTCAGTAGAGTTTGGCTCCTTTTTATGGTTAAAGGCAATCTAACAAAGGTTAATAACGATGGCTAAAAAAAGGTTATTTTTTTATCTCGGCTTATTATGCCGTTGTTCTGCCTCGCTTAGGTGTGCAATTGCTTCCGAGATCTTATAGCTTTTTTCTGGACTTTTTTTTCATGGGCTATATTACATTTCTGAGCAGATCTGGTGAGCTGTGCCGATCTAGGAATGTTTTTTTTATAACTTCTTTTTCTGTCAAGTCTGATGGAACTCCAGCGCCAAGCCACTTGTAAGGGCAATTATCATTCGTTAAATTTTCGAATGGCAAAAGCCGTAAAGGAGCCATCTCTTCTATAGTGGTTCCCATGTGCCTGTCTTATTTCCTCCACGACGTTCTGTTCTTTCTTGCGTCCCTACAATTCAAATATTCAATTGAATTCCATCTTGCTCAAGATGATTGGTCCTAGCGCATTACCGAACCCCGACCTCTACTTTGCTTAAACTTGAGGTTATTGTGAAATAAAGTGCGCAATTTATGCGTATTTAAAAAAAAAAGAAAATAGAGATGGAGATGAATATCTGTGAGAAATGGCTTAAATTAAGCTTGAGTTATCTGAGTAGGCGGGTCGATACTTTTTGGCAATGCTTGGCAACGTGAGTAGTATATGGGGTTTACAGCCCAAAGGGAGTTAAAGAAAAGCTGGCTTAGTTTTATGTTGGAATTTGAAGTTGGTTGAAAATACGGTTTGGGATTGAATGGGGTTCGTTTAGGTAATACCTTTCCGAATGCTGTGAGTCCCCCATGTCGTAAATGCTGGCTATCGGTTTCCGCAAAGGAGCAGTCTGCCCTGGCAAAGAAGAGAAAGGTCAGCAAGCATAAGTATTTATTGTCATGCAAATTACGAGTCCTTACAAGCAATTTCAAGAGAAAAAATACCCAGGAAGTCGAATATAAAATTATAAAACTTTACAAAATAGATAGGCCAATGAAATGATTATTACCAAGGGGTACTGCAGGTACTAGTCAAGGTCATGTACCGGGCGCCTAGTTCGTACAAATTGCGCAAAACGGCCAAACTGTTGCCGATGGAATGCCCCCCTTCGATTCCAATGAGACTCGCGATCTTCCCATCGCGATGAGTATCTTCGATTCCTAGAAAGAAGAAACCAACATGTGATTACCTTCAATTCAAGTTACTTTGGGTCTTGGGAGACCTATACTACCCCATTTCACACAAAAGTTCAGACTGCCTTATCGCCAATAAGGCGCCAGAATCTCCCTACCCGAAGATTCCGAGTCTCTTAAGGTAACTCAACCCAAAAGAAGCCCCGAGACGTGAACGAGCTCTGCATCTCTCAACTTGGAAGCGTATGTATATATACAGACCCTTTTACTGCCACGTAAAACTTTCGTTTTTCTCCCCTTTTGCTGACTACCAGTAGAAGTAGTTTGCTACGGTTGTTGGAAACAGTCCAGACCTGTTAGTACAAACCCCGACTTAAGGACTACAAACCCCTACCTTTACCTAGTCTTAACCTAACCTGACCTAGTCTTTAAGTCGGGGTTCGCACCGAAGTCTTTTTGTCGAGTCATCCTTGTGACGCGTTGCCGTTAGGACTTGCCGCCAGGGTCGTTGGAAACAGTCCCGACCTGTTAGGACTTGCCCAAAAGGGTACTGCACTGCTCGTTACAGTTAGTTAAACTAAAACGTTCGATTTTGACCAGAAGTGACAGTTTGCTATGGTCGTTGAAAACAGTTTTCTATGGTCGCTGGAAAGAGTCCATACAGGTTAGGACTTGCAATGCTCGGTACGGTTCGTTACACTAAAACGTTCGATTTGTTTTGTCCACAAGCGTTATAGTTGGTAAAACTCTCGAAACGTCGGTGGCGTGGGTTTTCATTGTTATTACGTCGGCATACAAATAATTCACTGTTAGGGCATCCCAGTGTGATGAAATAACTGTGGTGTCCTTACTGGTGTTACCTCTCCGACTTCACATGTAAAGAAGTAAATAAAAGATGATGGATAAAGGTTGAAAGCAAAAGCTTGTTAGTTTGCTTTTGGTGTTGGTAAATCTGGAGAAGTACTGTACCTCCTACGGTGTTGTTCCGAACTTGCGGACTAATTAAGGGGTTCGGTACTTTGTCGCACGCGTGATAGGAATTGGGTAGTCCATTACAGGGATCATTTGGCGTATAATGTTGCTAATTTTGTGTGCAGCTGTTTTTGGGAACTATAGTCGATAGCCGCCTTCGGGGTACTGCAGGACAGGTCCGGTGTGTTGCTTGATTAACGGGAATATTATACGTCCTCCCTCCGGTGTATATAACACGTATCCTGGACTAAATTGGCGCATTGTTAGTGTGCATCGTCGAAAGTTATAAAACAACTCTGTGTGCTTATATAGAACTCGATGAGAAAACGATGCCCAGAGAGCAGAGAGAGAGAGAGAGAGGTCTCCCTAATTGACATAACTCGCGCCCTCCAAATATGTACCTCCGTCGTTGCCTGCATAAGCACACTCGTACTTGCCATGTTGCCAAGACTGTCACCCAGCTACAAGTTTCCCGTCCTAAAACTCCCAAGATAGACTTCCCTGGACGTTAATTAACCGAAGTCCGGGGTGAGACTGGACTCGCACGACTCACGTCCTGGGTTTCTTAAATAGGAAATTAAACTCGCCAAAACGTGAATCCAAGCGTCAAATACGTCGTTCGCAACTTTATTGTACGAAGAGTGTTGCAAAATGAAGACGCCAAAGTGTCTCTTGAAATTCCAAGAATTTGTGGAAGAATCATGTACAGCTTACCTTGGGCATCTAGAGCGAGTTTGAGGTAAGCCGGGTACTTGGCGACCAAACGCTTAATAAGATCAATCTGTTCCAATGTTAACTTGACAGCATCCAAGAACTGCGCTCCACAGGGAACAAACGCCGCCCAAAACTGTTCCTCGAAGAAGAAAAGAAGATAAACATGACTTCGCGAATCTATTTTCATTGGTACTTTGTCATCCTCGTGTCATTCTCGTGTGAAAAAGGGAGCAAAAACAAGGGGTCAGATCTCAACTATTACTGTCCAATTTCGTTGAGCTGCACCATTACTCTTCATGTCTGGTTTCAACAAGTTGAACACGGGTTCCTTTAACTATATGCCGTGCACAAACTATATTCCAGTCCAACCTAAGACGTCACGAATTTGGCTGAAAATTAACTTAATTTAGAATGTATTAAGCTTCGACTAAATCTCCTGCATGAAGTGAAGCCAAATGAATTATTAAGGTAAACTAAGGCTCTTGATACCTTAGCTCGGTATTGGCGGAACAGTACCAAACATCAGTGCCATCTGTGACTGTTTCGCATCAATGAGCTAAGGTACACGGAGCCTTAAAAGCTTAGTTTACGCATAGGTTAAAACGAAAGATTAAAGAAAGCACAATTCCAACTTTCTGGAGTGGAAAGAGTGAAATTCAGATTCTCTTTTATGTTAAGCCTCGTAATATTTGTCCATGTTTTGTTTAGAAATAAAATATAGCAATAATAATAGTGGTACCTGAGCTCCAACTTGACCTTCTCGTAATCGAGGCAGATCCGTATGGGACCACGGACTCCGACTCCAAGGTTCCACGCTTCTCAAGTCTCCGGACAAGTTTAAATTGGATAATCTTCCGCCCGCGAACTTTCGGATATTCCACGGTAAGTCGTTATGCCTTGAAAAGAAAACATAAATTGACATTAGTGAAAAGGCTTTCTGGGTCGAAAAAATATCATCATCTGTTCCGCGATATCTTAAAAACTACTCGCCCGATTAAAATGATACATATGCCAAAAAATCGAGCAGAAAAATATCTACTGCAAGTGATCGAGTTTTTGTAAAAAATATTTAATTTAACTAAAAAATTGAAGGCAAAGTTTTAGTGATTTTTAAATAACTGAAAAATTGGAAATCGGCCCATCACTTGCAGTAGATATTTTATTTCTAGATTTTTTACAATGAAAAAAAAATTGGACTAGTTTTTAAGATATCAGCCCCCGAATTTCCCCATGTTATACACACAATAGAGGGTTCTGTATATCGTGGCCTTAAAACGTTCGCCGAAGTACGGACGGGAAGGGCAAAGCGTTTCTCCCTCCGTCTTGGCCAAAGTTTGTTTAATGTAGTTTACTTTAGCGTTTATTGGGAAGAAGAACGTACGACGGAGCTTCCGCCGCAAGCATATTAGAAGGAAAGACTCAATAAAGCCCCATAATGAAGTTGCGTTTCAAACCTTGATCCTTTACATAAACTTTGGATGGCATCCTCACCGTCTTAAAACGTTCCTCCCTTAATGTCTTTTTATTTCACTTTCTTTCATCATTTTCTCCTTATTTCTTCTTGCTATTCAGCCGTACCAGGAATACTGCCGCATGCCAGGAATACTTTGGCTTTCTATACGCAAATTCTAAAGGTGTCGGTCCAGCTTGAGGTTCAAGTTTACTGTAGGAACCACTTCGGTACGTGAGTAGAAACGGAAGTTTGGGTCAAGTTATTTCTTTTCTTTCTTTTTTTTCACATTTCTTCGCAGAAATTTAGAGAGCGAGGTAGAAAAGAGAGAAAGACCAGTGCCGAAGCTGACGAACACGGGCATTTATTAGCTTTCCGGACATATTTTCTTCGTGGCCCCAACAAAAAATAGGGAAAAAGAAAAAAAAATTGCTGGAAGAGAGAAAAAATCAATAAGGCCGGAGGACAGGGAGACGATGGAGTGGTTTCGGAATCGAGTACGACAGCCAGGGAGGTGTGAAAAGGACAGCAGTGCAGGTTATCCTACGCCATGTGGTATTTCACGCTGATTGTCAGTTTTTGAGAGTAAAAAAACGTTCAGGAGGGCGTGGTTGACATAAAAGGCATCGCTAAATTGCCTTACTAATTCAGAAGATTTTTTTGTGGACAGTTACTACTCGAAAGGAAAGAGAAAAAAAATTGGGGAGATCTTCACGTTTTCAGTTGTAAGTTAAGTGACACTTTGAACTCACAACAACAACGCTGAACTTTATTGAGCGCGGCATTTGTTTTCCCAACTGTGTAATCCAAAACGTCAGAGATTAAAAGTAAAAAGAAAAGCTCTGAAGTTTATAATGCTACGTTTGTTTAACACTTAATTTAATCGTTTGTATGGCAGTTAGGTTAGGTTGCCTACCGCGCAAGAATGATTGCGTGACGTCAGAACATTGAGAAACCATATATTTCTTTGTTGTGGGCAATTTGTTCGATTTTGCTTTTCACTTGTGGAATTAAATGAGAGACTTGTGGAATCCATAGTCTTGTAGGATAACTTAATCTTATTTGTCATTATTGTATATAAATGACTTATTTTTCGGAAATTTTTGGAAATTTTTCTTAGCCATTTAACATTGGAAATCGTTTGCTTTAGTGTGTCACGTTAGCTGCAAATTGAAACGCCGTTTGTGGATTTCATTTATAGGGCAATAACCATGAAGCGAAACATCTTTTGCGTTTAAAAACTAAGAAACATTCTAGTTTCTAGTTATACTTCTCTTTCAATCGTGCGTGAAGTGGTTATTAAGTTATTAAAGCTAGAAATTTCCAAAAATATGTTCGCGTGGCGTCCTGACGTCACATGAAAACGTTAAACTAAAACGTTCGATTTTGGCTGGCCGCTTTCGTTATACAGTTGGTTGCGTATGTACATGTGGTATTGGGTATAGCCTACGTCAGATGGGTGACATAGGGTATCCTTAGTAACGTAGAGCTAAGTGTACTGTTTTACGCACGGAAGTAACTCAGTAGCCACGCCTATGAGCGTCGTAAGTCACGCCAGCAGACGCCCGTGACGTCATTTCTCAAAGTTTGCATGCCTATAACTCGTGAACGGCTGTTCAGAGACATTTGGAACGTAGTTAATCGTTTTTAGAACAATCATGCGTCAAAATGGTCATTACCCTTTCATTAAACTGAAAAATAAAAACATCTAAATAACTCATTTGGTTAAGACAGCTCGCAGAACTAGTTCAGTGTTACGCTACCAAATTAGTTTAGCTTTAAAGCTTTAGTAACTTCTCGAAAGCCTTGAAAGGAGTTGCTGCCGAAGCCAAGTTTTTTGGCTGCACATAATTTTGTTGCGAAAAATAATTTTTCGGGTTTTAAAGTTTCTCTTCCTCACTTTTTATCAAGTCATCATGCCAAGACTTTTATCGTGTGGCATCACTCCCCGGCAACATTATTTTATTTTCCTTTCTTTTGGCAGCAAGAAAGGTAAACTGCATGGTGCAGAGTGGCAAATGGAGTGCGAAAGTCAAGTTTAACCTAGGTCACGAACTCCTTTTTGTCGAAAAATGGTGGAATAAGAGAGCTATAGAAGTTCCTTTTTAAGACTGAATTAAGGAGAGTAACGCAGGGCTGGAAAACAGGAATGAGTCCCAGGATGCTGCTATACATGAGAATAGGTCTAAAAAGGAGGAAAAGAGAACCGGGAGAAAAAAATAGGCAGGGGCTGTAACGGCAAGTATTTACACAAGAAGGCTGGCGAAAGATTTTTTTTTTTTTTTTTTTTTACCGTTACCTCCCAAAAGGGTACGCTTAGAAGGCATAGGAAGGCAAAGTAAAGGAGCGTGGAATTGAGAAGAAAAAAACGATACAACGAAACACTTATCTTTGGGGTGTATATTTCATTTCATTAGGCCTAAAGAGGTGATTCCCTAGTGATCTCCGACATGTGTTTAGGAAAAGGGAGGTGGGGTATACAGAATAGTTTAGGATTTATTAGTGTAACGTTATACGTACCCGTCAATTAAGGGAACTTCTTCCAGAATTCGTTTGACGATCGCTAGTCTTTCTTCCAGAGAAGCTCCTGAGCGTAGTGCCAGGGGCACGCCCACTCCCACGCCGGTAGCGAGCGCCATCATGAGCACGACACACAATACGCACCATTGCTTTCCTCCCAGATCTATATCAAGACACCCGCAAAATGAAAAAGAAAGTAAAGAAAAGAATGAGTGCTCAGTTTTCACAATATATTATTTTTCCTGGCACAGAAGATGAGTTCGAAAATGGAGTGCGAGAAAAAAGATAAATTGAGGGGAGTGGAGTATTTTTATTTTTTTAATTGGAAAGGAATTGAATTTTTAAAGAGCTTTCAGATTTTTAATCGCTGGCCAATTTTCCGCCATCTTGGTAAACCGCTTTGTGCAGGAAATAATGCGTTTTCTCGTCACCCATTGGCCGGAATCATGGTGAGAACGTGAGAACAGCAACTTTCCTCAGCCTCGGCATTTTTGGGGAGTGGGAGGAGTGAATTTAATCCGTTCTTAATTATTGACACAGAAAGTAGAGCAGACAAAGAGAGAAGAGAGATTCCTTTGAACTATCGTTTAAACGCTTTCAAGATTGTTATATATTAAAACTTGCGAGCGTTTTTCGAACCAATAATCTTCCAAGCTCAGTTTACTTCCTAAAGTGAAGCTAATATACATACTGTATATTAAAATCAGGAACAAGGTTTAGTTAGAAGTTATTGTAACGTGGATTATTTGGCAATCTAGCAGTCTCAACTGGAGATTTGGGGAAATTTGTAGGACGTTTAAATTATTTCATGGAAATCGAAGGTAAAGTTGTCAATGAACTAAGGCGACTTCGTGAATTTACTTCCCCCAAAGCCGTTGAGGCTCCCGTATACCTTAGCTCAGTAAAGGCGGTTAGCATGGGACGGCTCCCGTATACTTTAGCTTGGTACAGGCGGATAGCACGGGGAAATTTTGAACAACTTTTCGTTTAAACCAAGACATTTCATGACAAAATTATTTGACAGTAAGCTTTAACATAATAACAGGTCTTAATGATCTCTAAAAGCACTATATAGTGCTTTTGCCTATACGCCAATATTAATTTTAAAAAAAATATATAAAACCTTTATAAATTAAAAGTGACGCCATCGTTACGTGAATCGTTAGTTCGTTAATTCGCATCAAAACGGGAGAAAAAATAAACAAAAATAGTTAAATCCATTTACGCCCGAGCTATTCTGACAAGCGTCTGGACCATCCCTGACTCCATAATTACTTTCCCATATCCGTGTTTATATATAAAAAAAATATTATTTAAAAAATGAAGAAAGAAATCCAGAAACAAGAAGAAACGTCACGGTGCTATGATCCGTGCAAATTTCAATCCTTCTTTTAAGCAAAACAGCTGACGAGGGGGTAAAAAATAAAAAATAAAGAAGAACAGAAAAAGAGAGAAGGGGAAGGAGTTTAACTGTTTGTATCGTGTTTCAGTGGTGAACATTGCTTATATACATTCAAAATCCTTGCTCATTTCTCTCCCGGCATCTCTTTCGCTTGTAAATGCACAGAAAGGGGGAGCAAATTCGTATTGTAAATGTAAAACTGTAGGTTTTGTGGCACGTGGCCCACTCTTTCCTTGGCATAATATCAGAAAGCGAATAACCCATAAAATAATTAAAAAAAGAAGAAGAGCAAACATGTACAGGCAAACTAAAAACACTAAAAAAGTAGATCAAGTGAATATTCTACCACGTTCCTAATACCATACAACACTTTAAAAAAATTATATTAAAGCATTAAATATTCAAACAGAAGTAATATTTGAGCTATTTTAAAGATTCTGGATTTTTGTTTCCAAAAAGAGTTATAATTTTGTTTTGTTTTTAAAAATGAAATTTTCCTGACATTTAAGGACATAGTTTAGCTCCCAAAGTACCTCCGAAAGACAAAAAACGAAAAACACTGGTTCTCGCGTTCTTGCCGATACTACTTGCCAGTTGGCACCTAACCGGAAATCGTTATATCGACTTGAAAAGGTTTTCGGTATTCCAATCCAAGCAAAAGGAGATACTATCATTTTGGATCGGCATACATATATTTACTTTTTTTTTTTTTTTTTTTAGTGGAGGAAGGTACTGGAATTGGTAAGGGGGGAGTTTTTTAGACCAGATGCCCATTTCGTATCTTCTTAAGCTTTTCCTATAGGTATTTTTTCATTGTTGGGTTTTGCCTGTGGAGGATGGGTAGCTATATATACACACAAGCAGACATACATATATATGCCCTAGGCTAGGAAATGAGAAGGAATCCATTTCTAATAGGCGTTATATATCCGAATCGAAGGAAACATATTTTGCGGTGTTACAAGAACGCGAGAAACGAAAAACTGTCGATGGTACCGCGTGACATATATTTATAGAAAAGAGCAACCTTTTCGATGACATGAGTCGCGTGGATTTTGGTGGAAATGGTTTTTTACTGGAGTGAAAATACTGTACAGGAGGATATGCGTTAGAAAAATACGAGAAAGAGAGAGAAAAAGAGTGTGCATAAATTGGTGGGTATATCTTTATGAACGATAGCGAAATAACGTTATACTAGCGAAAAAGGAAATAAAATACCAAGTTTTTTCGGGGGCTAGAGAACGTTTGCGAGTGGTATAGAGAGGCCAGAGGAGCAGAAATAAGGTCGTAAATTGCTACGCTGGCGAGCCTTGGTGTGTCTTGACATGCACTATCTAAACCGTGCTATGTCTCTATTAACCGTGCGTCCTTGTTCATCAGGCTAGTTAAGGCACACTTTGGGATTACAGAAAGAGAGAGAGGCTAAACCTGCGAGGAGATAAACAACTGGCATTAGCGTGTTGGGACTTGACATCGTCACGCCTAATAAAAACTAATAGATCTTCGGGTTTACTTGTAACCGGAAGGGATTTATTCCTTAGACAGTTGTTGATCTTACGATAAATCTGTTCGGGGATATACGTAATAGAAATCCGCAGAAATATCCTCGAAATTTGTAGTAAATTTGCAGAAGTATATCACGATAGGCAGAATATCCCTCAAGCTTTTGTTACTATACAGATCCTTAAACATACAGGTCCTCAAATTTGTTAAAATTCGCAGAAATATCTCTGAAATTTGAGATACATGCTCGAACTTCTATTGAATTTTCATTATTATCTTCTAATTTGCAGAAATTTACAGAAATGCCTTCCAGTTTGTAACAACGAGCAGAAATATTCATGAAGCTTGTTATAAGTTTGCAGTAATATCCCTTCATAGGTGGAAATATCCCTCAAACTTGAATCAATCTGCAGAAATGCCCTTCTGATTTTCAAAAATATCTTATAGTTTGGGGAAATCGCATCAATATTTCGAAATTTGCCGTCAATCTGCGTATCACTCGATAGGCAGAAAAACGCGTCATACTTGTAATAATCTGCAGAAATATCACATTTTCAGAACTTGCAGAAAGACTTTCCGTTTATACAAATTCGCAGTTTAACCCTTGAAATTTATAAAAGATTGCTAAAATATCTCCAGATTGCAGAATTTCGAAGAATTTCCGTTGCAGAAATCTCCCTCAAACTCGCAGAACCATCTTCATAATTCTTATAAAAATACGACAAATCCACTTGAAAAAGCGTTTTGACTGGAAGAACAGTAAAAACTCGGCAACGAGCAATCCTAACGATCTCCATCTCCTGAGTACGCTTAAGGGCAAGGAAAACGACTCGCAAAACAAAGTTGTCATGACACAACAACGAAATTTTCCATGTACAAGCAATATAGTCTTGTGAAAGGACGGGACATAGACACAAGGACGACCCAGCAATATGACTACGGCATCAGACCTAAGGACTCCAAACCACTAACCTAACCTAACCTAGTCCTAACCGAACCTACCTTAACCTACTTCTAAACTAACCTAGTCCTGACTTAGTTCTAACCTAACCGAACCCACCCTAACCTAGTCCTTAAGTCAGGGTCCGTATTCCTTAAGTCGGGGTTCGTGGTCCTTAAGTCGGGGTTCGTAATCCTATTGTCGAGTCGTCCTTATGTTGCGTTGCCGGAAGGACCCGTTCAAATACGTGTCCAAAGTTCTTGCGTTATGGATCAGCTGAGTGGGGTGACATTGTGGTGCCAAAGATGGACTTGTCAAGGGAAAGAAATAAAGAATAGGAATGTAATCACTTGAAAGGTTCCTAACTGTATCCGAATGGAACGATTTCAAGCTAAATTTGAGTGAATTTTCCTTTTAGTTATATTTCTTCGAAGCGAACGGGGAAGGCGGGTTGAGGAGCTGGTAATGAATGCCAGTTTGTTCTTGGAGACTGAGTAATGGTAAGCTGTTCTCCCTGTTAGTGTTTTCTTCCCAGATCCAGGAAATGAAAGTTTTTTGTACGGTTGTAAGCTCCAGGAGCAAAAAGGTTTTATATGCGGCTTTCGCTTTCCGAGATACTGAGCAAGGCTGTCGGGAGCTGGGGCTGGCAAACGTGGCAAACCCACAAAACCTCGTTAGCTTTGTATATTACCAACGTTTGTTACGTAGCCTCTTCTTTCCAAAGCCATCAACGTCGAAAAACACAGCTAACGTGAACTTATCTGCCGCTCATCTCATCTCGGCCGTGTGTGTCTGGGTGTGTTTTGGTGTCTCTTGCATATCTCGACTTGGCTCGCCTCGAATCAAAAAGGGTATTGCTGGAAGGCTGGAAAAAAGTGGCTTGGAAAGGAAAATGGCAAGTCAGCTGAGAGCAGATGCAATCTGGGAAATTGCCTCGAAATATCACAAAGCAGGCCTACTGGAGCGTCTGGCAGGTCACAGAATTGTACACTTGGAACTATTAAAATAGTTAGGAAATATTTTAAAAAAATCATTTCTTCTTTAGTTATTTCATGTTTTATTTATGTTAATTTTTTTATTATTTTCTTGGCTGTGCTATTTAGGGAAAATTAAGGGAGAATGCCATGCGTCAGATGTTGGGTTAATGTTACCTGTCTTGCTACTCCGGGATGTGGAGTCGCTCTCGTTTTGCTGAATATCCGGTACATTTCCGTTTTGGCCGCGTAAAATAGGTTCCAATGCTCCGGGAGCATGGTGATGATGGTGATGATGGGCGTCGTGATGTTCTGCTCGATGAAAGCTCTCCCAAGGAGGCAAATCTAATTCGCTGACTAGCGTTTGCCCAGGAACAGCACTCAGCGCCTCCTATAAACAAGAATAAAACGCAACAGTAATTCCGTGGGCTACAAAAAGCTGTAGATGGTCTTTATAAATGCATAAAAGCCTTTCTTCCTCGAGTAGTACTTGACTTGACTTCGAATGCAAGACTATTACTTGACTATAATAGTGCTTGTTCATGCTTCCGTAGTTTTACAGAGAAATTGATACAGTTAACATTGAAATTATTCATTTCTATTGCCTTTAGCTATGTAGGCATTGGAAATCGATTCCTGGACTCGAAGGGTCGGCACCAGTAGCTTTCTTTTGAATGCTCAAACAAGTCTGTAGGTGCTTTGGTTCGTTTAAAAACTCGATTATAAAATAGTGACTTTTGTTGGCCGTCCTATCGGGCCGAGACCCGCGCCTGGGAGCCTTTGGGCCAGTTTCGGTTCGGCTTAGCAACCAGAGCCCGTCCCGTGGCAATGGGACCGCTCCTGGCGGTTCGGGTCATGCGGGAAACGCTTGCCGAATGGCATGCAGAGGAGCTTGCAAGTCACGGCGCCAAGGAAAAGTGTCTTTATTGTGATTAAGTTTGTGAAGTAATCAAAGCGTGTACAAAACTAGTTGAGTAGCGTCATGGATGTTTGGAAATCAGTGTCATCAATATGTTTGGAAAGGTAAAGGTTACAATTGTGTACACCAATCAAGTAATCAGATGAACTTGATACGCTGTTCTCAAACATATGTGTCTTGAGCCATAATCAGAGTGTTCTCACCTACCGTGTTCTGTCTGTTTTTAAACAAATTAATACCCAAAAATCTGCCGGAAGACTTTTGATATTGAAAGAGTTTCGAAAGAGGCTGTTGAAATTGAACTTTATATCCAACGTCTTGGCATTAGGTAGATATTTTGCGACAGCACCAAAACTAAAACTTCTTTTCCACCTTTTCTGGGAATGATGAGGGAAGAAAAAAAACGCCTAGGCGATTTTGTAGCATATAGAGCATTGTGTACTCGGTGTTGCTGACGTTTCTATATCGTTCCAAAAATGCCCACACTGCCGCTTTTTGGCTTTGCTCTCTCTTGGTATACGTATAAAAGCCCACGTTTTTACAACCGTCTGCAAAGCGGAAAGGAAGCTTTTTAAGCAGTAAGCCAACTTGGAGATCGTTTATATTTGCAGACAAGAAGTGGGGCAGTTTTCCACAAAATATAACTAAACCAGCTACGTCGTACATTCTGCTTTCAATGTTTTCAAGGCGTGCAATGTTAAGGTACATTTTGTGAGTTATTATTCGGTGCCGCGTCCTTGCATGACGTCACGAACTGGTTACCAGGAACGCTGAACGCAAATTCTATTAAGCTTCAATCATCTATAACTCATTTAATATTCCTCGCATGAGAACGCCGAAGCTATCTTCTTTTTACCTAGATTATTTATTTTATAATGATAATATGTGCATTTTTCTACAATGTTTCTTAACTTGTGCCATTTGAAACTAAATTTTTGAGTTAGTATGACGTCACGAGATGGGTGGTAGGGCGCGCTGGGCGCACATCCCCGGTAATTTCAACCATCCATAACTCAGTTACTATTCCTCGCATTAGAACACTGAAGCTACCGTCTTTAACCTCGATGTATGTATGTTTTTTCCAGACAACGCGCGTTTAAGAAGGCCGAGTTCTTAAACTTGTTTACGACTCTTCTGATGTGTTTTTTTTTGCGGGGGAGAAAAATTTCGTTGTTTTCTCTTTTAGGGGTTAGAGAAATTTTATGGGGGTTCAAGCTTGGCTATAGCTAGGGGGTTTCAATAACAGCTCGAGGAGCTAGACACCAAAAGCGAAGGAGATGGAAAGAATAAGAGAGGCTTTTTCAGTAAAGGGTGATAACGACTCCGACGAGAAGGGCGGGCGGGGGAGACCGTGTCGTCAAGTATAGGATGGACGTCTTCGATGTCTCCACCCGCGTCTTATCGCTTTGCTGATGCTGTGGTAGTGCCTGGTGACCCACTTGAGAAAACTATAAAACTTACGGCAATATGACTCCTCCCCCTCCCCGTTCTCGTCTCTCCTCTTGGATGCACACCGTCAAAATGCCGTGTTAGGAATCATGAAGCCATTTATTACCCCCCAAAACATAAAAGGTCTGTTTTGTCATTCGCACAAGAAGAAATAAATATATTTCTAAGAATATTCTACGAATATGTATGTTTCACTTGACAGAAATTGTCAGTTCTGGACCCCCAAAATAGCTAGTTTATGTGTAAGAAACTTTTCTATTATTGAACATGTTATATATTTATTTTGTGTGTGTTTCACCGTGATTTCCTTTTTGGTTTTCGCGTCGTGGAGGACGTTTTATTAACACGGGAAAGCCTGGCGTCTTTTACGAGCCCATTGCCAGAACCTATGAGGGTCAAAAGAGCCCCACACACCACCCCCGATTCCCATACCATGTTCTGCAAGATTTCTTTCCTTTACTCGGGTGTAGAAAAACACCTTGCGTGGCATCCTCTCCTCACCGTGCGAGTTAGGACGCTTTTATACGTCAGCTTGTCAATTTTTTTAGTTTTCTTTTATTCGCCCCGGATCGCTTGTAGTACTTTATAACCTCTAAAAGGGGTGGGTAAAAACAGAGGGGGGATCCGTGAATGCAATCTTGTCCCATACAAACACCCACACCCTGTTTTTCTTAATTTTTCCTGTAATTTTTTCCTTACCTCTTAAGGACTTATACGCGTGCAGTAGAGCCCAGATACGGGCGCCGGACTACAAGGGAGAGATGATAGTCGACCAATGAAAGTGGGAGTTCGCCGCGTTAGTGTTTCGTCGGTTAAAAGAGAGCATTTCGTTGTTGCCAACAATGAATCGGTAACGGGCTGATACCCATCTAAGGGAAGTGGGGTTTCGTCGGTTAGTGCGTTAAAGGAAATCATTTCAGTGTTGCCAACAATGAAAACGGTAAAGCGCTAAGGGTCGAAGTCGCACTCTGATTGGATGAGTATCTTTCCCGTGTTCACTTTTAGCTGGACACTACTGTGTTTGCAGCATGAACATCCTGGATTTTCAAGTTGATGTGCTGATCTTTTAGTGGCAAGAGCAACTATATCGATCTGGGAAAGGTGGGGGTGGAAGATGCTACGGTGTGTTAACACTAAATGCAAGCTAGCTAGACTAGTACTCGAACCAAACCAACCCACTGCACCCCACCTTGTATCCTTCTTGGTTCTCTTGGTGTGTCCGAAAAGTAACAGTAAAGCACGTGAGCTTAGGAAGATTTTGCGTTTTGATTATCGCCATCAAAGTTGGGAAAGTTGAGAGCACGGGATTTCTCCCACGCCAACGTGTTTTTCTCTTCTTGACCATGGGTTCAAAGTTTGGTTGCAATTATCGAGCATATTACGAACACCGTGAGGGGGAAATGCTTGTAAGGCATTGATTTTACAATGAGAAACTTTTAAGAAGATTATTTTTATTGATTCTTGTATAGATGGAGTAAAGTTTGCGGAATTTTGTAAATTATAATATTATAAT
The DNA here is from genome assembly GCA_003724045.1 of Lepidurus arcticus. Lineage (NCBI taxonomy): Eukaryota > Metazoa > Arthropoda > Branchiopoda > Notostraca > Triopsidae > Lepidurus > Lepidurus arcticus. The sequence continues at coordinate 168,288 of RJJA01000003.1, forward strand.
ATAAAATTATAATAAAATTTTGCCTTTTTATTGTTAGCAATTAAGCTTCTGTTGATTTTTGCAAACGGGCAGAATTTGCGTACGACTTTTTTAGTATTACTATGAATTCAGAAAGTTTTCGACTATCCCTCTGTTGATTGTTTTAAATTGACGGAATTTTTAAATGATATTTTATTGATTAGCGCGAGTTAAGCGAATTAAAAGGATTTTGTTCATATAGTAATGTTTTACAATGCAGTTCTTAAGCACTTTTTCATTATTGTGTAGGGTGAGGGAATTTTGAAAGGTATTGTATGAGTTATCCTATCGTTTTTCGTATTTGGTGTAAATCAAAGGATTTTTTAAAAAGTCTTTCGTTTTATTGATCTTTCGATGGGAGTTTGTTGTGTTGTTAAGACATTGCTTATAGGCCTGCTGGTTGGGAGGGGCGTGCTGGTGATTTGAATTCTTTGGCAGTTAGAATCTTGGAACAACACTCTCCGATAGGGAAGAAGAAAATTGGGTTGGAAATCAATGCGGGAGCTTTTGGAAAGGGAACGTCTTTGGGGAGTCGTATATAGTACCCGAGCTGATTTAGACTGATTTTAAGAGAAAGCTTGTTGACATCCTCCTTTTGTCCACATGTTATGGGAAGGGGGTGGGGGATTATTTTGTCCTTTTAACGATAACGAAGTATAGCGAAAATCTATCCTAATTTGTCTCCGTATTGGGGGTGAGGGGGTTGGTGGTTTTGTCACGAGTTCACGAGTTACGTTCCGAATTTCACTTGTTTGGGTCGGTGCGTTGATTTCTGTCAATTACTTTGAAGAACAAAGCGTACGTCGCTTTAATCACTGCGTGTTGTGTGGAAGGAACCTTTGAAGTGTCACTTTTCTATATACGCAACAGTAACTCGCCCGGATGAGTCATATTCTGTGATTTTCTCAGGGACAAGAGGAATTTACTGGGCAAGGGGCCATAAATCTGCTGTTTCCCGTTTGATTACATTGTCATCATTTTTTGTTATTTTTTGCTGACGGAAAAGACATTCGTTTTCTATTTTTTTACGTGTTTTTTCAAACGAGGAGGAAGAGACTCGATAGATACCATTCTGTCTTTTCGGCCGTTTATTACCCGTTGCACCTGTGACCAAAAACCTTGGGTTCACACTCCATGGAAGAGAAGGCGAGGGAAAAAGTACTGGCAGCTTAACTTCCTTCGAGTGATTGCACACACTTTTGGCAATAAACAGCTTTCTCTTGTCCGTTAAATCAGTGTTGAAGAGGGTGTCGTTTGTTGCATACGCTGTTGACAAACTAGGTTTAAATGACTTCCTAGCACGCTGTTTTGCAAAGGATGGCTTGGTACAGGCTGTTAGCACGGGGAATTTTGGAAACACTTTTTGTTCAAACCAGCAAATTTCACGAAATAATTCTTTGACAGTAGGCTTGGGCATAGACTATCAACTAGTGCACAACCAGTCAACCTTTCTTTCCAATGAAAAATAAATTAGTAACATCCAAATGAAGTTTGCAACTATTTGAAATACGTTGTCTAAAAATGTGCACCTTTGTTTGTGCACTAGCTGCTAAGAAAATAAAACTTTTGTTTTAAATTGCTTTCAATATTCAAATGTGACATGACAAGCCATTTTCGAGAAAACTTGTTCCGAATGTTCGACGACTTGATTTGGGACATTGTGCTGCTACAGCAAACTGTGGTGACATGCTGTACTTTCCAGTAGCAAAACTAAGCATAGAAACATTGCCGGCAATTAGCTACATGTTTCTTTCAGTTTTACTTTCTTATTCAAGAATTTCTTACATACAACAATAACAAACATCAGTGCCATCTGAAGGTTTCACATCAATAAGCTAAGGTATACTTAGCTTATTGATGCTAGGTTTACCGTATTGATGCTAAGTATACCATGTTGATGCTTGTATTCTTAGATGCACATATGTCTGTCAAAAGCCCAAGTTTCACAATCCGTTTGCTATGGTAACATAGACAGAAGGACAGTGAATGAATTGCAGAATTGTGGAGGCAAAATGTTAATTGTATAGGTATATTTGTATACGTTGCTCCTAGGATGCCCTCTTCTCTATACTCGTGCTGGCAACAACAAAAAGCTATTGATTCGCGGGGAGCAAAGGGGAAAGAGCTACAACCTCGTATCAGGCCCAGGTTTTTTCTCTCTTTTTCTCGTGTTTTTACATGGCTGTTTTTGCATTCAAGATACAAAGTAAAACGGTAAAAGCGAGCAAAGATGCGGACATCTTTACTGTTTTCAAGCCTGATTTTCCCCCTTCTTTTTTTCTTTTTATGTCATCTGCGTTACAAAAACTTATCTTCTTTTTCGTTCCTCCCTCACTCTTCCGCTCTCCCTTTCCATCTATACACCGCTTGTTGTATGGCTCGAGCGGCGAACATTTTCTTCAAACTGGGTCCTGCTACCGCTTGTAGTATGTAACCGCGGCAGCGAACGTTTTCTTCAAACCGGGTTCTGCGACCGCTCGCCCGCTTGGCAAAAAGACTTTTTAAAGGCTTTCCAAAACTCGGCCCAAAGTGCGAATTCAGTTAAGCTCGCGTTCAGGGAGGCGAAAAGATTGATCACGTACTACAATACGTGTACCCCCTTCCCAACCCAGGTTATCTTTCATGGTAAATTATGCTTCAACAAGCTTTTCTTGCTTTTTGACAATCATTATTCAAGTACTACTGTCTGTTTTTATTTTGTAACGTGTTCAATAAAGCTAGGCAATTTTCTCTCCTTTTTCTCCCCATATTCACTTTGTCCTCTCTGAAAAATGAATTCCGGAATGAAGTGAAAGAATGGGATGAATTGAATGAATTATTTTCTCAAGTCAGACTGCAAAGTTAAACGCGGGCATTTCGGGACGCCCCAAACCGTTTAATACGCTGCGTGGGGCTTGTAGTACGGTACGTGTGCACGTTTCATTTTCCTCCCGAATTGGAGAATTCCAGTTTCTCATTGTATCTTTTCAATGAATGTCTTCGATCTAAATAGCCCCTTCGTTCGCTTTTGGGGCCCCCAAAAGGTTCTCCAATTGAGCCATGAGAGCTGCATGAAGCTCCATTTGTTTTTCCGAGAATGGGTTGGAAATTGCTAACGTAACAAGTTATCGCCGCTCGTTTCTACTCCTATACGGTAGTGCTGTAAGCTTTTGTCTCTTGTGTGTGTGTGTGCTTCTGTAGTCCTTTCCCGTCCCCCAAGTCTTAATTGATTAGCAATCTGAAGACAGTCTATCTAACTTGTCGTCGTCGAAACGGTTAAAGAAATCCTGCTGGGACTTTTAGCCTTGTTCTAAGGTTCGGTTTGGCCTTGGGAACTGAGAACTTGGGAACTTTGTTTCCCCTTTTTAGTTTAAAGCTGGAGCATTTCAGACTCTATAGCATCGATATAGCCAGCATTACCTACAGCAAAAACAAAAAGGGAAGACAAAAAAATGAAGTAAAAATATAATAAAGAAGAAATGAAGGTATTAGAGAAGTTTCTGGGGAGTCCAAAGTTTCTTTGGAGGAACCCAGTCAATCGGAAAGGGAAGAATGGGCGTTACAGGCTTGTGTTGGGAGGTTATAGAGCTCTTATATAGTAACTTAATCCTTGTCTGATAGGCAAAGACTCCCGAAACTTTTTCCCGAAACGCTTTTCGGTCTCTGACGTGACTACGAAGCGTGCCAATTAATCCACAACGTGTCAGTAATCCACGTCTCAAAAGCCCCAAGCGCATAGAGACGGAATATTGTACTGCCCCGCACCCTATTTGACTGCCTTTTGCTTAAGAAGAGGAAAAGCAAACAAAATTACACGTTGAGGTAGTGAATTTGTGCGGTCCACGTTCGTCTAAGAACGACGGCCTTTGTTTCAGATGGTTCGGACTAGCCGTTCACGAGTTATTGGCATTCAAACTTTGCGTCGTGACGTCACATTGGTGCTATGGCGTGGCCATACGGCGCTTGGTACCGCAGTTGCTGCTTACTTACGTGCTTAACGCGGGTATCAGGGGAACTTGTTCGGAAGTCCCCCCACATTCTAAATACTAGAGTAATACTGCCATTCATAGTGCAGAGACTGTCGTGGGTGACTCTTTAGGATACGCACTGTATAGAGGGTTAGGTTAGCTTCCAAGCTAGGCTATAGGTTAAGTTCGGTCTTCTTTAAGTCCGGGTTCGTAGTCCCTTTGCCGGGTACATCGCAGTCCTGTTGTCGAGTCGTACTCGGGTCGCGTTGCCGGTTTTTGTGGAGTCTTGGCCCCCTCGTACACCAAACGTTAGTACAGTTTCGCCAATACTTTCCGTAGAACTGCAGAAATAACTGGATAAAAGCCATAACAAGTAAAATGACGCAATACAGAAAATGACAACAGTGAAATTTGAACTCCCAGATAAAACAGGATTCGTTCCTATGGCCGGCACAAGACAGTAACCAATAATGAATTCTGCGGATTTGTGCCGTTTGTTTTATTATTTTCGCTGTGGATACTCCCAAGTATCTCGATTACCAGAAAAGGAAAGAATACAGGCTAGAAAGAAGTTTTCGTTAACATTTGGGTCCGGAATGGACTTCGATCTTGTGCTTGGAATGAGTGGAAGCCTACAATTTCCAGTTTTGTACGAGTTGAGAGCCAAGTTTCGTGAAGATTGTCTGTCTTCGTTTCTTTTTTCTCGACTTTTGGTTCTTTTTTCTTTTTTACGGGTTATAGGTTTGATTAAAGAATGTCAATAGGATTCCACCCTCTTCGTTTTTTGTCTGTTAAGTGCCTTCTCAACCAAAGTCGAACGCTTTTTTATTGTTGAGCAGGTTTTTCTGCTCGTCTAACCTCATCGTTTTCGTTCTTTGTAGCCCTTTTAATGTGTCATTGAAAACTCTTTTGGTATTTTTTCAAATTTATTTTCATTTTGTATGCTCCATTATATGTGTGCGCAAGCAGCGAAAACCTAGGGCAACCAAACCCACAAAAGACTATGAGTTGAGGATCTCTTTCCCATGGATTCAGCGTATTTTACGGGTTGGTGGGTATTCTTGAAGTATTTACTTTACCTTTCACATATTTGACCGAGAATCTCTTTTTGAAGGGTTTTGAAGTACTGAATAAGGCAATCCTGGGCTTGGGGGAAGGAAGAAGATGAAGAGTAAGTAGAAATGTCTAGAAATGGACGGTAAGTAATAATATTACTGTCTAGACAAATCCTGAAGGAAATCTTGACATGAGCCACATGGGTTGGCGCTCTTTTTTGTCTGTGTTCTAGCCCTCTCATAGTCTTTTACTTGGCTCTATTTCTCTCGTATGTCTTATTCTTTTATAACTCCACTGGACTTGTCAAGATCTTCGAAAAGTATTAAGAGAAAAGGACTTTCCCCAAAGCTGTGATGCTCTCGAGCCCAGATCAGCTCGAGTTGAGGCCTGCCGTATTGCAAAGTCCCATAGACTTTCGCCCACTCTGGACTGCTATAATCCAATTTGAGAGAGCAGGTTCATTTCCGTGCCAAAATGGACATTTCCTGTCTTGCTTCCCGAGCGTTTAAAGCTCTTCCCCTCGGCGCTCTAATCAAATTTCGCAACTAAAAGGGAAGAAATCCTAACCCAAAGAACCCTCAATCCAATCCTGTACCACTCCGATTCCCAACTATTCTAAAGCCAGTCATTATCAGGGAGAAACTCAGGAAGAAGCAAGTTTTTTGGCGACAGAATCCCGCAAGGTTGAAAAGAATCAAAATCGAGAACTTGCAAATCGATTTTTACCTAGAACTACTTTCCTAAATTCTCCCAAATTTCAAAATTTCGACAGAGGCTTAATTAAATTCCAGCTGAGTCTATAGACATCCAAGCTCCCTTTTTATTCAAACCAATTTTAGCACAGATAAAAGGTTACATGTGCAAAATAATGTCTAATATTTGCTCATTGGTCGAGAATTCGCTACACCTTCTTTTCGTTGTAGGGGGCAGGAATGAATTATTTGTCAACCCTGTCTATTTGAGGATCATTCGGGGTATACTTTGGGGAAGTAGACACAAGGACGACTCCACGGACTCAAGGACGCCGGGCCCCGACACAAGGACGCCGGGACCATAATCTTTTACCGGACCAATAGAATTTCGAGTTCGAAAAGTGTCGCTTAACCAATGAGCAAAGACTTTCTAACTCGAAATTCTAGTGGCCCTTTAAAGGTTATGGACCTGGCGTCCTTGTGTCGGGGCCTGGCGCCCTTGTGTCGGGTGAACGGAGTCCTTGTGTCGCGTTGCCATACCTTCTGGTGATACGTCCAATAATTGCCGTAACCCATGTGGTTACAGGTACAATTGCATTGGCGTAAATGGTGTTCCAAATCCGTCTGCCACTCGTCCAATTCGTGCATGTGCTGTTCCATATTCATGCTTGCACTCATTGGAATTTTAAATTAAGTTTGGGGTTGCGGTGTGCTACCCGAGGAAAAATAAAACGGAGCCGAGTTTGTTTTTTCTTTTTCTGTTTTAATTACGAGAGGAAGCGAATTTCTATGAAGGTTACTTCTATTGGGATCAATCGTGCGTGGTAGTGTATACACTTAACGCTTTCCGTTTTCTTATGACATGAAAATGTTGATCTTCAAAGGGAACACGAAAAAGAACCAGCTGGGCTTGCAAGAGGCCCCTCTTCCATACATAACAACACATGGAGAGCACTGGCACAGGAAGTTTCCGACAAGTTCTACATTATTCATAAGTTTCGGATTTGTTGTCTCGGACGATGTTTGGGGTCTTTTCTCGAGCTTCTTTTGGAAATGGAAAAGTTGCACTTTTAGTGTAAACAAGCTTTCCAATTGGCCACTGTATTCATAATCACAGCAAGTTTTCTTCCCGACCTGCGAGAGGATGAAGATGAAACAGGGTTCGTTAGGGTTGAAAGCAGCGCTCCGTTGACCCCCAGGCGACGAACAACTACGGAGCTGAACGCTGGCAGACAGCAATTGGATCACATAGCTAATACGGAATGCGAAACTGGACTCGCGAGTCGCGTACACGTGGATGAGGTTGGCGTTGGTAGTCGCATTGTTGCGGACAATCGCACGATAACAAGGGAGGGGTTGTTTGTTACGGCGAGGAAGAGCTGATGCACGCAGCACGGCGTGCTCTTCCAGAGTAACCGAGGAAGCTGGGGCATCTGCAAAGTTGTTGGGACTTGCCCCCGCCCGTGTCGTGTCAAAGCTTGGCGTTTTCCCGCGCAGACGCTTGCAGGTTCAGATATATGCAGTGTTTAGAAATGTGGCGTTACTGTTCCTTCCATACTTGGGGTGTTTAATCACCTTTCTGAAGGACTTTGAAAAATATATTTTGAACTTGCCAGATTTCATTGGTCCCAATGTCGGTGAAGTGGTAATCACATTCTCTTGTATTATTCACGATATTGGAAGATGGATGGAAGATATGTGACTTTCCGACAATCCAGAAGAAAGTGATTTGGGAGGTTGTATACGAATGGCGCGAATCCCAGGAACGTAATTCCGCAAAGGGAAATTATTTGTTGACAAGGGGTATTTGACGGTCTTAGGATAACATCAACTGACGTTTCCACGGTTCGGTATCTTCCTTGTGCGATGCTGAGAGACAAGGTAAGTGACTTTGTTTTTATTAGGGCAGCGAGGGACTCGACGAACTACTTTATTTGTACTACTGCATTGGGTGTACCCTGCATTGGATTGTTGTTCTCCGATCTTCTCCGACGTTCTCCGATAGCAAGGCCGCATGCCAAAGCTTGTTCCTTGTAGTTTTCTTTCACTCCAGATAATTAATTATGTGCTTTAAGACTTCTAGTCGAGGTTTAGAGGATGTTTGGATGTTTGGAACCCACGAATGGGATAACTTTGAAAGGAATCAACGTCAAGTTATGGCTCTTGTTTTCTTCGGACAGATTTATTTCTTCGTCTTCGAAAAGCCGTTAATTTATTTGGAGTCTTTTGAAAGCTTGTAGTGAAGGTACTCGGAGCCAAATCAGCGCTTCTTTAGACATAGAAATATAGGGTGGGCTATTTTGTTGACGAGTGGTAAACCCCGTATACGAAAAGCTTTGACGTAACCCCTGTTCATCAAAGGCTCTTTGCAAGTCGCCATGGTAACGCGCCAATAACACTGATTCAAGATGGCTGCCAAGCCTTATGGCGAAAAATAGTTTTATTTTTAGAAAAGCGGGGTTTTTTTGCAGGCTTGTAGACCTGGAGGACCGAGGCATGGGTTACCATGACACTGAATCTAATTACGAAGGCTTTCAGTCTGAGCCTTATGTTTACATTAAAAGCCTAGGTTATAGTTCCCAAACTTACCAAATATACGTAGATACTTTTCCAAAAGGGCTTTGCCAACCAGTCCCCACGTCACCTCATAACTATTGCCTCGGGGTGTTTGATTTAACCGAGCCTTATGGACACCAGGCCAGAGCCCTCCTGATTCCCTAAAAGAAAGTTTACTGAAATTCAAATTCTAGAGGAAACTTCCAATGCCCAAAATTGGTTGACACTGATTTTCTTACCACTGATTTGCTGTTTTGAGTTACAAATAGCAACATCTAGCCCGTTTCAAAGCTGCATTTCTAAGATCAGCTGAACCTGAATCCCTTTTCCTTGAACCGCGGTTTGCGTCAAGTTAAAGCGCGTCCTGTAAGGTTCCGTTTTCACTGTTGCGTCAGTTGCGGCAAGTACAGTACTTCCCGGTGCGGTTACCGAAAAACGTTCGTTTTCTTGTGGCTAAGGGTACTGCCTTCTGTGTTACCCGAACACACTGGCTTCGCCCTCGTTCGTTTCTTGCTGTAAACGTCGCTTGAGTCGCCCTACTCTTTTACTGTGAAAGCCCCGCAAAAAAAGACACAAGAAAAAACGGAAAAAAATCGGAATTATGTGAGAGCAAATCAAAATAACGCTAGCAAATCCCAGTCAGGGTCACCTTCTATTTTTCACTGTTGTTTCATTGCGCGGCTTCCCATCTAACCTTATGGAAAATCTCACCTTTTTCTAGCGTTTCTTCGTCCTGGACGCTATATAGTCACTCGATTTGCCTTATAGTTTAAACAACAGCCGTTCCCACCGGCTGTAGTTTTCCGTTCCTAAAAAAACAACAGAAAAAATAAAAAATCGTTTCTTCCTCTTTAGCTTCCCCGAACTGTACGTGTTGTATTGCCCCAAAATATTTGATTTCCCATCCATGGCGTGCGTAACGCACGACACAGCAGCTGCATCAAAACGTTCGTTTCTCCGTTCCAAGCAGCACGGTAATCACCTCGACGCAAGGGCTCCCCTATGACAAGCATTTCCCACTGCCTATCCTGATAGTGTCCTTGTACCCAAGTCACCCAAAATGTTCGAACCTTGTACGCGTATCCTAAATATGTTTGATTTTCCCTGGCCGGTTGATACTGCTTGCTACGGCTTTTTTCAGCCCTTATCCCCCCAGTAGTCGCCGAACGCTAGGTATACATATACTCGTCTATGTCATCTAAGGCGACCCGAAACTGTTCGATTTTCCCGGCCACTAACTCGCTCGGATTGCCTCCAAAAACGTTCGCTTCGGCGAGCCAAAATGTTTTGCGAGTAGCCCCTGGCGCAACATTTCAAGTTCTGGAATCCTTATTATAGCAGTTTCTTTTTTCTTTTCTTTTCCTCTCGCTCGCTCATATCACAATTGACGATATCTGGGGTGACGTAAACGAAACTAAATAAAAAAGAAAAATCTTTCAAGAAATACTGTTTTCTTTAAGAAAAAAAGGGTTAAGTAAATGTGAATGGACGAGCTGTTCCATTATGATAGGAAGCTGTCGCCTGTCGTCTCACTACATCATATGGCCCCAGGGCATTTCATTTTTACCCGTTCACACGCCGTTTAGATATCTTCTGCTCCCAAGGATAAGAAAAAAATCCAGATTTTTTCTCTATTTTTTTTAAAGCAAAACAAGCGTTGCCACGCTTTTCGCTTTTATTAGCTACAAGGAGTTTCAGTGCTTCTTTTACATTCTTTTTTTCGTTTTAAACACAGCATATGTCGGTTTACCATCACTTCAGTTATCTCGAGACTTGCTGCAACATCTCGATGCCATGTTAAAAAAGGAAATGGGCGGAAAATAGGGGTTACATGTCAAGGTTTTGGTGTGCTTACTTAACGAGCGCTTTTTTCCCCTTCTTAAATAAAAGGGGCAAGGAAAGGGTTCCGGTGCCGCAATTGATTTGGCTTGTGCACTCCCACGTTTGAAATTGACTATAGCAGGTTTTTTGGCGAGAATATTGGGGCCATCTTATGTTTTATTTTGCGAGACCTTTTATTGAACTTGGCAGCAGTGGTATGCAGTAATTTTGCTGCTGGTGGGAGGAGTGGAGTTGATAAAAAAATAAGTATTTTATTCCTGGAAGGCGAGGCTTTTTTGTAATACTTGACTGAAAAGAATCCGGCAAGCAGTTCTTGATGACTTGGTAGGATTAGGAAATAATTCCCCTTTTTCACGAGGCCCCTCAGCTCCAGTATTTCTTTTCCCTTACTTTGCAGCGCGAGCGGGAAAAATTGGGACTTCAATAAGCCGTTGGGAAAAGCTGCGAGAAATTGCAGGAGAGAAGGTGTACACACACACACACACGCCCGAGGAAAAAAAATGGAAGGAAAAGGCGAAAACTACTGGGAACTTTTCTTTCGGGAGTACTGAATCAGGCGTGCCTTCCTTGCGAGTTGCTGGATTATGTAGAAGCTGAATGCCGGAGTAGGCCGAGGGACGCCCGAGTTTCTCGAAGCAGCTTTTTCGTATTTCCGTATTTCTTCGATAGGAAAGCTTGGACAGAATTCCGAGTTCTCACGACAGCGTTATCTATTTCTTTTCCTTTCTGGGGGGGGATCTTTTCCCTCTTTACGATAAACGAACTCTTACTCAAAAGGAAAGGTGATTTTTCTTGGGTGATTTTAAGCGAATAATAAGAAGAATTAGAACGAGGTACATTGCTGTCAAATGGGGACAGGGAGGCAATTACGTATGCGAAAGCTAGGGTGCAATTCGATGCTTTTCGGCCGGCCGACTCTTAAGACGTTAGATTAACCTGCTGTCTGTCAGAATCGGAGGCATTTTTGCCCTGCACTAGGGTGCACTGGTGCGCACTGAGGGTGCACTGGTGCGGGTCATTGTATTCCACTGGTCAAGTTTGTTAGGAAAGTGAGTGTTACACTTGTAAGATAAAAGTTCCCTTGAACTTGGCAACTTTGCGCTTGTTTTGACCAAGGGAAGAGAGTGAGAGCAAAACTTTTAGTGTCAACTTGGAATGTAACTCGATTTCTGCCCTGGAGCTGCACGTCGTATTCCGTTGGGAGCAGGCCTAGGGCTTTTTTAAGCGAGTTTGATTATAAGGAAATTATAGATTATTAACTTAAGCTTGTTGTTAACTTTGTCTAGGTTTTTAATTTCGGATTTTTAGGTTTTAAAAGAAACGAGTAGTTGTACGGGACTGAAAAAGAAACAATTGGTTTTTGAGTTTCACGCTCTGAAAAGTGAGTAAGACGTGGATGCGTTTGTCAGTCATTCTTTGCCACTGATTTAACCTTCGCTTCATTGTAAAAACATGAAAAATGCAGAGCGTAGAAAACTTTGGGAAACCTTGCTATTTCTTGCATACAAATGCACGAGAATCTTTTTTGTCCACTTTTTTTTAGATTAATATTTATGAATAGGGAATGCTTTCCCGTTGCTTTTATTCTTGGGGAAGAAGCTTGGGGGAAACGCTATGTATTTGCTAAAGATTATTACGTGACTTATCGCGTCTTTTGTACTTACTCGCCCTATTGTCCTGCAACGCGTGCGACTAAATTATGTCTAAATAGTTCAGCACTGAATGCTCGTACTTCTTCCGTGCAACGGAGAGCACCAACTTCAATTTGGACGTAACAAATCGTATTTGGGTACCAGGCGTGTGAGTTGAATGAGTGTGTAAAATGTCTCTCTTATTGCCTCAGGAAATCCCTGCTGAATGTAAATAGGAAATCAATGTCCCTTTACCTAATAAAGGAACCGTAGTCACCAAAATCACGTGTTGAAATTTTGATGGATCCTTGTACGTCTACCTTACTTCTTCCTTCTGTATCTTTCTGCACAGCCATTTCTTTATGGGCATAGAAACTTTGGGTCGTGATGTCACGGACGGGTCGCGTCTCCTGACTCACGGCGCTTGGTACCACGGTCACCGTTAACCTCCAGATTCAAAACAGTAAACAAAGCCCTCGGGGTACCATGGTTAAGACTAAAAGCCAGTAGATCCTATTTTCGTAAATTCCTTTCTTCCATAGTTTGACTCATACTTTGACTACGTACTTTCTTACGCAAGACTTTCGCAAAACAATAACAAACATCAGCGCCATCTGGGACTGCTTTGCATCAGTAAGCTAAGGTATATGGAAGCCTTAAAGACGCTCTTTTAGGGAAAGAAACAAGAATCTAAATTGAATATTGTAAATGAGTTCGATTGGATATAGCTCATTTTAGTAGGTTTTTTGGTCTCACTATATAAAGCAGGGGTTCTCAAACTTTTTCGTTCGCGGCGCCCCTCGGAACATATCCCCAGCTCGCGCGGCGCCCCTTAGAACATGGCCCTATATTAACTGCTGCATCTATGAAATTATAGGGATCTTTCGCGGCGCCCCTGCAAACCTGCCGCGGCGCACCGTTTGAGAACCCCTGATATAAAGCGTTTAAAGTAGTTCAGGCCTTCACGAACCTAGAATTGTCTTCGACCAGTGAGCATCATTATTCATAGGTATAACCTTATGCAAATGACAGGTTGTCAGCCACAGGACTGCACATATATAGGGTACAGGAGTTGAACAAAAATGGATAAAAAATGGACTTGCTCGGCGCCGCCATGATAGATTGTTAAGCTTCAAAAGCCTGCCTGATGGTGTTGTGTTGGGTATGTTATGCCGTAACAGAGTAGAACTACTTCTTCTAATCTAAAGAGGCCTCCGTCAGAACGGGTTGGGACCACGGAGCCTGTAATATTTATCCTTGTATTTCCTCCTTAGCGTTTTTTTTTACTTTTTGCCGCATTTATTTATCTTTAGTCCCATTGCACTTCGCTAAGGAAGTATATTAGAGTACGGGCAACGGAAGCAAGGGAAAAGAAGACGCAAAGCAAAATAAATAAATAAATAAAAATCTTTCGTATTGATCGTTTGGAAAGGAAAAGCCCCCCCCCCCCCTAAAGGAAAGGCAATGGATCGGATTTTGGCGTCTCAGAAACACGGTGACCATTTTTCTCTATTGTTTTCCCTCATTTCACCCCAAAACCTGTCATTAAGATAGAAAAGTTGGCATTGAATTATGGAACAGCTTCATCCTCCCCCCAAGTCAAGAACAAAGTAATTTTGACAAGTAGTCCTTGTCTTGGGAGCGAGAGATATTGTCCTCTCACGTTGTATGGAAAACTCGCTTTGTTTTGGGGGATCGCTGCGAGAAAACTTTGGGGGAAATCTGCCTGTCGACTGACTATAGGACTATCTTTTCTTTGCTAATTGCTTTGGGAACCTTTTGGGCGAAGTTTTAAACGAGGTTTTTCGGGTAGAATGTCTTGACGGAAACTTGGCGGAATTGGGCAAGAGTTGAGTTGATGAGAGCAAAATGTTCCAAGTAGTTCTAAGGTATTTCCGCGAATTTAGTGTGCAATTTCCGCTTGCGTCTGTCAGAATTACATATTGGGGGCCAATTATTCGCAGGCTAAGATGGTTTTCATTTGTGAAGATAGTACACTTGGAAGGTGACATTTAATAGGTGGAGCTAATTAAGCTTCGCGAACGAGTTGCAGTGTAACACATTGGGGAAATGCGTTTGCACTGAAATTGGCAAAAAATTTGCTGCTTCGTACTTTTAACACTCGGGAGTGCCTGGGCTGTGAGGCGTCATTGGGGAAGCCGTAGCAGAGCTACGAAACCCGGGCAGGTGCCACGCGCTTAGTTTTGTTCACAATTTTTCACTGTTGAGGAACTCCCACCCAAACCGGAGTAACACTACAAGTCCGGCCTGGCCCATTAGGTGTGTACACCGTACAGTCTACATAAATGGCAGTGCCATATGGTGCGCGATTTTCTGTTATGTACGTTATCTACCATGTGCGTAATATTATCGTAGTTAAATCGTAGTAATCTGTGTATGCAGTTAGTATTTTCGGTTCACTAAAGTGGTCTATTCTAGTTCGGTACTAGAGATTTGCTTAAACACCACCGTAAAAGTTGGCGGATTCGTTTGAAGTCTTTTTCAAGGAAATATTTCTAATAGCGAGGAAATTACACCTAATAGGCCAGATTTGAATGGGCCAAGCCGGTGAAGCATTATGGGGGCAATTGTGTTGCGTTTGTGGAACGTGAGAAGAATTTGGTGTTCGGCTCGCAACTTTACGACAATAAAAACGATTAGACTCACACAACCACTCTGAAAGCTCATTAAGATCCCCACTGCTGTTTTTACCATCACACACATAAAAAAATGGAGGAAGCTTACTAAAGTTGTTTTGGGGTTGGCCTCTTTTGTTGACTCTGGAGCTGTGCAACAATAGCATTGTTGCGGCGTAGATTATATACGAAGAAGTACATTTTTCGTGTCGAGATGAAAGCATTATTTTAGAAAGGGGGTAAAAAATAGAGAGAGAAAGGGTCTTAAAAAAGGTGGATATATAATAAAAGGAAAGCAAACCAGAAGGGACAGAAAAAACTATCGACGTGAGAATGTTTGACAAGTTAGCACACACACTTGAAGGTATTGTTGCACTCTTCCTTAAGTCTATACGTGCGGGAAGTGCAAATGTGTGTAGCTTCGTTTAATTGTTGGCTTCTTCCTAGTTTTATGCTTTGAATTCGAGCCGATGCGAGCGGATAAAGCTTAACTCTTGATGTCTGCCTTGCCTTGGCGCGCGGAGAGAAACGGCGCCCGCTAACAAAGAAACTTTCCCATCTTTGCGAGTGAGTGCGTTTAAACAAGTCCTAACTTGTAAACCCAGCTTCCGTGACACTCTTGTCTACATTTTTGCCCACTAATTGGCTCTGGAAACTAATTCTCTAGCTCGGATTCTCCAACTTTTAAATTTGCTCAATACACAAGTTGTCACATCCAAGCCTTCTTTCATGGCGAAAGTTGTATACTATCCCGTCCGAACTAAAAGCTGCCGACCTTTCTAATAAGGTCAGGCGGGCACTTGTAGCGTCATGTCCGGGCTGCCTCACTGAATGCCACGACGACTCAATAATGAATTTTTGAAATGGAGCCGGTCGAATGTTGCTCCTAACCGGGACACATCCGCCTACTCCGGCTTGCTGTTTACCTCGCGCCGTGGCCTTTCTTTAGAACAAATTTGTTCCTTTACTACGCCTTCTAAAACAGTGTGAGGAATGGAAAACGGGACATCAAAATCAACCCAAATGAAGTTAAGTTAATCAATTACTGGGGAAAAATCCTGTACTGGTTAGTCAGCTGATCTAATAGGATTCTTTTGAAAGTCCAGTTTTTCACTCCTGACCGTGAAATGGCGGACTTTGGGGCAGGAGCTTGGCCTGTAGGCAGAGCACGCAATGAGGTTCCTTTCGTTGTAAATTGTATAAGCTAATGGGTCGGTCTGTCGTCTCTTGGGAGTCATATAAAGGGATGGGAAGCTTAAAAACTCCTTTGCTGATAAGAAGGAACCTCCTTTGCTCCTTAGTTACCGCGTAGGATTTGCCTTATTTCCGTTCAGTCCCAAAAGTTTTGCTGGCCAACTTTCAGAAAGAAACAAAGTACAGTGGCAAAAGGTGGCGGAGACACACAAGAGGCAGAACATCCGATACTGGTATACCAGCAAAAGGAAAACTTCTAAGACTCGTTTTACTTTCATGATTTATTGTCCAGACTCCAGAGCATCAATAACGGATCACCCCCCCCCCCTTTCTGGAAACCCCAAGGTGACGCTGTTGTTGTTGTGTCGGAAATGAGCGGAGGATTGATCCAACGAGTCAATAATTACATTAATACGAGAACTCGCTGTCTGGCTCAGCTCAAGGTATCAAAATACCGCGCAAAGTAATACGAAACCAATAGAACAGCGTCTGATAGCACCGAACCTATTCGCAAATCCAATCCAGTTGCCTTTCCCCTTCAGAGATTCCTTCGCGTAAGCGATTCTTTTGATTCTTTCGATTCCTCTCTTGGATAATCAATGCCTTCGACATAAAAACTATTTTCCAATATACGCGTTCTTGCACGCATGGGGACACATAGCTAAAAGCAGCGTGCTCTTTCGTTTTAGAGTAAGGACCCTATCATCATTAACCCCTCCCCGCACTAGCCCGCTCCTCCCACCGCCCTCTTGCGTCGAGAATATAAGCCTCCCAAAAAAAACAAAAACGCGTAGACCACTCATAATCATAAAAAAATATGTTTAATTACCCTAGAAAAGGGGAACGGAGGTCAGTTATCCGAGACAATATAAAAGACAATCTATAATAAGAATACACCGAGGGTTGGTGGTGGTAAAAGGAAAAATAATAAATGGAAGCAGAGATAAAGAAGCATGCAGGGGGAGAAGAATGGCAGATTTAATAAGATCTTTGTTTTCGTGTGCCGGGTGGGAAAAAAATAAGTAATACCTACTTGTGCAAGGAGAAACGACGTGGAATATGTCTCCAGCTTAGCATTTATCTTGCTGTTCCGAGTTAAAGCCTTCCAGGATTGTACTTGTAGACATTTGTCATTCGTCAAGCCTCTTTGGCTGGTACTATATAGCGGAAAAGCTGCAAGTAATTATTCTTTTTTTGATTATTTTTTTTGTATGTTCCCGGAAGATCCGATGGAAAATGGCAAGGGTAAGGGATCGCATTCCCCGCGCTTACTGACAGGCAAATGGGCTCGCTCGCGGGATAATAAGAATGGAATGTATCGCACTATCGCCCCATCTGTAGGCTACCATGCAAAAACCCAACCTCGGCACGCAGGTAATTATAATCCGCTGCTGCGTGCTGTTTTGAAGCGTCCGTATAGTTACAAGAAGATAAATGTAAAAAAATTAGAGACAAAAAGGGTAAAATAGAGCGCATGATTAGGTGCAATTCACGAGGTAATTTGGTACAAGAAGAGACCAGATACCGTAGAGTCCGGCGATTTTCTAGTGTCACGCAATTGAAACACTTTCGGTTTGGGTTCATCGGGTTTTACGTGGAACTTATTTGCCGCAAAAAAGGGGAAGATAATTAGGAGGAGGAGACATTCGGAGCTTAATTCCAGCGGAAAGCAAAGTTTGGCTGTCGCACAGCAGGCCACCGACCGTTTCTGTAATTGAGTATGTGTGGTGCTCTCAACCTACCCCGAACCCCCAAAAAACTCCTGCAAATGGAGGCAAATTTGGGTTTGACGGCGGCCTGTTAGGAGGCATAAACAAGGCAATTTAAAACAGTGGGTTGTCGCCTCCCGGTAAGGTTCATTTTTTTGGAGTGTGTTTTGGGGGTGATGCAGTAATAAGCAAGAAGAATTTAAAGCAGAAAGAAATCGTTAGTTTTAAGAAAAAACATGCGGGAGATAACGGAGAGGAATGAGAGGAAGGATTTAATCATCACTAACTAGTCATGAAGGTTTTAGGATCATTCCAATGGTAGATGCAATTATGGGTCCCCCTCGTAAGGAACTAGAGGGGACATGTCAAGACAGGCTTAAAAGCTACGTGGGCTCATCAACACTGCCGCATTACCGCATAGGAAACTTGAATCTGGGTTTCAGAAATGGCCCATTCACGCAGCTTATTTAGCACGTAGAACTGCGTGGGTTCGGAGCGAGATTGCGGAAACACACAGGCAAAGCCACATAGATTAAAAGAGGGGTTAGGAAGATATACTTCTTAGCTCCGCCTCCTTTCCTTGCTGTGAACGTCGTCAGCGAACTGGAATATGGAATCTTAAAAAGCAGTAATGCTCTTTACGAACGTCTTTGGGTAATCTCGAAGATGGAAGATGTTTTTCAAGAAGCATATAGCCCAAAATGTGCGAGTTTACTACCTTCCCAAAATACCCATTAAAGCACCTTCATTAACGTTATCTTTACGAATTAACGCTGGAAGTTAATGCAGAAGTTTAAATGCAAAATTCCATCGTTTTTGCTGAACATCTAAGGCTCCGTTTACCTTAGCTTGGTAAAGCCGCTTAGCATGGGACGGCTCCCGTATCCCTTAGCTCGGTAGAGGCGGTTAGCAGGGGAAGGCTCCCGTATACCGTAGCTTGGTAAAGCCGCTTAGTATAGGACGGCTCCGGTATCTCTTAGCTTGGGATAGGCGGTTAGCATGGGGAACTTCGGAACAACTTTTCGTTAAAACCAGCACATTTCGTGAAAAAATTCTTTAACAGTAAGCTTGAGCATGCTAACAGCTGTTGCACAACCAATCCACCTTTTTCCCCAATGAGTAATAACTTAGTAGCATGCAAATGAAATTTGCCACTATGTGCAAAACGTTGCCTAAAGATATGTCCTTTGAGTGTGCATTGGGTACTAAGGAAAGAAAACTTTTGTTTTAAATTGCTTTTAAATCTGAGGTAATAAGCCGTTTTCGAGAAATCTGGCTCCGAAAGTTCGACGACTTGATTTGGGATGTTGTGCTGTTACAGCAAACTGTGGTGATAAAGTGTGGTACTTTTCAGGAGCAAAAAAGGCGTTGAAACTTTACCAGCTATTAGCAATGTTTCATCTTTTACTTTCTTATGCAAGGCTTTTCGCTCAACAGTAACAGGCATCAGTGCCATCTGTAAATGTTTCGCACCAATAAGCTACGCTATACTTAGCTTATTCATGCTAACTATATAACTTTTTTGCTAACTACATCTTATCGATGCTAAGTATACCCAAAATACCCATTAAAGCACCTTCAGTAACATTATATTTTCGAATTAACGCTGGGAGTTCATGCAGAAGTTTAAATGCAAATTTTAATCCTTTTTGCTGAACATGCTCCCGTTCACCTTAGCTTGGTATAGCCGGTTAGCATGGGACGGCTCCCGTGTACCTTAGCTTGGGATAGGCGGTTAGCATGGGACGGCTCCCGTGTACCTTAGCTGGGTAGAGGCGGTTAGCAGGGGAAGGCACCCGTATAGCTTAGTTTGGTAAAGCCGCTTAGCATGGGACAGCTCCGGTATCTCTTAGCTTGGGATAGGCGGTTAGCATGGGGAACTTTGGAACAACTTTTCGTTAAAACCAGCACATTTCGTGAAAATTTATACTTAGCTTATTGATGCTAATTATACATTTTTGCTAAGTACATCTTTATCAATGCTAAGTATACCTTACTGATGCTAAGTATACCTATAATACCTACAGAAATTCTTACGAAGAAGTTTGGATTTAGTACCTGTATAAAATTATCGAAGGAGCCTTAAGTAAGAAAATATAGTTTTGCATTGTAAGGAAAGCTAATAATTTAAGCAAGTGTTAATTCCTTAATGAAAGAAATTCAAATTTTCTTTGCTCCTTGTAGCACTACAAGGTCTTTTCTTTCTGAAAGAACTGTGAATTTGCTTTTATTTTCCGATGCAGGATATGAATGGCATAAAAGACGTTTTATTTTGGGATTTTTTACCAAAATACGAGTTAGATTTGCCAATGTCTGGGTTAATAAGCCCTATCTCCTCTCCAGCTAGCTTTAACAGCTATGGCTGCCATAAAAATCAGCGCGATGTCGTAAGAAAGTGTCGCCTATACATTGGAATGACAAGGAGCAATCCCGGAAGGAAAGACGTCGTAGGAAAGCCTTTGCTGCAGACCATGTCACTTTTAGTACTGGAATATAAAAAATAATAAAATAGTAAGAATAAAAGTGTTAACAAAGATAGAAAATCTTGGCAAAGTCAGCCAGTAATCAAACCTGCAGGGAATCTTACCAAGAAATCCGTTTACTTCTCACCCATAAAGATTTTCTACAGCATAAGCTTTTTTAATAGTCATGCTTATGAAGGAGAAAGTATTAGCACAAAAGCTATGCCAACGGGCTCGAAATTAAGCTCCTCCCCCATTCGGTTGCCCATTTTCCTGACTTTATTCCAAGAACATCCAAGACTTCCTTCGGAACCTCCATGGGAGATTTCCTCCCTGCTTTCTAAAGCTGCAAAGGTTTGTGTCGTGTCCCCCTCTCTCACCCCCCGCCACCTTCAACAAAAGCATTTTCTTGGCCGTCTTCAAAATTCTTGCCAAGAGTTCTGGGCAAACAATGGAGACCTATCCAAAAGTGCTGGTCATATACACAGCAGTCCCAGGGAGTGTCCCAAGTATTTTTCATCTCTCCACCTGTTTTATTGGAAGAAATTCCGTCATTTTTCATAGATCTGTGACGGAAGTCAGTCGGTCAAAGACATAAAAGCAGAGGAGTCCAGCAGTGAGAATAGAGCAGTTTATGGAAACTTGACCTCTTCGTGCACATGACTATAATAAAATCCCCAAAGAAGCAGTGGCAGAAACGAAGAGTATTAACCGGACAACTTAGGATTACTGTGCTATTTCTTTTTCTCGAACCACCGAAGGGCGGAGTTTTCCGGTATAAAGAGGAGGGGGTGGGGTTGGTCATCTTTGGGAAACCCCATTGGTTCGGCCATGCTGGATCTTCGGAGACAAGATGATGGCACGTTTTACGACATGTGAAACTGACTATTGCAGCAACGGACGCAACGGACCCTTCTTCTTTGGGTTGCTCGCTTATTTCAAATGCTGAAGTGATAAACCTTGAAATGGTCGACTTGTTTAACCTTGTAACTTTTCACACAAATCACTCCAATTTGCTTCAGATTTGAAGGCAGTAGTTCCCTAAGATGATGACATTGTACCAGGAAAGTTACTTAGAATATTCTGGGAATACTTGTGATATGCATCGGAATTCGGGCCATTTGTCTAGATAATTTGTCTGGCCAATGTCTGAGTATTTATTGCAATAACTTCCTTGTAAATTTAGGAACAGGAATTGTGTTTCTAGCTATTGCTAAATATAACGCCGTTTACGTAAGCTTTTAAATTTATTTTATAACATTATTTAATATAGCCCTGGTTTGAACAGTCGCTCCGTGCGTAGGTTTGCAAATGAACCCTGGGTATAAGTAAAAAGCTGTTTAGTGTGCGTGTATTTGTGTGTTTACTCCAGCGAAGATCATTTGCATGAGCCAGAATCTCCCCAGAATGGACTTGGAATTTGCAACAAGGGTTTTCCTGTTCGCAAACCCATAGCTTAAAAGCTATAAAAAGGGATCCTAGGGCGCATCCGTGTCATTAAATTTCCCTCCTCGCTTAATGAAATGCCTTATTTCAAACCTTATCAAAGTCCTTCCAAAAAGGTTAATTGAAATTTTCCTCATCTACCCCTATCCCTCGTTTCTTTTTCCTCCAAAGGTAAAACACACTATACTCCCCCTCATTATCGAAAGTTTATGTTCAAAGGTCCCCTTGGCTAAAAAATATACTTGCTCTGTGTTCTCCTCCTACCCTACCTAATCTTTTTGTCATACTCATACATAGTTCATATCCAGAAAGATTGTAAGAGAGATGGCAGCACTCGAGCTCCCTCGCTAAACAAGGTGATGAACGACCTTCGTGCCCTGTGACCTTTCTCGCTAAATGCTTTCCAGAAGGGGTGTAGAAACAAAATATTAATATTAAGAAGAGAAAAACGGGTCCGACATATTTATCTCTCAAAAGTTCCCCCCAAACTAGCGACAACAACGGTTAACGAAGACGTTTCAGGCCTCCAGAGACAAACGAGAACACGCCCGTCGCTGTGATGTTGATCCCAAAGGTGCTTTTAAAGAGCAAATAACTATCCAAATCACAAGTCGAGTTTTTGATAAGATTTATTCTACAGTATTGTTAAAGCGATTAAATTTGCTCTAAATTGTTTATTCAGGAGTTTTGGGCGTGCAAACTTCGGGTCCTGCCGTCAGGAACGTGTCCTAACGACACGGACGACACGCCGTGTCGTTACGGCACGGCCGTGTGACTATTTTTGTGTTGTGACTATAATTGTGAAATTTCTTTCTTTACTAATTTAGTTATTAATTCGCGCATAATAGAAAGAAAAATATCCTTAGAAACTAGATGTCTGCCCGACTATTCCCATAATATTTCTTTTCACATCTAAATCTATAATTGATATCTCATTGTGCTTACTGGCCTTCCTAGAAAAACAACAACACGGAAAACCAAATTCCGAGGAAGGATCTCGTGGTCAGTGGGCCTTCCCGGAATGTTTGTTCTCCGATTTTTTTTTAGAAAAATGTGAGCTAACCGGATGGACTAGAGGACTAGAAATGCTACAAAAGAAGCACAGAAATGCGAAGAAGGAATCCTCTCTAGTCTGACCTTTAAACTACAGGTTTCCCTTTGACTCAATTCAATTGCTCGTACCAAATGATCCCCAGCTGTAAGCATTCCCATCTTAAAATAGCTTTTGAATTTCTCTTTCTGCCCCCAAAAATTCATAAATAACGCTTGTCTTTTAATAATGTCTTTTACGTTTCTCTATACCTTTAGGGGTGGAAACGTTCGGTTGGGACGGGTTGGGACCGTCTCTGCACGCCGCCCTTGTACCTCATATAAGCCTCGGTCCCCAGTGAGTTGGCCTGCCGCTTTTCATTGTTGCCATCCCTTACGCGGTTTCAATTTTTGATTGTTGGCATTGTTTTTCAAGGCATTTGGTTCCGAACCACGCTTGAATGCGTATCGAAAGCCCCTGACAATCCTGGCTGCCTGATACGAGTGTCTTCGCAACTTAGACCCAACAAAACAGCGCCCACAGAAGGGGGTTGGCGTGGCCCTGTTGCTTTAGACGCTTCAGCAACAATCGAGCAGAAGATATTGTCGAGGGGAAGCTTTTCTTCCCTGTATCCTTTGCAACTTTGGTTTAAGGGGAAAGGGGGGAAAGAAGATGCCAATGCTATGGGCCCATGCGATAACGAAGAACTATTATCGATCCCTCAGGCAAGACGCCTAACCCCACCCCCTCAGGAAAGCTTTGGGCTTTTCGGGGGAGGGTTTTGGCTGGGGGTTCTTCGAGGAGCTGTAAATTGAAAACGGGAGAAGAAGATACTTTTTCCTTTTTCGGTCTTAGCCTGAGGGGCAGAAAAGCGCGACGAACGACCTCTTGGGTCCGGGAGCTATTCTTCTTCGTCCCGTATCGGTCTGTAATTGCGGCAGAAATTTCGGTTCCGAGAGGGAACCTTTCGCCGTCTCATGGAGACCTTTTCTTCACTGTCCTTCGCCTCCCATCACTGCCGCAATTGATGTTGACACTCCTTCTTCCGTAGAACGCGACCTTTTCCTTAGGTGGGCGGAAGACGATCTACGAAGAAATGTGGCAGTCTTTTGGAAGCTCTTGTTTCGCCTTGCTGCCTTTTGTGGGTATCAGGAGATTTCGAGAAAACAGGCCGTAGGTAAAGGTCTTTGGCGTTGAGAGTTGAGACAGAAATTTCTTCCTTTTCCCCTAGTTCTTTTTATTTGAGCCCGAGGTTCGGATTTCTTGTTCCGACCTTAAGCTTTAGTTTACTGTGCTGTAGGAGCGAGAGAAAGGGAGAGAGAGAGCAGAGACAAACGCAGAAATCCTAAACATCTTATGTGTGGTTTTATGCTGTAAAATTGATAAGGCAAAATCCCTCTTTTTGAGGTATTTTCCGCTTCGTCTTCTTCTCCGCCGCGAAGAAATAATTAAAGCAAGTCAAGAATTTTGTCGTTTCGTGTAAACCCTTGAGAGCCACCCTTCTCCACACAACTTTGAGCTAATGCGTGAATATGGATGAGGACAAAAAAGAAAAAAATTTGAGATGGAACAAAAAATTGGGTAGAAAGCTTCTCAGTAGCAGAGGATGAGCTCTGTGCTATATTATAGTCGAAGGCGCAAGCCGCCAAGTAAGGAGAAGTTTGAATTGCGGAGTGGAGTTGATTTATTCACAGCAAAAACTGGTATTGAACCTTTCTGGAAGAAAGTTGGCTGGGAAAGCTACGAAATAGTTGTATTCGTTATTATAATACGCGGAACCAAACTTAAAAGTACTTTCTTCATTCCATTCACAATTCACTTGTTGCATAAATTCTGCACAGTTTTTTATTCGATATAACAAATCCATATACATTCAGAAAAAAATCGTATATATAAAACAGAAAATAAAAATGCATTTTCTTTCATTTATTTACAAATTTACAATTCCCAGACATAAATGTCTATATTTTCGCTAGAATATACAAATCGATATCACAAATGTATATACATTCAAGAAATAGTTCTTATCCATTATTTACAATTACCAGAAATCGATCTGTGTATATTCAATATGTATAATCAAATATAGCGTACATCGATCTAGTACAAATCGATATTAAACGCTTTAGCTGTGAAATGCCCGCCTTTTACCAGTATAATTTCCCTAATAACGTTAATTCGTGTTTGTTTAAGATTAACTTAGCAATAGCTTAGTGACCCCCAGGAATTCCTGTTAAAAATAGATGAAAAGAAAAAATCTATGAAAGAAAAAAAATCGATTTGCCTGTCAGAAAACAGTACCGCTAACGTTATGTCTAAAGTATTAGTTAGGCGAAAACTGGATACTGGTTAAATGTAATACAAATGATTATGCAACTTGAGTTGTAGGAAAACTGTTGGAAAATTGCGATTTTTTTAGCTAATTGGAAAGGCCCTTTGACCTGACCTTGACAGTAGTGAAAGGTCAAATGGCCCCAAAACCCGTAAGTAAGTGACCATTCGGGTTAACGAAACACTTTGGGCTTTATATAAAGCTTACTGTGCGGGTTATTCTAGCCGAAATCTAATAAGGGCTTTCATCCGTAACCAGTTAAAATAGCAGGAAACTTGAATTGGCAGTTTTCCAAGGTTACTGGAAGTCGTCGAGAGCTTTCCTTCAGCATGGCTGACTTGACTTTTAGGGAGAGAGAAAGAGAGAGGTCGAGTGCCCTGCTGCCGGCTGGCAACCCTTCTCACCCCATTACATTCGCTCAATAAATACTGGCCTATTCTTTAACCCTCAATAGTAGCAGGAAACGAGGCAACACCGCTTTCCACGTCAAGTAATCAAGTTTACTGTATCCATGGCCCTTTAAGACTCGACTGGCAGTCTTGCTCTTGATTCACTTGATACTCGGAGCAATTAAGGTTACTCTAAAACGTCTTATATCGTCCTTCATAAACTTGTAGCTATAAGCTAAGGTGTAGAGCATTGTTGTCCAAGTTTGTATAGTCCTCATCATTCCTGTCCCAAATCACCGGGATGCAACTTTACAATTGCCACAACTTGGCAACTCTTGGATGTGATATGCTCTTCTTCTCACAATAACTTTTGATTGCTAGTCCGTGAAATTGCAGCTCGCGAGCTAACAGAGTCTTAGTTTAACGAACGAGAACGACTGTATTCAAAGTAACATACGCCTCGAAAACAAATCGTCAGATTTGCTGACAAGGTTTGCTTCTTGCACCATGGGATTATACAGCGTATTATTTTTTTAAAATTATTTTTTGAAAAACAAACAAACTTAAATTAGTGAGTGGCATGGAACAATGGAGAAAAAACAACATATCAGGGATTTTCTTTGTTAAGGTAAACAAAACAATCATTTACAAATTATTGGGCTAAGGTGGCCGATTTTCGTCCCAATGTTGTGGTGTTTTTCTTTTTCGATTTGTGTTTTTACAATGCACTGTAGCCTACTATACGATGGCTGAGCCAATGTTGGGGAATGTTTTCTTGTCACGGGTTCATGGTTAAGAGATGAGGCTTTAGTATAAATAAGCTTTGGGTTCCGGTACGGGCTCTCCGCATTTGCCGTAATGCTTCTTGGTGACCAACGACCTGGATCTACAGTGTTCCAGTTCAAGGAAGCACACATTGGAGTAGGTTTTGTTGTCCGACCCTGCAATTGTGAAAAGATGGGGGACATTTCTTAGATTTTCGTCCTTTGGCTCTCTTTTTCAAAATTCAAAAATAACTGAAGAAATGATTGGAGAAAAGCCATAACCAGTATAATGGTAAGCAAACCAAATGACAACACTGAAATGTGAGTTAAAGATAAAGAGAACTTGTTTCCAGTGCTTGCTATACATATACTGCCACAGGACAGTCAACAATAATGAAATTGTCATAGAAAGAAGGTACTCTTTGTATGAAAATTCATTGTTGTTTACTGTCCAATTTCCTTAGAAAATTCCAATTTCCATACAACTAGAAAGTAGATTTTCTGCTTTATTTTTTTGTGAGAAGATAGTTGTCTTGCTGTGGGCAGTTGCCCGTTAGAAGTAATACTTTAGGAGTAACAGAATTTTTTGGGAAGAAAACGTAAGCTTACCACAAACTGGGTCGTATTCGGTAGAACAAATACGGTTGCAGCTGGTAAAACGGAAGCCTGCTACCGCCAAGCAACGTTTCATGGGCACTTCGTAAACAAATTTCCCGCAATTGTTGGCAAACATGTTGCACATGTTACGGTAGATTTTCAAATCACTGCCACAGACGCTCTGGCTTTTCTTGCTGCATGACTGCCCGCAGTATTTGGTCATGAGACAGTGCTTGCGAGCAACAGCAATTACGCGTTGTCCACAGCTTTGGCGTTTCATTTCGCATAACGACCTGCAATTGGGGACACAAATTAAGATTTCATCGAAGGAGAAGTGAGGAGGGAAGAGGGGGGTCTTATTTCATGAAAGGAAGAAGGAGCCGAGTTCAAAGCAAGCGCTTCTTTACAAGCTGGCAATTACCGGTACACGTTTCCATCCGAGGCACAGATTGGCTCGTCATCTTGCACGTCTTCAGGACAGCTGATCGCCACACAGGAAGCGGTTTCTTCCAAGGTGAGGTTGGTACAGGGGCCAAGATGGGCTAATTCCGTGCTTCGGCGACAGGAAGCCACTTTTAACTCGCAATCCGTGTAGGTTTGCCCGTCATTCCCACAAAACAGTTCGCTGGAATCTTGAGTGGCGTTAGAACTGCACGTAATTTCGGCACAACGCATCGCTTTCGCTGCACAGCGGAGCCAATCAACTTGGATGACTTTCCCATTGGCTTGACTGATTCGTAAGATACAAGAGAAAGCGTTAATCTAATCACTTTATTACTTTGACAGGTTAAAAATCGATGGCTGAAGCGAAACAGATGAGAATGAAGCTTTCATGTTACTTTTTTTCTTCATTATTTTTCTTTTCTTTTACGGTTTTCGAGCCGAACGAGCAGAACAGAGCAAAGCCGAGTAATATTGCGAATAATGTGATAAAAAAAAGGAATATTTACCCCAGACAGTTCAATTTGCGCATCTGACACAGGCTGCTGTAGATGTTTCCTGTATAGTTTTTGTTGGGGTAAGACAGAAGAGTATAAATCAGATGAGAAAACCCTTGTCACCCAAAAAGTGAGTGATATTAATTGATAAAAATTTACCATCTGAGCCACAAACTGGACTAGCTTTTTCGTCTTCCTGGCAATCTGATGCACAGTTGGTAGCTGAACGCTCCTGTGGGGCGCAGTAAGTCATGGGGACTTCGAACACATGTTTTCTGGTGGGACAAGCGGAAGAACAGAGAATTCATTAACTTGTGGGACACTTGGAAAGGCTTGTAATGACTGAAAAAAAAAGTTCTGAACGATTTTTTCCCTTTTTTTTAACGTTTTCTTACCCTGTCAAGGAGGATTGTTTCCTTAGAAGACAAGAAGAGGCATAAATTTGGCCATTAGAGCCGCACACGGCTTTGGACGCTCTCCAGCACGAGTCTTTCGAGTGCTTGGTCAATAGGCAATGCTTTTCTTTCGTTTCTACTACGCCTTGTCTATAAGAAGGACACAAATTTAAGGTCCGTGTTAGTTCGGAGTTAGCAGCAGAACAAAAAAGGGGAAAAAAACGAGTGACGAGTGGTTCGTTGGGTCTTTACTTGCAAGTTTGCTGCTTTAATGTGCAGCGAGAAGGATATACGTTCCCATTACTGGCGCAAATGGGTCCATCAGCTGGTGCACCTCCGCAAGTCTTGGGACATTCTTCTTCAGCAGCCACGGTTTCGTTGGCACAAGGGCCCATATGAGCCAGACGTATTCCTCGCCTGAGCAATACATATAAATTATAATTATCCGAGTACCTAAACTTAACTTGCAGAAATTCTTACCGGCATTCCTCGACCATCATAACGCAAGTATTAAGGTACTAAAATGGCAAAAAAAATGGGGGAAAAAAATGAATTACGAAGATTGAAAGTTATTAAAAAGTTCTGGAATGTACCGTCCGACCGTCGGATCCGCATACCAAATCTTCTTCGGAATTACAGTGGTTCTCACAAAGCGATCCTTTAGCTCTGGTACATACTTCTGGATCTGCTACCACCGCATCTGAGGATACGAGTATAACCATAAACAAAGATAAAAACATAACTGGGTAAATAAACCAGGCTAATTAGGGTTCTCTTTTTGTTTTGTAAGGTACATTTATCACAGCTTGAGTTTTGACCTACTGGGGCACCCTGACCGACATCTTTTCCGAGAAAAGTTGTCGGTTAACCAGGCTCTTAAGTTGTTTTATGCTTACCACCGTCGCAATTAGACTTGTGCAAAAAACATTCGTTGCTGTAAATCACTTGGTCCGAGCCACAAACAGGTTCATTGGACTTGGGGCAATACTTGGGACACGGACGAGTCTGGTCTGCTGCGACAACCCATGGTCCTGAAACTGTACCAAAAAACATAAGTCTTAAATTCAGTCCACATGAATTGAAAATTCAACGACAGCAACAAAATGAAAAAAAATAGTTATAAAAAGATACACCAGTTAGACAGGAAATATCCTGGAACCTTTCCCACCATGAAAGACACATTAAATGCGTTCAATACGATACAATTTGCGCTCTTTCTTTGTTCCCTGGAACAATTTCAACTATCTGATTCTTGTTGTTTTTTTTCTGTCTTGTCAAATGGACTTATGGTTGCTTAACAAGCGAGTTTTTCTCCAGCAGAAAAACTTTGATTTAGCGCCGCATTTAATCTTGATATCTTGACTGCAAGATATGTTCGATTTTCGGTTAATCTTTGCCTCAAAAGTCCCTTAAGATCGTTTTTGCTATGCTTAATCGTTAAAACTTGAGCTTTGACGACACGGAAATTTCAATAAGGGCGGTTTTGCTATGCTAAACTGTTGAAACTTGGACTCTACTAACATGGAATAGCCATAAGGGCGGTTTTTCTATGCTTAACTGCTCAGACTTGGACTCTATTAACATATAGTGGGAATAAGGGCGATTTAGCTACTATGTAGGGAAAAGATTCGATGTTTAGCCTCGAATGGGGTAGTTTCCTGAAGGAAAATGTTCGATTTTAGATTGTTCTCTGCGAACGCTCGATTTACCAGCCACAGTGATTTTATTTATTTTTTCGGTGTAAAGGTGGCGTACTTGTTGGTCAGGCATAAACTCTCATATGGCGGTGTCATGTTTAGCAGTTTGCGTTATTCGTTTACGAGGTTGTCTGACTTTGCTTGCTTCGCTGCTTATGAGGTATTGTATTGCATGGCAGGGGTTGTCCACCTACACGTTAATAGGATATCTCGTAACTTCCCCGTTACCTATTGCTCTTTTAATTACCACCCATATAGTGGGCTAAAAGCGCATTCTCCTGGTTAGATATGCTACTAATCTTTGGGCTAGGGCAGCCATGCTTGAAGAGCATTGTCCGTTACGGAAACAAGGCAAACAACGCCGGAAGTTAATGACATTGGCCATTTGGGGGGGAGGTACTGTACTAGACACTTTTTTCGTATCTGTCTCCGATATTGTCCTCTTTTCTGGAACTTTTTTCTTTCAATTTCTTTTTTGTTTTACCTGGTGGCGTGAGACACGTATACTGAATAAAGGAAGTTGTTTGCAGCCAGAAAGCAAGCCACCAAACTCGCATTTGAGCGTCTGCTGCAGCGATCGGTAACCATGGAAGAGGCACAATTGATACAGCTTGTGGATTCAGGTAAAGCAGGTCGAGATTTTGGCAAAGCATTTCCGCACTTGAATAAATACCTAACGAGCCAAAAACTTCTCTTTTCGTGACTTCCACTCTATCACCTTTAAGTGACAAGAGACTGGACTAGACTGGCGCAAAATTAGTCAGCGATCGACGATACCGACCACGAAAGGAATGCTTTCTTTCCTTTTTGTTTGCGGAAGGTAAAAAAAAACAATTAGGGAAGAGATCCTAGCGAGAAAAAATAAATAAAAAAATAACCAAAAAGTCTGGCAGCGCACAACACCTGTTCTTATTACAAATGATGGCTTGCTGGCCAGTTACTAAAAGAAGAATAGAATCGCCAAGAGCAGCAGGTCTTTGGCCCCTTTTAGTAGATATGAAGCAGAATACTAAAAGCGACGCGACGCCGCCAGCCACGTGGTTATGGTTTTGCTTTGGTCAGTTGCAGTGGCAAATATTTTCCCATCCAATTCCCCAACTTACCAACACAGTGCTTTCATTGTGTGGCAGTACTTATTTTACCAAATTAAAACCATTCGCGTGACCATCTCCCTTCCCAAGTTATTGGCTAATCCCCACGTCAACCATAGTCAATACAACAATTTTGTAATAAACTTACTTGCTAAGAAGATCGTTAACGAAAGCACGCTGAGGTGGTACTGTAACATGGTAACGAGAATTCGAATTTTCTAGAAACTTCAATCACAATGTCGAGTTGTTCGGTAGCGAATCCCTTTGCGAGCGCTTTCCCGCAAAATTCGAACGTTTCTGGGCCTGCAGTTATCCGTCCAAGGGATTGCCCAAGCTTTTCGTGTGCAAGAGCCGAACTTTAAAAGTTTACCGCTACCGATGAAGGTTAGGTACGGTCTGCGAGAGAAGAGCGGATGCCTGGACAGTTTTTGTGGTGCTCAAGTGCTGAAGCACCTCCCCTCTTCTTTGAAAAGCAAGCCGAAGGAAATTCGCTGCTTTGTTGCGTTCTCGAAGCTCCGCTTCTAGCGAACATTGAAAAAAACTCCTTTTCTCTTGATACTCCCACCTGCTGCGTAAGAGGAGGACAGTACACTCACCTTTATGTCCTTAGCCAACTCATATCATCTACGCTTCAATCGTATTAGCGTTGGTTTTGAGCTCGTTTCGCTCCTAAAAGCTGAGAGACGTCTCTATTAAAGGTTATATCTCTCTGCAAAAAAAAATAAAACTGCATGAAAGAGGGGTAAAGAGAGATATAAAACGGCGGTCTTGTTTACGAATAGCGGAGGTTTATGGTCAAGGCTCATTACAAACGCTTACGGAAGCTTACGTGAGGCATGCGGAGGCTCATTTGACGCTCTACTTCGAAACAGACTCACTGTCCATCCCCTACTTTTTTCCTTGCTTAACGACCAGGAGTTTTGTGTTCGTTGACATATAGAAATACGAATTGAAAAAAACAAAATCAAGTAAGCGTGGAGATAGATCAATCTTTCAAGTTCTGTGATAGCTTGAGGCGGTTTTGGAAGGACGATGGACGGTTCCTGGTCAGCGAACGCGTCAAAGTCGGCGAATTTAGGGCACGTCAAGTAACGCCAGCGAATATGACTTTATAAGAAGATACAAAAAATGAATAAAAATTGACTGTTGATGTTGGCTGGGCTATATCATTTAAGCCGTTTTTTTTGGAGTTCAAATTGAAGCTTTTGTAAAAGAAACGACGGTTATCAAACATCCTGCCAGGTCCTGTTACTCAATCCCCAGAACGTAGTGCAAATCTGACTTTTCATGTGCAAAACACGCCAAAAAGTTGAGTTCGCTTCGATTGTGTAGCTATCAGAATGCGGTCATCATCTTTTGCTTTCCTTTGGAAAGATCAGGCAAGATTGCTGACTTATTATTCAAGCACGGTTTCCGTGTTTACTAGACGTGCAATGACCTCATGTTGCTTATTTCAATGCCAATTACTGACTATTCATTAGCTCTTTTCTTGTCGTCACCCCCAAAAGGAAGTCTAGTTTCTAAAAGCGAAGTGAGATCCTTTCTGCCAATGAATATTTCAATGGTAGCAATACCATCTTCCCTTTTTTTTTGTCTAACAAGTTCGTTATTGGGGGGCTTTCAACTGAAATTTTCCGAGGGAAAACGAAAATCCTTGGGAAATCAAAGTCCGTTGTTGTTGTTTGTCAACCCTACAGCATTATTGTCATCTCTAATCGTGAGAGAATTTCTTGAAAA
Source organism: Lepidurus arcticus (assembly GCA_003724045.1). Classification (NCBI taxonomy): domain Eukaryota; kingdom Metazoa; phylum Arthropoda; class Branchiopoda; order Notostraca; family Triopsidae; genus Lepidurus; species Lepidurus arcticus. The sequence goes on from RJJA01000003.1 coordinate 200,447, forward strand.
AACGAGAATTTAGTGCACAGTATAAGCGAACGGTCGCTGTGACTGTAATTAGTTTCTTTGTCGACCTTAACTCTCGTTGCTAGCTTAATTGGCTAGCCAACGAATTCCCGTTAAGGGTTTTTGGAATTGATTTGAGTACTTCACTTCTTCGTTTGTATAGTATCTATACATACGATCAACGTTCGTTAGTCGTGTGACACATTCAGCCACCCTTGCCAAGGAGAAAGAAGGAGGCAGATTCCGTGCCTGGTAAAAGTAAACCAAGTCATGTTGAGGTGTAAAGTTTCTAAATATGGGGTTACGTTTCCTAAGCTTTTGCGTACGTTAAATGTATCGCGGCCAACAAAAGTAGCATCAAAGTCGGCCCTTGAGGTTCTTTCTCTCTGTCTTTGACTCTAGAAGAATTTGAGACTCATTTCACCCCAAAGTCATCAAGAGCCCCCTAAGCTCCATTAAAAGGCATACAGGTTAATAATAGGATAGCCTAAATTCCCCAGCAAACAAGAAGCCTGGAGCTCATTCATGCTCTACGACCATTCTTAAGCTTTTTTGATTCAAGCCAGCCTTTTTTCGGCCTCAAATAAACGTTCACCTCACACGAAACGCTAAAACAAGAGGACGTATATGTTTTAAATTGGACCTTGGTTAGTTAATAAAGTCGTAATTGCCTGGCTGGTAATATAAGCTCTAGTTGATGACCGAAAGATGACACTTTTAGCTTGTTTGGTGGCTCATTCTCATGATTGACGATCAAGTGTAACGAAAAGTATGCAAACACTTAACCAGAGAAAACTTTTGCAATGAAGAATGTTTTGGAGAAGCTTTTGTTTGGCTTGATTGCATCGCTTGGGTGTCACGGAAGGATTCGATGAACTCCTTTAGCCCAGTCGTCCTATGCTGTGCTTTTCATTGTTGATCAGACAGTGTTGGGAAAAAGGCCTATAGGGATGGCTTGGAAAGTATTGTGAGGACAAGAAATGCGGAACGAATTATTCGCTACCGCCTTTTTTCTTTCCGCGATTACAGTGCCAAGGTGGTCTTTTTTCTGGGTGAAAACTGCTGGACACTCGGCAAGAGCCCTAGAGCCATCCAATTGTCTCAGTTTGGTGCTCATGAGCCCATCATCCGAACGTTTTCGTACCGGACTTAACATTGTAGGTACAATTTTCGAACTGTCCAAGCATGTTGTTCCCAAACGTCGAGAAATTGTCTCTTCTTGTTTGAGATATTCCAGCCTTTCTCTTGAAGATCTTCTTCTTTCAATCCTAACGAATTTCACATGCGAGGAGAATGAGACAAGATAACCTTATACTTTACGTATGCGATATGATTTGACCCGGAAATCCCGCCGCAATAGCACACACACTTTATGGCCAGTCCCTAACCTCAACCGACCCGTGTCATTGTATGAGCGTGTCACCACAATTAAGCTTTAGCAGAAGGAACAAAATAGAATCTGGGCAAAAGAAGTGGATAATCATCTTTGGCTGACCTTTTGTTCGAGTCTAGGTAACTCTAGGTAGCATTTTTAACGATTTTCCCCTCCTTGGATCACGTTTTATTTTGACTGACCTACTCCCGGTCCTTCCCAACCGAGGCGAAAAAATGTGGAAAAAAATATGTTATTGAGCATTGTTTTTCCCAGGTGTACCCAAAAGGCGGCGCCTTGGTAATAATAACGTAAGTATAAAGCTCTAGGAGAACCAGGAAAAGGCATTTCCTAAAGCCTACCCCCCATTAGCTAGTTCTTATTTGTTTGTATTATTGTACGCCTTGGCCTCTGACCTTTACCCTCGAATTATAACGGGACCTTGAAACGAGAACACAAGCAATTGAAGAGCGTGATATGGATAATTTCAAGCACACTACTAGAAAAAGACCCGTACGCCGTTTTGCTTCGGATTAAGCAATCTTATATTACGTAGAAATATAGAAACAATCTCACGTACAGTTAGAAAAACAGTTGGGAGTAAACGAAATGGAAAAAGTTCACTTCCACTAATCAGCAGCTTTGCGTTTTCGTGGGCGACGACGACGTTCAGACTGACTGGCTGCTGGTAAGCTAAGCTGGCTCTGGTCGGTCATATCAGCCTCCTCTACAGCTGACTCATCTTCTTGCATAAGAGTGGAATTGTGAGGATCTTGACGATGACGAGCTTGCCAGGGCCGGTTGCATCCCGGGCACTTAAACTTGGGAGTTTTACGCGTTATTTCCGCTATACAATGCAGGTGCAGCTTCGTGTCACAATTGCAACACTGAGAGCCCTAATAACTAAAAAGCATGAGCCTAACGGAATATAAATGAGGCGAGATGAGTTTTACCTTAATTAAAAGCATTTGGCACAGGCGGCAGTCGGCCACTTCCTCAGGGTACAGCTCTCGGAGCATGGGATCCAACTCCAAAATGGACCGTGGCGTTAAAGAAACTCGGCCATTGTTCTAGAAAGCATGCAAAGTGAAAGAGACGTTTAATTGCGGTTCTGAGTAAGTAAAGTCGAGCTAGTTGTACGTCTTGAAGCCACTTTTTGGCGCAAAAACGGCCCAGGGCGTCCTGTCCTTCTGTCTTGCTCAATTTATCCACACTGTTACTCAAATTGAGGCACTGGGTTGAGGAAACGTAGCCATTTTCTGAAACGACAATTGCCTCCACAATCTTTTTAAACAGCTCTGTTTCCGTTGTCTTAAATTCGAGAGATGATCTAGATAGAAGTAGAAAAAAAAGTTAACAAATAAAGGACAAGATAGTCGTTCAAAAGATGAACAATATAATCAGTGTTGAAGTTTACCGTGTAGCAAGCGAATCTGTAGTGTTAATCAAGACGATAAAATCCTTCCCTGTGTCTTCGCAACGACGCTGTTTAATGGCCATTCGCAAAGGACGAAGCTTAGTATTCATTAGTTTTATGGTTTCTAGAATGGTGCGGTCGTCCACACCGTTTCGCGACTCTTCTAAAAGGGATATGTTTAATCAGAGGTGAGAAACAGCTAAACAAAATTGTACCTTCATGAAAACATTCTTGGTAAAGTTTGTAAAAGCTCTCCTTGGACTGCGACGGTTCCACCAGCATTTTCTGGAGTAACTTACGGTGCTCATTACTGTATTCCATGCTGGCTCATTATTAAGTAGAGGACACTTGACGTAACTTATCTGTCTCTTGTTGCTTTTAAAGACCGGTGTTTGGGGTTTTGTCTTCTTTTCGCCACGACAAAAGGAGTCGTTAAAAGTAGGGTAATTTAAACCTTTTAACACTGGTAATATAAACAAACAGCGCTTTTGTGTGAAAACTTGTGATTGTCAGGAACGGTAAGTGGGTAAAAGCGAACTACAACCGGCGAACGCGGGTAAAAGGCGGCTATAGTTATGACAGAGTTTTAATCTGTGTCTATATTACAGATTTGCCTTTATTAGAACGTTTTAGTATCCAGTATTCGATAAATACCCATGTACAAACGGGTATATTCAAAATTCCCGCGAAAAGGAGCGGAACCGGGTTGAATTCCACAATACAACCCGGTTCCGCCGCACGAGTTTGCCTTTTACCAGTTCGCGATTCGCCTCTTACTTACTACCGCATTTTCCGATTTTCTAGAAGCTTGACATAGGTGGCGCTCTATGTCAGTTAACCGAGTAAAAATTCGGTGTTGTCTAGTGTTTACACTCGCTAAAGCTAATTAGAAGTTGAGGTAACTAAACGAGCTGATTTAAAGACAAGTTTGTGTTAGGTACAACTTTACAGAACTGTCATAAATTAAAGTTTGTTCTGTGTGTATTCCAGATGGCTGACAATCGCGTTCATGAGATTGCCCCTGCCTCTGGCTTGGAAGGAGCTTTGGCAGTCGATAATGCTGATGTCAGACTAGATGGCTCGACTCCAGAACTTAAAAATCTTCAAGAACTGACCCATTTCGTAAGGATGCACTAACATTTTCGTCCCATTTAAACTCTTAACACTTAAGGTATGCGACTTTTGCTTCTAGGTACAAACTTTACTTCAACAGATGCAAGACAAGTTTCAAGCCATGTCAGATCAGGTCTTGTCAAGAAATATCCTTTGATCTTACAAATTTTATCTTAAAAACTATACTATAACAACCTTTGAATCCTTTGGATTCAAATTTCAGCATTTAAAAAGTTAAAACTCCTTAACTAAGATTTACTTGATGAGATGGGAACGCGGATCGAAGATCTAGAGCGCAATATTGGCGATCTTATGACCCAAGCTGGCGTTGAAGGAGGCAGTTCTACCACCAAATAATGCTTTATATGCAAGCCTTTTCCAGGCCGACAATTTTACTACTTTTTCATTGCAAACATACGGCATGACTCTTGCCTGTTTCTTTGCCATTATTACATGTCGTCAGTTGCACCTCGACCATTTTGTCTTCATTCCTTGCACAACTTTATTCATTTTCTCAAAAAAGTTCATCCAAAGTTTCCCAAGTTTTGCTAGTTCAGATTTTTATTGCCCGCTTCTTAGACGATTGGCGGCGTATCACTGTCATTATATCGAATAAAAAAAATCCATTCGACTTTATAATGTCTCTTGGAATATCACTATTATGTTCCTCTTAGAAGTTTAAAGGCAGCGGAGTGACCCGGAAACATTTCTCCAGAAAATTTTCCATAGTATGGTACATGTGTTGCTTCACGTTTAGGAGTTTGTAATCCGCGTGGGGATACATCTGAAATGTTTTAAAGAAAAATAATAATAATTAACTAAATTCTTGACCGATAAACTTTAGTTTTACCTGTTGTTGAAACCGAACTCCTTCGCGGGTCAGAGCTTTGACTAATTTTACAGCTTGCATTTGCTTCACTGGATCCAATGGACTAGGATGAATAAGCAGCAAAGAATCATTCTGGATTCTCTTCACTGACCGGGCTAAATTCCCCGTCACGTACTCTTGGTAGTTCTCTGAGGGTAATCCAATGTAACGCTCAGATAGCGTTGCTTCTAAAATAGCAAAAACAGGCGATTTAAATAAATAGATCTTTAAAATATCTAAGTTTTTCCGATATGAAGCTGTTTTGGATACCGTGTAATGACCAGTCAGTTATTGGAGCCACGGCAATGCTACATGATACCCATTCATTTCGGCCATCTTCCCTTATGGCTGCAGCCACGTACCCGCCAAAACCTTTCCCCCAAACTGCAATCCTCGTGTCGTCGATGTACCACAATTTGTTTTTCAGGGCACTACAATAATTAAAAGGTTTAATTAAGCTGGAACGATTCAGTCATTGTTAATCACTCTTATTGCTTAGAATAAAGTAAGAATTAATATGAAAAGGCCACGGTGTAGTTCAAGTAGTTGATCTTTTTTGTCGAAAGCTTCCAAATGACGCAGTGTTTTAAAATATTTTAAAACGAATTTTTCAATTATATCGTTACATTTCTTTTAAATTTCTGTCTCCAGTTTTGTTTCAAGTTGCATAATTCTCATGACATAGGGTTACGACAGCAGTGCCATCTTTTGAAAGAAAAAATTAACGACTTGAACAACAGTGGTCTGAAGGAAATTTTCTTATTTAGTTATCTTCATTCACTTAGTTTTGTGTGTTTTTTAATTAGAATATTTCGGTAAAATTACGTGGAAGTAAAGGTTTTTCGTCATTATAAATGGATGACAGTCGAAATTAGTTAAATAATTCCGAAAAAGGTAAGAAACTGTTACGAATTACGTAATCGTATGCAAATGGCTATTTCGAAATAACTTAATAGCAAATTAAAGAAATGGTCGCACTTAATCATATGCAAATGATCTTCCATGGCCAATAGAACAGAGCCCTTGTCATGTCTCCTTTCCCGACCTTCCATCCTGGCATAAATGAAATGATGACTAAGGACTAGATAAGTGCCCCAGTCTCTAGTCCATCGCTCAGTCACGGTCGGCATTTCGTCAAAATCCGCTCTAAACGGGCCCAAAAAGCCGAAAAAAAGTAAAGAATTAGGAAAAATAATAGGTAGTTATATGTTTAAAATGTTTTGTAGTATGAACGGACATTTCAACCACAAGCGGAAAGTGATTACGCTCATGGACGGTATCTTTCCATGACAAGGGCAGGTAGAGTCGTACGTGACCGGTGGATCCGTCTGCCAACTCAAAGTCAAAGGACCTCATACGAGGAGTTAACTGGCCCATTAATTTGTTGCGAAGGATGACGTTGCCCCTTAATGGCAAAATAGGTTGGTTGTCGGTCCTTGACCATAAGAAATGAGTCGGGACGTTCGGACCTTGGCAATGTAACGTGAAGTAATGGGTCGTTCCGCTAAACTCGGCTCTCGAGTACTGGCAAAACTGTTCGGGGCCCAACTTGCAGGTTATGCATTCAAAACTACTACTGCTCCTGCTGCTGCTAAGGGCATCAGCAGTTGGCGCTGTAGCATCCTGGACAACGTAAATGTGCTTTTGGGCAGGGGTCGCCAGAGGGATTCCGAGGAAAAACCTGAAAGGAAAGATTGATTGAGTTTTTTTCATTTTTTAATAATTATTTTTGCATTTGACGATATTTCTTGCGTTATTTACACTTGATGGGTGTTCTCGTTCCATGCCAAAATCTCGCAGACGGACACGCCATCATGGTACAAGGGCGTAGCTCGGTGGTTTTTGCCTCGAACGTGAATTAATTGCAAGGAAATATCGCCGTGTTCATCTTCGAGTTCTTTTGCGTATAAAACACTGCCTTTGTCTTTTAGTGACGCAAACAGACGAGGATTGCCTAACCAGTGATGAAGGATAGCTTGCTCCATGTAAATCTATAACACATTTAACTTAAATCTAGTAGAATTTTGAAAACAAAATTCAATAACCACCAAAATCACAAGTTCGTATTTGTGTGATTTCAAGGCTTTCGCTAAACAATAACACACATCAGCGCCATCTGTGATTGTTTCGCATCAATATGCTAAGGTATACGGGAACCTTGAATCAATAAACAAAGCACTCGAATACCGTGGCTACTCGACTGTACACGTTCAGGAAGTGAATACTTTAGTGAATAATTTAGTTACTACTTCGCGTGTGGCTGGGAGAAAAATATCAACAGAAAGTAGATTGTATGGTGTTTTTTGAAGACATGGTTGCTTTTTGGTGGCTATTGTGTCCTTTCATAGGGTACTGTACTTCTTCGCATTGAAAACTCGGCGAGCGACAATGGTTTATGATGGTGTGGTTTTGTGCACGAGACATCCATGCCACGGTGAGACTTAGCTCTCCGTCCCATTGAACATCGGCCAGCAAATAGCTTAATTCAAGCATTAATTTATTTTTATTTTTGTAGAAAAGATAAAAAGGAATGCGAGTTAAATTACTCTTTGGATGAAAACGGGGGTTGAATAGTCACGGATTGGGCCGGAGTGGACAAGTTACGGATATTGAGCGTTATTTGAGGCAATGGACCACCAGCCTTGGAAATGATGAATTATGATGGATTAGCCCCTCCACAAGATTCGCACTAGTGCTTTCTTGGCGCTGTTTACCTTGGCATAGCGCAGGGCATGGGGAGAAGCGTTCAGTTCCGAGCCTTTCATTTGGTACCATATGTAATGTCCTTCGTTCAGCAAGGAATCGTTGATACTGGCGTACGCTACCAAAGATCCCGAAGGATTGGCCCATAACATGCGTTTTGCGCCCATTGATCCCTCTGGATTAATTCGCAAAAAAAATGAGGACAATTAAAAGAGTGGGAAATTCGAAGTATTAGTTGGAAAGTCCGGGTTTTACCGATATAGATACAGTCGGGTACTCCGTTGTAAATGACTCCAGGTATTCCTGTATCAGTGAGGCGTTCGATGGTGTTTTGGGCCAAATCGGATAGATAGTAAATATCGTTGTCGTGTACTAGTAGTATCGCATGAGACGATCCTGCCCATCCTGCGTACTGCAGTAAACTGGATTGGACCTCGTTAGCGTGTAGTCGAATTGGGAAATGATAACTAGTGTGAAACAACTTTGTTTTTAGTGAGTTATTTGAATTGCGCTGGAGCTCGGGTTACTTTTCTTGAACGTCGTACACGCTGTAGCGGGCCACAGTACCGTACTGGCCTTGTACTGCGGAAAGTTCGTTGCGGAAGAGAACGAATCTTGCGTCAGCAGTCGGTTGGAAATCCCGCGTGTAAAGCTGTCTCTGTTTATAAACAAATTTTGACTTTGAAGGGGATTCTTTTACGCCTTTTCTCAGTAAAATTAAGTATCGCTAACTTGACTTTTAATCTTTATATATATAATTAAATGGTCGAAAAATAAAATAAAAATAACACAAATAAAAGTAATGAAAATACAATTAAAATTAAATTAAAATAATAGAAGTAAAAGGAAAGCTTAAAGTCTAAAATTCATGTTTAATGCGGATGTTTGTTCGATTACGACTCGTTGTGACTCAAGGAAACACAACAAAGTCTGTTGCCCACGTTAATTGCGAAAAAGTTTTGTGTTTATGTTGAATGTAGCAGAAACTGTTTAGTCTAAAATACGGGCAATTATTGTCACGCTTAACAGTTTTTGGCTCGGTACATGCGCTCCTTTAGTTACGCAGTTTAGTACCTCAGCTCTTTCGCGTGTTCACTGATACTTGGCATTTGAAGTTTTGGCAAATAATGGCCTGCAATCACAAACACTATTCGTTGAAAGGCGATGTCAAACCTTTCGTATTTATCGCTACAAAATCCATGAAAATAAGATTCATTCACGAAATGAAAATGCCCTATGATCCTAGAATAAAATTATTGTTTTGAAAATTTCGAAAAATTTGGAAATTTCGGAAATTTCGGAAAAGTGTATTACGTAGCAAATTATTTCAGTTGCAAACGGTTGTGTACTAAAGCGATCCTAGAGTAAAATTACTATTTTGAAAATTGGAAAGATTTTGAGAATTTCGAAATTTTTGAAAATGTATTACTTAGCAAACTATTTCAGTGGCAAACGGTTTAGTACTAAAGCGATCCTAGAACCAAATTATTGTTTGAAAAATTTTTGAAAATTTTGAAAATTTCGAAATTTTTGAAAATGTATTACTTAGCAAACTATTTCAGTGGCAAACGGTTTAGTACTAAAGCGATCCTAGAACCAAATTATTGTTTGAAAATTTTGAAAGTTTCGAAAATTTCGAAATTTTGCAAATTTCGAAATTATTGTTATAATGCTGCGAATAGTCTTTATCCTTTAATTCCCAATTATTTATTTTTGTTAAGAAATAGTATGGTTCTTGTCAGTTCAAGCAAGTTGGCTGTTACCAGAGTAGAGTTAGGAACGAGAGCGATGCTAATTTTCCGTGACGCATCCAGCAAGCTAACGCCCCCATTGTCGTCCAAGTATGCCAGTTTGTCTCCTGATGGGGTGCGAGAGAATGCCAATTTTGCGGTCAAATTTTTGAGAAAGTGAGGCAGGTTTTCTGGGTAGTAAAGTTTACATTACCAGGTAGCCATACACCTGCCACTCCTCCATGCGTTCCTGCCCATCCATCCGGGTAGACATCTTCTATCCTGGCCGCTTCTCCTTCCTCTAGAATTTCGTGCAAGGTTACGGGAATGCGTAGCCATATAGCAGCCTAGATACGCATTCCCATTATTACCGAAAAAATACCAACAAACTGGCCTTTATTCAGTAAATAGAACCTAGTTTACCTCGTCAATAGGCCCCAATGTTAGAACAGCTGCTAAGACTCCCAGCAAAACCGCAAGAATGACTACGATGGCCACCAAGGCACTTTTCCAATTGTTCTGAAGTGAAGTTCTGTTCAAGTAAAGTTCCTGGATCCGGCAAAAGTAGCAAGTTAATGAGGCTAGTTGCGGTCTTAAAGACTGCTGCTCTTTCCGTTATCGAGCATGTTTTTCTTTTTGTGTTGTCATGATTTATGTTTGTTATTGGTTTACTTGTAAACGTTTCGTCTCTGGATCAAGGACTTGGATGGTCTCGTCGGGAGCAACGCGCCACTCGTTGCGCTCAAAGTTCAGATTAGCGTGCATAGGTTCAAGTTCAATTCAGGTTCTTCCTATATCGTAGTACCAGAATCAGAAATTAGTACTTCAGAGAGGGAGTTGGAAAAGTGCTTCCAAAACTGGGGGCGGAGGAAGGCTGACGTCGATGCTCCAAGAAGCACTTGACAGGTTATTGGAGCATGACAAGAGCGTCTAGAGTGTGTTTATTTTTAAGCCTCTTGCCTGGGAATTTCATTCTTGACGTAATTTCGAATGCCAAACGTATTTTGTTCTGTCTTTCTGTTCTGGGAAAAGGTCCCCTGTGACCCTAATGCTCAATATGGAAAGTATAGTCAAACACTTTAGTCCATATGGAAAGTATTAATTTCTTGTCCGAGGTTGTCATCGCCCTGTCACTTTCACGAACGCCCTCTTCCGAGTGACAAATGAGAAACAAGAACGGACTCCAAATCAAGTGACTTCGATTCTTCTAAAACTTCGTACAAATGAGCCTACCTTTCTTTCCAGCGAAAGATTGTTCGACTTCCGTAGAGAAAGTCGAATTTAGATAAAAACTTGCTGAAAATCTTATAATTAAGTTAGAAACCTTCCTTTTTTAGCGAAATATGGGTTGGATTCGGGAAAAGGGAGTCGAATTTAGCGAATTACTTCTGAAAATTTTAGAAGTAAGCTTAGAGAACTTTATTTCTAGCGAAAAAGTCTTTGGATTCGGGAAAAAGTGGTCGAATTTAGCAAAGAATTGCTGAAAATTGTATAAACTAGCTTAGGGACCTTTCATTTTGGCGAAAGGTTGTTGGGATTCGGGAAAAAGGCGTCGAATTTAGCGAAGAATTGCTGAAAGGATCCGCCGGCCGAGGAAAGTTGGTGAGGAGCAGCTGCAGTGATGCGACAGTCGCAGATTTGGTAGCTACAAGGGAGTTTATTTTGGTCACTGTCTTGTCTATCTCATTTGGAACATTGGAAGTCATAAGTCCTATGCGTGGAGGACATTAGCTTGAAAAATTATGCGTGAATCTTCGTATCTTTCCTAATCTTGTAGGAAAACTCCTCTGGAATACTAATTTTAGAAAGTTTAAAATTCCTATGCCTTTGATGTTTGGAAGAACAAGAAATTTATATAAATCAGCTAGTGTTTGAAGAGTAAGAAATTTTACGGGTTTAGTATCACACTGTACTTTTTTACCTTAAAACGAAAGTTTTCTTGGCGAAAAGTGCGTTTCGAGGCACTTTTCGCGGAAAGTACGCGGCAACCGAACACCCGTTTAGGCACTGGAGCACGTTTTAACCTTTGGATAGATGAACTGCACCCGTGGAGTATTAGTAGTCCGTAGAAGTCGAATAATTGTTTGACTTGAGCCAAGTCGGGCGCCCGAGTGTGGACGCAAACTTCGATGGGAATCTAAGGGGGCGTCTTTTCCACGACGTCGGGAATACTGAAGTCGTTCTTGGCATCCCTAAGTTGTCACGACTCACGAGCCGTTCTCGTTGTTTCTCATCTTTTTTTTTGGGCCGCCATCTTCCTCACTTACATCGACTTCAACTGTTTCTTGTGTTTGTTGTTTGTTTATACTTTCAATCGACAAAAATAGGCTATTTACCCTCAACGAGGCTAAATTCCCCAAAAGTCGCGCGTTACTTCCAACACTGAAAATCCGCCGAGACCACTTGTAGCGCGTTTAGCTTGTATATTTAGCCTCCTTATATCTTCACCCTTGCATTCCATTGCCAATTCCTCTTGCTTATAGCTTAAAATCGCTTAAAATACTTAAAATATTCGACCTATGCCTGGAGCTCGAAGGGATTTTCCCTATGGGTCTTCTTATGAAGCGACGGGCTAACTTGGCCAGATTAAAATTCTTCGACAACTAATTCTGCCGCCTCAAAATTCATTGTCGTCAACAGGGAATCTTTGGGGGAACTTGGGGCAGGCGGCATAGCCATAGGAACCAAACATGTTTGAGAAATGTAGGGAGCCAAACTTTTATTTATTTTATGGTTGTTATTTTTTATGCTGGTTTTCCCTATGGTGACGATAAGAGGCAAATCGAAAAGCCAACAGAAGCTTTATAAGCAAATGCCAGGCCAAAATTCTCGGCTGCCCCTTTTTGCGTCCTGTAAAGAGATTACCCAAGGGCTTCATTTATCAAAGTCCTTGTTCTTTTCGGGACGATCTCCTGTTGCACGTGTTCCTGTTTAACTGGCTACTTAAGCACCATTCTTACCACGCCTTATCGAAAACACCGCCCTTTTCACGGGTGTTCCTTTACCCTTTTGGCACCCGTTGGGGTTTCAATCCCTAGATCCATGCATAATTTACTTGATAACCAAAAAATATATATACAGTATTACCAACCAGGGAAAAGCTTCGGAAAACATCAACTTTTTTTCATATGTTAATGCATACTGTTGACATTCGGGTGTTTTTAGCCCCCAAAAAGCTTGTCCGTTTTTGATTTTCGTTTTTGTACACTGAGAGGGGGGTAGGAGGAAAAAGACTGATAGCGGACAATAGAGCACGAGTTAATGACAAGTTTAGTAGGCGCCCTGTGGAGCCATCCATCACAAACTTGCGTTGTATATGTTTTGGCGCCCTCCATTTTCTCGCTTATAGGATTTGTCGCTTCCAATCCTATGTGCCAAGCAGGGGGCGCTTTTTCTGTAATTAACGACCAACGTTTGGATGGAATCACCGAGTCACGGGACTATGGGAAAAGGTTTCTGGCGCTCTGGAGGCGATAATGATGATGATGGAACATTTATTTGAATGCTGATTGACAGATGTGCTAAAGTCTAAAAGTCCTGTGCATTGTTGTTGCGTCTGTAAAGACGTCCTACGGTGCTTTTGATCTGGATGTGACGAAGCTGCCACCGTTTTCGTTTTAGGAATTTTTACGGGGATCGGGGGATGCTTTTTCTTTCTTGTATTTTATATTTGGAAGACTACTATGCGCATGGCAGGTGAGCACCAGAGCTTTACTGTAGCCTCTATCCTAGCGGGTTTGACTTGGTCGAGAAAACTGATGACAAAAGGTGACAGGCAAAAAAAAGAGAATATTACTGAAGGGAGGACGACGTCGCTTTTAATTCGGTCCGAACGCCCGCTTTTGAGTATGTGCATGCAGCGAACTCAGCGAGCAGTCGCAAGTCAAAAGGTGTGACAGTGTGAATGTGGACCCCAGCGGCGACTTGAAGGGGGTGTCATGCTTCATAAAGTGGGCTGGGAACATCCAAGCTCGAATTTTGACATGTATTAACCCTCTTCAAACGAAGAGACAGTGTTTGAAAAGCTAAAAAAGAACTCCCAAAGCCAGCGAACATTCCTTCTGCCGCTCAAAAATGTTCGATTTCCCCTCCTTTCGAGTTCCTTAAAACGTTCGCAAGCGACAGATTGGCGCTAGAGGGCTATTGGCGACTATCCAGAAAGAGTCTTATCAATTGACCCTATAATTTATGACTTTAGCAGTTTTATTATGGTGCACTCCAGGAATGTCAGCACCTCGCCGATCCTCCAATATAGTTATATAACCTCCGCGTGACAATTTAGATTCGGGTCGTTGCATCTCAATTCTTGTGCGTTGCCCCTGCGCAGCAGCACAGTTGATTTTCGTTTTTCATTTCAGGTCTTTCAATGTATGGGAGAAGAGCGTAGGGTCTTCTCCCCCTCCGTTCCCCTATAAGACTTTTTTTGGAGCTTTTAATCAAAGCCGTCCAAGCCCTCGCCTGCCTTTCCCCCTTTTTCAGGTCGTATTTATAATGCAGATATATATAACATCTCAATCGCAATGGTCCATCGATTCCAATCGTATCAAACAACATGTACGCACTGCTTCAGCGCCGTTCAAATCCCGACTCGTTTGCATAATGCAAACTCTCTAAGTCTGTGATGCGATTAAGGATTAAGATTTGGCCTCCAAAGAACTTTTTAATACGTTTCCGCTTTGTTAAAGTTATGAATTTCCAAGTTGCATGGGGATACTGGCGCAAACGCGCTGGCTCCCGCCCCGTTCACGGACCATTTGAGATATTGAAAGTTAGCAAGTAATGGAGATGCACTGGTGTGAATCTGTGTCATAAAAGAGGGCTAGAAAGAAAGGAGGGATGAGATGAGATGACCCGCTAAAATAGGACCTTTTTGGCAAGTCGGCAGGTCAGAATCGGTCCTTTTGACAACAGACATAGGGTATCACTTAGTAGAGGAGAAGCTTCGGATGGGTAATATACCCCATCCTGTATTCCTGTACTAACATCCAACCCCTCTCTATTTCCCTAGCTATTGTAGCCTTTCGGAAAAGCTTCTGTTGCCCGATGATAACTTACTGGTAAGTTGAAGCTTAGCATATGTTTCCCTCTACGTTTATTCCTAGATTAATTTCAGCTAAACTTTCATCGCTTTCATCGTCTTTCGAACATCTAAACATTACTCCAATAGCTTGATGGATGTCATGCCTTGTTTTCATAGGTTTCGGAGGGTTTTTATCCCGGCACTTATACGTAAACAATGAAAGTCATCCTGGAAGTCAGGCAAAACCACGCGCGTGTGACACTTTTCCAAGTTGTGTACTATACTATACGCGGATATTTGGCAGCAGCCTTTATAATCTTATGCAAACTTGTTAATATATACTCAACAGGTACAAGAGCATAAAGAGTTCATTCATTGCATCGGAAAAGCAGCCAAAAGGATTTGAACTTGGGTTAAAAAGCCGCTGAAGTTGTGCTTTCATTTCGGTTGCGTTTTACCTGCTTGACTGTTTAAAAGCCCAGAAGACTGCACACCAAGGAACTTTTCCCAAGTATATAGCATTATGAAACAAAAAGGCAGGAGCATAAGGCCGGGTACTAAACGCTCTAACATATTACAAGTTGGCATCGAACACTGGAACCCGCCGACCGTCCGTGGAGCGGACTCTCACCCCGTTATTTGCAGTCGTTGACAAGATAACTACACGGACGTTGTATATTGTGAGTCTTATATATACGCGGCTCGCTCGTTTCCTGTCCTTGGCTCTTTCCATGCATAAAGAGGGATCTCATAGTATAGTCTTGGTCTTGGGCTTTTTGGCACGCCAAGGAATAAAAAGTTCAAGAGCAATTTGAAAGAAGCACCGAAACTTGGTGAGCTTTTTCTACTTTTTGTAACAACTTTTATGGACGTCGTAATTATGACCGGTTTTTTTCCCTTCAATTTTTTTTTCATAGGATCGCAGTACTTTTGAAAGAATAGTGTGTTTCGTTTCGAGAAGAGTGGTGTTGGGCGAGAACAACAAAAAGAGCACATCGAGGCATCGCTTTTCATGACATTGGATCTGGACTATAATCGCCCATGAGATTAGGGAGGGTCCGCTGCCTGGAAACCTATTGATCTCCTTTTTCTGCTCTTTTGATCGGCAATACGTTTATGAAACACGAGAAGCCAAATACGAGAGAGCCGAGAGCCCATCAACACCTCTTTTGTACGGACTTTTAGTTATATGCCCGAGGATTTATTACCGGAGTAGGTTACTAAGTTTAGGGACAGTCAAATGTGTTCAGTCCAGAGCCATTGAGGGGAAATATCTTAGGAGTTTGTGTGGAGTAAACGTTGTTCAAGCCTCCTTGTGGAAAAGTCTCCAAAGGGCCTGTTTTCAATGGAGATGTTACTTTTCAATGTAAAATCGGACCTTTCTACCCCCAAAATAAGGCACTCTAGGGGGTTGTCATAGCCCACTGACTTTGGGGAGGCTTGAACCTATTGAAAATGGATTTCAATCCTGGTTTTGCGAGTTTTCTCAAGTCAACTCTTTGCATAACACTCGAGGAAAGTTTTGGTCTAAAGGTGTCAACGTTTTTATGAGAAAGCAAAAGGGAAAGCCCAGGAAGAGGGTGGAGGAACTATTCTGGAGTTCTAGTTGACTTGCACAATAAACTGATGTCAAAAGTTGCAAGTTCCCAGGAATGTGGGAGAGATGTCTTATTCAAGCTTATGACACCTGAACCTTACCAAGTTATAAAGATGGCGGACGGTTAAAAAGGTCAGGATAGCTGGAAAATTGTTACTAATTCCATTTCCTGTGCTGTACGTTTTAGTCAGAATTCGTTTCTGGACGTTGAAAAGTGTCTTTTGTGCCAAATTAGTTGACCGTAATGGAAGCAATGACCAGTTTTTACTTACTGAAATTACATTCTTCCGGTGGTGCATATATGATGTGCAAGGAGCAAGCAAAAATAACATAACCAAGCGTGGGAGTGGGTTGTTTTGTTGAGAACTCGTGCGTAGAAACTCGTCGTAAAGGTTCAGTCACGCTTTTTTCCCATCCTTTTGTGCTCATATGCAACATATACATTGTATATGCTATGAGCGGTTGGGGAAAAAATAATAAAAAAACAAGAGAATCGTTTCCTTGATCGTTTCCTTGAATGTTCACTTTTTGCCAAGACAAATATTAGACCAAACAAGTGCGGTTGATTACACGTTACTGAATGTCTCGCTGTCGCGCATATCTTCCAACATGGTTTCCTTCCAATCTCACGCATTTTTATATTGTACATACACGGCAAATAAATTGTGTTCTAGTACTGAAATAGTATTGGTCGGTTTAACGTAACGAAACGGACACAACTTGGCGTACGGCGCCACTGTATATTTTCACTCTTGACTTCAAACAGTTGTCAAAAGTTATAAGTTTATTTAAAGTGACAAAGTTTTTGTGTGGGAATGTATTTTGCCTTCATAAGATTGTTCAGGAAAGGTAGGAAGCGACTTTGAACAGGTCCATAATTAAGAAATTTCCCCAAATATCCGTATCCTCTCCGAATGGACAGTTTTTCTTTGCCTATAAAGCTTTATTTGTAGACACCTGGGGTTAAAAGAGGGGAAGTGTAACGATTGATTCTCAATGACCCGTAGCAAACTGGCTCTGCCGACCTCTTTTGAGGACCGTGTCCGCCCCCGCATCAGCAAATGATTGGAACTATACAAAGTATCCATGGAGGGGTTCACGTTTTAAGTGTTGGTTGTTAACAATAGCTTGCGTCTCTCCGTGTGCACAGGAAGCCTATTCTATTTCACCTTTTTTTGTCGTTGCTGATGCAAGAAGCCCTCAGCTTTTCTTACTTTTCTTAAACAGGGGTCATGTATATTCTTTACATACAGTTTTCTTTCTCATTTAATGTGGATGTGATGGATAGGTTTTCCGGGAGCTTCCTGCGCCCTTGTCGTATATTTTTTTTTATTCTTTCCTGTGGTATAGCTAAACCTATGGAGGTTTAAAGGCCGTAGGAAAAAAAATGATCGGCAGGAGACATCGTTTGTATGTTTAGGTTTCTTAGGCCTCGGGTTTTTCTGTCTAATGATGGGGAATCGTGCATGTGCACATACACAGAATTATTTTTTTTCCGAGCTATCGAATTCTACATTTATCACAGTCCTTACTTATGTTTGCTACTGTTGGACCTTCAACCTAAACCATTTTTTTTCTTTTTGGGCCCTTGTCTGTTAGGGTTGGTCGATTTTTCTGAATCATTAGCTCTTGTCAGAACGGATTTTCTGGCCGAATGTCCGCACGATATTGATGTTTACCTTTCTCACATTCGGATCTAGAATGCACAGTTATACCGAAACTAATTTAGCTGAAAATTTTTCCTTTTTTTCTTATTAGATTTATTGCCGTCAATTTTTATACACGTCGTTTCGACTCAACAAACACTGAATGCGGCCAGACACATATGGTACAGTACATGCAAAGACCGCTCTAAATGCATGCGCAAAGTTTTCTAAAGGAAACATGCCAACAGCTGTTAGTTTACAGAGCTCAAGAACAGAAAACATATAAGTATAACGGGCTCAACTTCTTTCCGATGGAAGGTCGAAGTTGCAGGGAGAAAACGTGGGAAGTTATTTAAGAAACTGAAAACGTTCGATAGCCGTCACCTGACTAGCGTTGAATCCAACGTCAGTGACCAATGTTTACAAACTTCCATTCGCCATCTTTACATGTATAGTGACTTTGCTGTAGTGTGTTTATGGGAGGTTTCAGAATTAAAAGGGGGGTGATCTTCGCGGTAAAATTCATTCTTGCGACAAAAATAACCTCGGGTTTGCAGCAAGTAGCTCGAAATGTACATCGACCATCAACTAGGAACCAAACCAAACCGTAGCGGAACTCAAACACATTATAGCCTGTTCTAATGCCATCGCATGACTCTGGACAACAATGAAAGTCTGGTTGGGATGGAGGAGAGGTTTGTGTGTGTTTGTTTTGTTTAATGCTGAGAGTGAGTTTGGGATAGGTCAATCTTTTTCCGCGCCTGGAAAAACGAAAACTACGGTTTACTTTGAAATTGGTAAGAGAGTTGGGATTGAGATGAGTGTTCTCTTAACGACTCGAATTTCTTCTTGCCTCAACTAAATCAGTGTCCGTTTGACGATCACCATGGTGAGCTCGATAGGCGCGTTGGTCTTCCTCGAAGTCGCGCAGGCGCTGGTTGAATCGCTCGACTTGCTCCCTCCGGTACGCGTCTTCGATCTGAAAGAATATAACGTTTTTGTACTGTCATAAGAAAGGAGAACATGTCGAGGTATTACGTACCCTGGCTGCTTCCTCGTCGAATTCGACACATCCTACGCCATCCAAACGATCCTGGTCCACCCAGCCTCGCCACCGTACGCAAACTCCGTTGAGGATCAGTCGTGACTTGATGTGCACCTGCGTCAAAGAATCAGCCATGTTAGTTACCAGATTCTTGGGTATAAACAGTTCAGCACTGCAACCAAAAGGTTACAGTTAAAAGGGGAAAGCAAAAAGGATTTGGAATACAATATTTCAAACGGAAAGAGATTCAATGACAAGTGCGACAATGGTCCTAGTTCGCTTAGGCCAAGTCTGATGTCCAACAAACAGAGTCATTACAACCCTCATGCTCCCTAGGGTGCCACTTCTTGCCTCATGTTATTCTACTTGACCCTCTTCAGCTTTGCAAAAGAAATATGGTTTGGGCCGCCTGTCGCTGTTGGGCCCCCTCTCTTTTCTATAAGATCAGAGTCAAGTTGTCAGTCGCAAAACGATGTTCAATTGCCACTTGTAGACAGCATTATATTCAACTTCAAGTATTAAAAGTAAGAACCTTTTCCAGGGACCATATAGTGGAAAATGGCGGCCCTGGTTTTTAGAAGGAACTCTGGAATTGTAAAAACGATGGGGTCAAAACTTTCAGGCTATAATACTTTGGACATTGGGGGTTTCAATTGCAGATTGGGGGTCCTAGAGAAACCGCTCTTGTTTGTGAGGCAGAAAGAAAAGGGTTTTGCGGTATTGGGAAGGCAAATGCCGCCGTGGTGTGTAAGGTCAGCGAAAAAAAGTGGGTGAACCTGAAGTGATTGGGCTGACTGCGTTTTACAACCCAATAACAGGACAAAAAGCTGGTCGTTAAGTTTTATGGCATTTGAATTTTTACATTACAGGCCTGGCAGACAAGCGAGCTTCGCAGACAGCACGAGAAGCCAAAGAAAAGTAAAAAAAAAAGACTGAGCGTGCAAGTCGCGCTTCCTGCATTTCAATTTTCACCTGGGAGTCGGAGTAGCTCGAAGAAGGCATTGCAAGTTTTCTTGAACAGTCCATTTTCTCGGTACTTCGCTATCATTATCACGGCAGGACTGTAGCTCGCGGGACGTCATTTCCGTTCTATTATGCTACATTGTTTCCTCAAAACTTTCCCATGCATGAGAATTCGATAGTTTGTGTACTCTAGCTTACCTTCAGTCCCATCTTGCCACTTAATACTCATAGCTTGGACTTTTAGCTCCATTTTTCGAATGTTTGACGCTACATTTGAAAGCACAAAAACGTTCGCTGGGGGGAACTGCGAACGTGTTCCGTGCTTGTTACGTCCCCAGCACCGGGCTCCCAGGCTATTGCGAACGTTTTTCTACGCTGCTTTCACACAGTAACAGCGAGATGAAAGGTATAAAACTTGAAAAGGCGTGCACTGTAATAAGTGCTTCCATCCCAGGTTTATGAGGTGGCATAGTGCAGCGATTTTCGTACAAAGATATGATCTGGGTGGTAGGCGCTAATTGTATAGAGTTGAAATAACCGCACAAACATTTGCGAAATTCCTAGCAGCGAACGTTTGTCGATGCCAACGGTGATCAAGGGTTGGTTCCTGGGGACTCGCAAGTGCTCGAGAACGTTTTTAGTCTGAATTCACGCTTAGAGCTTGTAATGGTGGGCGGAAGTTGTGAATTTGGAAAAGAGCCACGTTGCGAGACGGTTGTCTTCGCGTTGAATTAAGCTAGTTTTTGAAGAACGAGGCTTAAAAGGACATGCACTCGTAATGAGCGCTTCCATGCAAGTTTTATGAAGTGATATAACACAGCGTGAAGTTCCCCTCCTTTTTGTCCTAGAAAACAAGGGTATATAGTTCTTCTGGACCCAAAAGCCTCTCCGTGAAAGGAAAGCAGAGGGCACTTTGGGGAACTGTACCTATTGCTTAGTTTATTAATCTTAATTAAGTTTCAGGAGGAGTAGAAGGAAGAGACGCAGTGCGGATAATAGAAGGAATACAGGGGTGCCTTAACCAGCAACACGGAAAAAGACGCTTCCGCCTTTCTTTGCTTAGACTGAATAGTGTGCACAGCGCGTATGGGGCAGCATTGTAATTTACTTTTAACTCTAGGGCCGTATCCATATCCTTCCTGCAACAGCAGCCAAACCTATCATTACTGTGTGTGTGCTCAGCAAATGACGAAGAGCAGGTGCTTACAGCCGGTGGGCGGATTCGGAAAGTTGGCAACCCGGTTCTTCCAAACAGGGAACTGACCACCCGGAAAAGACATTATGTTATACAAGAGTGGATCCTTTGCACATTTCCACCTGTAAAATAGGCCGCCCTCCAAAGCCTTAAATTACTGGAAGCTGTCAGAGCGCATGAAAATGACACAAGCTTGGCTGCTTCGATGATTACATTTGACCAACTCACCTTGTCATCAATGCTTAAAATGTTGGTTCCCTTTATCCAAAGCTCTCATGTCAGAGACAAGTGGATAGAGCCTGCGTGAGATACCTATCTAAGAAGTCACTCTTGAATAGTCTGAAGAGGATGAACTCCCCGGAGAGCCGGGGTGGAATATGCCGAGTATGCATATCCTAGAGACCTTCTAGGGAAGGCAAATAGTTGTCAAGCGCAGTAGCAAGCTACCAAAAAGCTCCAACTCCAAAACACACAGAAAATACCCAAACGGCGGTAAACTTCTTGAAGCTTTGCTGGATTTATTTATCCTTGTGGCCTTTTGCTGAGGCGCATTCCCTAACTCCTTTGGTAATTTGTTTGGGTCAGCTATAACCATCGCATTTGCAGCAAACCCTACGCCCCTAAACTCATTAACTGGACAAGCCCATGACGTATGCTATGATGTGACCTCTGTTGAAATCGGAATTAATGTTTGGTTCATTCTAAAGGAAAGAAAGATCCAAGAGAAGTGCCGCTCTTATGGGTAAACTTTGCAAGTGACAAACCTCTCCACGCTTCGAAATCTTCCACCTTTTCTGCCTTGGCGCCTCTACCAAAGCTTTCTTTTAGACTCGTTTTACGCCTCTTGCATAGCTAATCAGGCAACAGGTAAAGATATACCTTGACCAAAAGACAAAAGATGGGCTGGGATTGAAGGTTCGGGATGACAAACGTAGGCCTAAACTAGGTTTGTCATCGGCGGGCGGTTCCCAGAGAAGACACGTAGAACCTTCGAAATTTCCATAAACTGTGTGACAAGAGTCAAATATTCTACCCCAAAGGACGACGCGGAGTCGAGGAAAGGTTTCCAAAACCAGAAGCGAAACTTTAATCTAAAAGAAGCCGGTTTTGTGGGCTCGTTGATCGTGTTCATCTACGCAGTTTAATTGGGAGGCTATCGGGAACGCCACGCTAATCCTCGCGGCCATTTTTCATTGTTGAAATGGCATTCCTCCGTGCAAAGTTGGATGTTGCGTTCGCCCCCCTGCAAAAGAGGGCTGGAAAAGTGTTGTCGGAAACAATTAGCTGCTGTTGAAGTGAAGTTCACACAACAAGGGAGCGCGTAACGAAACGATACTCGCTCCTCGAAAGGGAAGACAACAAGGAGCAACCAACCCATACGTGTAATGCCCCTCGAGTCGAGTCGGTTCGTTGGTGCCTTTTAGCTTCCACGATGTTGGGCCCCTTTTTTGATGAATACTTAATGAAGATAGATGAGCGGGCAACACGGCTCCAACCTTCCGGTCTTTTCCACCTGCCCTCCAGCCAACTCTTTTGCGTGGCTTGGAACAGTAGAGCAATTTCACCTTTTCACGGGACCCACGAGTGATTCCCTAATTTCTTGATTTCCTCTCTCTTGCGCCAAATTCCCTCAAGTCCAACGAACAAGTTGTAGTACACACATAAAGAAAGCCCAAGTTTAGAACTGTCGGGGTTTGCAGGCAATGTTGCCATATCAGTCCCCCAGCTTTATGGGTAAACAACCAGACAAGGCTCTGGTACTCATTTGGCAGTAAAGAGCAACAAACAGACGGGAATGTTTTGAGTCCCTTTTCTGTTAGACCTGGAAAGCCGACAAGCGACGAAAATTCCCTTTTGGACTGGATAGAGCTCCCAAACCGTGGTTCCAACAATAGCCTCCCCTCTGCGTTATAAGTTTGTAGTTTCAAAATGTCGGGGAGCCTTCGTTGCAACTTAAGGGGAACTATGGAGTTGTACTCCTTTTTCCCGTATACTCGAAGTAGAATAACGTTTATGATTAAAAAAAGTGGCCTTCCAAGGTTTTTAATTTGCTGGGTCACGGTTGCGCCGTCCGGGAAGCGTTTGGGATGGTTAGAAGGCTTGTTATAGCTTTTAGCAAGTAAAAGAGTCAACATTGCGCATGGTTAGAATAAGCTTCGTGCTGGGTCCCTGTTGGGAGCGAACTCGTGTAAGAACATCAGACTATGTCTTGGGCGTCCGGAAGTGAGCAATAAGCCCCTGAAAAGGCCGAAGGACTATGGTAATAGTCTTCTTGCTTGTTTCTTATTGCACTCCCCAGAGTCACCCGGGATCCTCCTTTGCCTGCTCCTGGCTAGACTAATTGCACCAAATTACACGATTGTCGACGCCATATCCACATCAGACAGAGAAACTTTGACTGCAATAACGAAATCCGGAGGAAAAAGGGCGAGCGACGTGAAATTAGTCCCCGTTAGCGGCCCTGGAATTGAAGCGTCTGAACGCATTAGCGAGTGGTATGATAACCGTCATCTGCCGTTGGTCGAGACAGCTGCGCTTCGGTACAAGTTGGACGATTTGGATGCTTAGCTGCTTCGCATAATGGCCCAGAAACCGTCGGACGCATCCAGCTTTCTACTCGCCGAGGCCATTTTATGGATCTTCGCGTTGCCAAAGCTTGCTAAATTGGCCCATCAAGATTGGGATTCGAGTAATTCACGTTCCCTTTTTTTGTAAATAAACTATTACACTTTAACCTTAAGTTTCGTATTTCAAAGCCCCCTTTTCTTCCTCTAGAAGGATTACGCATGTGAATAGACCCCAAAGAGGCAGGAATGTCCACATTCGCATGCCGAGCAACAAACAGCGCAGAAAAGTAGTCCTATTCACCGTCCAATGGCACGTTCCTCGAGTTTGAGGGGTTTTGCTTCTCCTGCTGCTTGTTGCCTTTGCAACAATACGGGTGCTCCCAGGCCAGCTTGTTATGTTGGCAGGGACTAATCCTCATTTTGTTGCATTCTTGCACCGTAACTATCTAATCTGGTGAGCATCTTCTTACGACCCAAGAGTATGTTAGCCGGAGCCAAAGCAACAGACCGCCATCCACATTTCTTGTCTTGGACTGACAATGTTGTGCCCATCAAGGAACCGCTGGACAGTGCCCGCTTAATGGGATTTCTATTCAAATGAAAAACCTGCCTCCAAATCCTGCCCGAGTATTATATACCTTCTATTTTTCCGTCTCAGAACGAAGCCGAGCCCGGAGCTGCTCTCCCCAAAGGTGGTAGGCAAGGTAAGGGATACTCCTTTAGACTTGTTGGCCTAAGTAAAGGAAATAGGTATATATATATTTATATACATGCAGGCAAAGGAAGCGAGCCATGTTCCATCCTTGTGTTTCTTCTACCGTTATCTTGTGGGCCCATTGCTTTCGCGTCTGTCCTGTCGGTAGTAAAAAGGCAGCTAACTTGTCCACAAAGATGTTCCGAATAGACACCGGGAGGTCTTCAAGGCTCCAACCAAGCGAGTAATGCGCTCGGGTTGGTCATTAGTTCGTTCTATAGTTGCTGAAATGTTCGCTTTTATTCTATTTTCCGAGGTGGGGGCACTTGGATTGGGGGGTTGTATGCTTCCCAACAATGAAACAATCGAGTGCGCACGAGAGCTTTTAGCTGCTGGTTTTTCAAATGAACAACGTGGAATTCACTGTTGGTCGATCCTTTTTTGGAAGCTTAAAAGCCTGTGAAATCGGTTAAGATACTGCCTCAGCATTTGAAATACGTTTTAGCGAATCTTAAACGCCGTTGGTGGTCCCACAGGGGGCAGTGAAGTCGCTTAAAAATGGCGGAAAAACCACATAGGTGTGTTGGTTGGTGGTTATCATGGCGGGAACGACCGCTTTTTGACGGTAACTCGCTAAAACCTCAGCTAAAAGTTCTAAAATCGTTGTATAGCCGTAAATCAAAATTATGCTTTGTGACAACCCCCGGGGAAGCTCGCTGGAGCGCGGAGTGACGAAAACATTGGCACCCTGCTTGCTAAAACGGCCAAAAACTTGAGAAAGTTCCCCAAATGAAGCCCTTCTGGGCTCTTGATCTTTCCTCTTTCGCATAAATGCCCGGGCCAGGTATAAAAGTAACTCCTAAGGTCAATCAAGTCATTTAACTTTGCAATTCCTGGCAAATAGCTCACTGCGGTATTACGGTCCGAATTCGAATAAAATGGTTCTGTTTTGGATACGTTTTATGACAGGGGCTGACGTTGGGTCGTAAAAGCTTGCTTGTTATGATGGTGTATAGTATACCTTTTATCCTGCACTTCCAGCCCAAACTTACCCAAACATGACCATGCTGGGGTTTGGTGCCGGTGTGCGTCCCTTGTTATCGGTACAAACTTCACAACAAATTTGCCTCCCAGTACCGGCTCAAACGTTCCCCATGCCACGTGGTTAACCTCAGACCTTGACTTCAAAAAGTTTCCTCTGTTCTTGTCACGTTTGATTTGCGCAAAAGCAGTTTTTAGATCGTTCGGAAAATGCAGGGTGTCCCCCCCCATAGAAATTCCAAATCCAAAGTTATTAGCAACGACAGCACAGCAAGTCGCATCCACACAAGGCTTGAAAAGCCAGATCCGCCATTCCTCTACCATAAAAACATCTCGGGTTGTAGGCCTTTTTCTCGTTTCTCGGGCTATTTAGCAAAGGGTGCGGTTTTATGACCGCCGAGGCAAAGTTTCGAGCTTGAGCTGCGCATCAATAAGTATCAGATGCATGCATTTTACGACACCTTCCAGCTAAAAACCTTTTGGCTCAGGAGGAAAAGGCCCCCACAGGTCAGTAAGTAGCAGCGTGTATTACTCTACAAAAGAACACTTGTTTCTTTCGCTCATACAAGTATACAAGCAAAGGCTCTTTTCCCCATCCTACCACTTTCCACAATGCTTCCACCTCCACTCCCAACCACGCTCTAGCAAAAGTACACCCAAAACACATTGGGAGCACGGCACAAGCTACCTATTTGCCTTGAGAAACTTTTTTTTCATGGGGATTTTTGGCAATGAAGATGTCCCAAGAATTGGTTTCGACGTTAATGACATGCCAAAGTACGTTTCGATAGGTCTTGCGGTTCTTTTAATGCCCGAGCGTTCCCCCTCTTAAAAGGGACACTTAAAAAGACTCAGTGTATGTTGTTGGGGAAACTTACCTTGCCAGGTTCCTTGTCAAAATCGCAATCTCGACCATCACTGTTGTAACCTAACGTCCCGGGCCCAAAGACGAGCTGGAAATTGGTCCCAGTGGCCACGATCGCCTACGTCAAACGAAAAACAAGAGGGTTAACTTGGTTTCAGTATCTCTAGTTACAATTTTTTGTTATAGTAAGGTTTCGCTTCTTGGGTTCGAACGTTCTAAGCTGTTTTCGAAGGTGTAGGTTTACATTTAATCGGAAGTTAGAAGGACTTGTCTTGGGGAGTATTGGCGACCTAGGCTATTGGAAGTATCGCAGGAAAAGAGGATCAGTTACTTGCTGGTGCAGCGCTGTTGTCCTTTTTCTTTTCCCTTTAAGATAATTTTCGTTGAGCTTGCAAGTCCTATCTTTTGACGTGCAGGTTATCGGGCCGTATTGAATATCATTTTCTAATTTCAAGCAGGATGAAAGGAAATGTAGATGCGGTTTTGCTTTTCTTTTGGGGTTTTCGTTTTCCGAAAGACGCGTGAAGCGTTGGGCTCGCTACTTGGACGGTCTGGGCTAAGGGAAACTCTCGGGGCTTCTGATATAGAGTTCTTTTATGGAATACATATACACAGTTGAAAAAAACGTAGAGTAAAGGAAGTGTGGTTTGGAGATAATAACTTTTGGAAGAAAAAAGGAAGCTGTACAAGGAATCCATGCGTTTTAACCTAATTGAAAAGAGCTAAATAGGACAAACGTCGACGACGATCAACAGAAAAAAATTTGGAGAGAGTGTCCACTGTAGATATTGATTAGAACCAAAATTCCCCACTCGAATCTCGCATTTTTCGATGCCAGAGAAGTTCCTAGCTATAGATATTCCGTGGGAACGGAATAGCGACCCCCTGCCGTCCCGGAGTACTGCCTCGACATCGGTTGCCAAGTCAGTTCGCGCCGTCGCCGATGTCCAGATTTAGGAAAAACCGGACAAAATATATATAAAAACAAATATTTTTTGTATAAGCGCACGGCTCAGAATGGTCTAGGTTGTCTAGAAGAACGTTTTGGGGACCCGGCATACCCCTTTTATTTTTCTCGGAGGACTTGCGCGTACTGGAACAGGCAAAGATACTTCCAACGAGTATTGATCCAAAGATCTTTACGTTCTGTTAGAGCAAGAACCTATCCGGTGCAGGGAAGTAAGCTTAGAAAGATTCCCCTCCTCGTTTCGGCCTGTCCTGTGAGCTCATCGCTGCAGCAATTGGAGCGTGTTGGAGCGCAGAAATTACAGCAGTTATGCCCCCCTTTCCCTAACAAGCTGCCTCGTCTGTCGTCTCCCAGAACAAATGGCTCGCGCAGGAATTCAACTCGCATCTCTCACAACAACAAGGGTACTTTACTAGTAAATTACATTTGTTTCCATACAAAATTAATAGGACAGGAAAGAAAAGAATAATGAAACTTACGATTTCGCTGTGTCCTTCCCGGCAACCGGCTTGGAATCGCATTTGACGTTCTTCCAGCGGACGATCGCGGTACCCAACGAAGCGAACCTAATAAACCGATCACATTTAATAATTTGATTTTTTTACATTCTTTTTTTCTTAATTCAATTATTATTATTATTTCCTAGATTCTTGAGGGAGGTAAGGGATCGAAAGTCGGAAGAAGACGTACTATTTATTCCATTTATTATTTTCTTACATTATTTTTTCTTAGATTCTTGGGGACTGTAAGTCATCGGAAATTGGAAGAAAACGTACTGTTAATTCATTTATTTGTAATTTTTTTGAGGAAGGTAGTCATTGAAACTCCGAAGAAGACATACTAATCCATCAAGTTGTTCGGGAAACCGCAAGGAGAACTTGAAGCGACCTCAAGTTAAGACCCCAAAACCAGTCAATTACGTTCGCTAAAGAAACATTCCTTAACGCCAGTAGACCATTGTCGTGCTTACTCAGAATATACCCCAAATATTTCAAGTCTCTTTCTGGTGTTCAAGGAGAGTTAACTCTTAACAATGGCCCTGTTTAGGCCATTTTAGAAGGCATTTAATAGGTTCCAAAAAGCACGCTTGAGGCTTTCATTGAAGAAAACTTGTTTGGCTTTGGGGCGTCGGGGGGCATATAATAAGCAGCGGGCGTCGGATCCCGGGAAAAAAAGAGTTGAAAATGACCACAAAGTTAACAATAGTCCTCCCCGTTTTAGCTTTCTGACTTGGTGAATGAAATAGCCCTTTCGCACTGTCCCAATCCGGGTTTCTGCATTGGGAGAACCACCGAAAAAGGTGGAAGAACTCTTCCGACAGTTTAAACAAGAGTATCCGTCTCACCTGGAGTGGATTTTGGGTGCAGAGGCTCGAAAAGGGAAGGCTTGATAATAAATCTATTAACTGTTCACACTTCCCGAGTCTATTATTGATTTGAGTAGCGAGCCCCCGAAACTCGTTGGAAGCAAAAATTTTAAAAACCTGTAAAACTTAGAAATAAGCCTTGAAATAGATAGATATGCCCTGTTTGCGGTCAATGGTTGACACTGACAGCTTTAGATATAGAGAACATAACACGTTCCCTCGCCAGGTTCACGTCTTAACCAGTGGAGCAAACCCGGGCCACTTTTTTAATCGCAATCCAACTTGGCGTTTCACTAAGTTTTAAGTTTTTTGTCCAATTAAGCGGTCGTTTTTGTATACAAAACTAGGTTGTAAACAAACTTAAGTTTGCAAAGAAGGAATAGTTATTCTGTGAAACCGAGAAGTTTGCAGAGAATGAATAACAAGTTTCGTGGATCAACGAAGCACCATGTTCCGTACTAGATACGGAAGGTGTATTTCATTGTTGCCCAATTTGAATGTTCTCTTCCTCGCTAACGTTATCGCCAACGGCTTCTGTATTCGTAACCTTTCAAAATTTCTTTGTTGTGTACATGTACACACGATTAACGAAATACAGCGGGTTCCACTTGCTGCACTGGTGCAGTATTTTTCGCACTCAGTGTGTATAGACAGTGTGTAAAGCTATACAAGTTTGACACACTGAGTGCCAAAAATATTGCAAGTGGAACCCGCTAATAGTCGTGTTTTTTTTATGAAAGCCACCGGAGTGATTTCCTAACGTTTTTCCCCAGTCAGCCCACGAAACTTGGCCTGTCCACCCCAGATGGATTCTGTGCAACCTGAATATAAATTCTTCCCAAAGCTCTGGTTGGTGGGGTTCATCCATGTTCCGAGTTGAAGCCAGTGTATACTTTTTCTTTTCCCTTGGACTTAAAATTGCTTGTAATTGGCGCTTATAGCTCATGCTTACCTCGGACTCTCGACTGAGTCGCCGAAACAACTCGTCTGACTCGAACCTCGCTTTCTGGTCTGGCACGACCCTGGGCACTTTGTACACCAGACTGGGCTTGGTCTGCTCGTACAAACCCAGTGTTTCGTAGGGTAACATATTGGCCAGCATTACTTGATTGGCGACACTTTGAGTAAGAAAATGAAACGTTCTTTTGTTCACGTATTCCCCGAAAATCTGAGTCTATAAACGTTTGAATTTGATGAGATTCACTGCACCTTCAATGGCTTCTTCACACGGCACATCGTGCAGAACGATCACAAGTGATCAAACACAGATGTGGGGGAATACTGGGAAATCCAAATCCACAAAGCGAACTTTTGAACACCGCAC
Source organism: Lepidurus arcticus (assembly GCA_003724045.1). Lineage (NCBI taxonomy): Eukaryota > Metazoa > Arthropoda > Branchiopoda > Notostraca > Triopsidae > Lepidurus > Lepidurus arcticus. The sequence continues at coordinate 229,937 of RJJA01000003.1, forward strand.
CAACTTCCACATACACAAACACAGGTTATGGAAAGGGTACAGGTGTGCAGCTCTTGGAAGTATCCCGGGTTTCCCGGTCCCGAGTTATCAGGTGACTGAAGCTTCTCAAGGAAAAGCTCAAGGGTTCCTCGGTGCTGGCCGCCGGCTTGGGTTTAACAACTTCCTCTGCTGGTTGAATGGCAGATGAGATTTTTAGTTTTTTTCTTTCTGTTCGTCTTCGGACCCGAGCACTAAACACTTTTTCCTTTTGTGGAAGCTCAGTAGAATTTAAATTAATTTCTTTTTGGGCTAGTCAAGTTGAATTAAGTGCAACTAAGCGATTGGGAAGTGAGCCACAGTTGGAGTTTTTTGGGGACTCGAGAGGACTGTATGGGACCCAGGCACGTTGTGGAACTAGAAAAAGAGGGACAGGACAAGGACAACGTCCATGGAATTCTGAGCCGGGATTTTGGGATCTGTCAACGTTATAGTATAGAGTAGGAAGATGCTGGGCGGAAAATTGTGTTGTCCGGCAAGCGATTGGGCAGACGTGAACCGCGCACTCCCTGTTGCACCGCGCCGGTTAGCCAATGCAAAGGGCGGGCTTTAGCAACAAGAGGCGTGGTTGATACCCTCCCTCGAGAGGCTGTCAGAAGATCAATCGTGGTAGTAGCTAAGGAGGAAAAGTGTGGATCTTTGGATATAGAGCCGAGGCGACACTGGAAGTCTGAAACGGAACAACGGGGCCCCAGGAAAGGCCAGGAGCTCACAGGAGCCATCATGCATTTTTTTCCTTTTTTTTGCGTGACGACAAAGCGCATTGAATCACAAGAGCATGGGACACATATGTCTATTGGATGGGCACTTATGAGGATTAGCCAGGAGTGGAAGGCTTTTTGTACCTTTTCCGAAGTTCTTCAAAATACAGTAGGAAACTTAAGCAGATGTTTTGATGTGACAAGTAGCCTACTTGATATTACATTCGAGATTTGTGTTAAAGATCACAGATTCGATTAGAAACGATCCCAAAGGTGCTTTTTCACGTTTTTTAAAGAAAAATAAGGATAATTAAAGAATTGCATCAATTGGATCGATTGGATACAACAAGCTTGGAACCGTGAAAACTTGCAAAATAGATTCGGAAAGTCTGACATAAATGCATGATTTCCGTGTAACCTCGTTTCTTATCGCCAGTTATTGGGGATTTGTGTTTGGGAAAACAGTCTAACTTTGCTCAGATGCCAAGTGATTTGATTTGCTTTTGAGAAGGAGTCGGGAGCCATGATTTCCGTTTAGCCTCGGTTCTTATCGCCATTTTTTCTTTGTCTAACATCCTGTGGGCTAGTTTGTTTTCAAAAGCTTTAAGTTGACGTAAGCGTTATGTCGAAAACAGAGATTACAAGGCTGGCTTGGCTAAAAGAACCGGAAAAAGAAGATCGATGAGTTTGACGGCGCAAGTACTGGCCCGCGGTCCTATTGGCCCACGTTTGATACACATGAGCTCTCATTGGCTTACACGGAAGTGTGTTACGCTGACACAGGATCAAGGAAGAAGAGAGCTTGGACGGATTTCAGCCTCACAATTGCTAGGTTCCAAAAAGGGGAACGATATACGATACACGATACTCTTGAGCAAGCGGGAGAATATCCTTTATCATGCTAAAGCCATATACTTTACTTTACTATAAGAAAAGGTCGCTTAACATGAATCTTTCACTTTAGCAAGATTCGGTTGAGCTCAAGTTTAAGGATCAGTCCAACATAGACATGTTGGACTGTTTGACCACGCTTCAAAAGAAAACCGAAAGGATAGTTTTAAGGGAAGCACAGTTGACGCGAAGATGAACCCTGTTGACAATCGAGGACCAATTAAGGACTATTAATCACTGCTGTAACACGTGGGGCTGACTGGGGGGAAAGTTTTAGGACGCGGCAAAAGTGGTGCAGAGCCGAAAGGGGTTTTTACAATATATTCCAGGCCAACATGTGCTAAGTATGGGAGCTGACAAATGGGGAGCAAATAGCACAGCTGACTAATTTTATCATAGGGAATAATTCCAGTTGGTAACTTCTTTTTTCTTTTTCATATTTTTTTCTTTTAATACTTCGCCTGCTGTGAATTCTATTGTGAGACCGTGATTGAAATCGGATTTATTAATGTCATGCAAACTTTGCCCAACAAGTCTTTGCGCTTTTGTGTGAGCGAGCTCCCGCTTTTAACGAACGAACGGGGGAACGAACGAATTTTAGATGTGGGAATCCTACAGCTGCAGTGCCGTACCGTGCCATGCAGTTCCAATGCAGGTTCCACTTGTCGCCATCCATTTAACCCCGGGTTAATTCGCCATGCCTGTCAACAATCTCACGCTTGTTTTACACGGGCACCACAACTGCGTTGGCCCCTTTTTTGTTCCATTTGGGAAGGTAAAAAGTACCTTTTTTTACTAGTTATATTCAAAATTGTATGTCCTAATTTAACTTCTCTGTTTACTCTGTTTAGGGAAATATTCCAAGACTTGAGTTAAGATGGCCCTCTAAATTGTCTTAAAGGATCTGTGGAAGGACTCCCCTCCAGCTTTTGATGGACATGGAAAGCTTTAACACGGGTCTCAACTAATGGTCAAGGCGGTACTTTGTGTCCCAAAGGCGGTCAGCATGTTGGCTTCGTACTGGATTAGCAACGGGGACACAGATTCTGGGAAGGAAAGGTTCCAAAATATTGCAATTTGACGCCACACAGACCAACAGCGGGACCAGTTTCCTTGCTTGTGTATCCAGGCCCATAAAGTTTTAGTTTAGGGTACCGAACCAGTAATGTAATTTATTTCATGCTCGTATTTCTTATTCATTTTTTTTTATCATTTTTTTGTACTGTACAGAATTTTTATTTGAAGGCGTTTCACAAGAATTGAACTTGGCGTGACGAAACCAGCTATTGTTGTCCCCCTCTTGGGTTCTACTCACTGCGATATTGCGCCTTGTGTGACCCTGCCGTGTCGAAAGCTGGGTGGGCAGCTCATTAAAATGCAAACTTCCAAATCGAGGTGGAATAGTGCATGAGAAGTTCCAAGTGACACGTGCGAGATGCAGCCAGAAGACAAAACCCTCTACGTTCTTTTTAACCCTATTGCACGCCCACCCCCTTTGCTGACAAGAGTCGCGTGATCCGTTGACTTTTGATCCCTCGTTGTTCCTGTATGTTCCTATGTCCTGGCTTATTTGTGTATTCCGTGTTGTTTAGGAGGCCAAAAGACCCCGCGTAATAGGGCGTTTTCATGCTTCACGGGGTTGGAGTTATGGTTGTATTCGTTTCATTTCAAACACTATTCCCGTCAAAGTTCTACTTGCTCCGGCCGCCCCAGTCCAATAGCCGGAGGCGTAAAAGAAGCTGAAAGGCTTTGCATGCTTAATTGGGACTTCCATGACACGAGCTTGACGATGACTCAATCAGAAGGTAGTGTATTGTGTAGTGTATTCACCGTTTGGGGGGATGTGTAATAGACGTACTGGATGTATTAGGTGTAGGATCTGAATTCAATGCGTTTTTGGAACGGTAAGCGGAGATTTCCTTACGCCTTGCGGAGCACGTTGGGATAGTTGGGATAATCTGAGGATAAGCTGGATCCGTTTCTCATTTACAGGCAGGGATAAGCTGAGGGGACTACATTGTAATTGTGCGCGGACACCAGGTTCTGATGTGCTGCAAGCCCGAGTTGTATCACCATGACAAATAGCGAAGGTAATAAGGAATATCAGCTTGGGTTTTGTTGTAATACATGGTGCCATGCTCTCTTTCCTTTTTTTAAGAAAAAGCGCGTGCTTTATCCGTTTTGTGATTGATGGAAGTGCAGCTGGCCACCCCATCGCTGATGCCTCCTTCCATTTAGTTGGTACAGTGGGAGATGGTACAATGGAGTAAAAAATAAAGGGGACCTTGTATGTGTAGTTCTATAGTACCCGTGCCTCCCTTTTTGATAATGTGATGAACGGTTTTGGCATGTTGACCCCTCTATAGACTCGGGGAGGAACACCCCGTTTTTCGTTTGTCGGGCGGGTTTTCGTGATAATATGGAATCACTGGGCTCAATGTAGGGTAAGATTTCACCTTAATTATCGTGTATAATTTTATGGATTTTCTTCAATGTGAGGGTTTATTTTTCCTCAATTTTGTTGTAATTGGGGTAATTTAAGCAATGTATAATAAGGCGACGTTTTCTTTTCAATGGGTGTAATGCAGAGTATATGGAGAAAGAAGCATTAGTGCACAGCTCAAGTCGGGTGGAACTGACACAATTAAGTCCATTCCCCCCTTTTTCGCTTTGCAGAGAAACTTGCTCACCCGTGCGTTGGTACATGTATTATTCCGTGCTGACTTTTCCTGGAACTGCAATTATCAGGAATGACAGCTGACGAGATGGGACCTGGTAATTATAGTCTTGTGCTATATTATATCGTGCAAGCAACCATTATTTCAATGCCCTTATGGGTCATTTTTTTTCATTGGTTTCTTAATGGGAAAGCGTAGGACCGTGTATCGGTGCATAAGGACGTGGTATTCTGGAATTATGGCACTACAGCATGGCAATTTTTAATTTTTTCTTTCTCTGCAATATAATGAAATTGCACTGTGACTGTAATGCACGGATGTATAAATCACCTGATTTTTTTAGTATCGGTTAATGTGTTCAAGTTAAGAAAATTTTAAATAAATCATTAATGAAAATCCTAAGCAGCAGGTAAAGTAGATTTTGTTTGTAAGATACTTATAGAAAAATATTTTTCTAATAATCTCTTTCTGTTTCTTTTAATTTCTTGTTTAAAGTTTAGGATTCATCAGGAAATATAGGGGTAAGTGCCATCTCCCGACAAAAAATGATCAACTACTTACAGAATGCCGTGGCCTTAAGAGTAAATTTTTAGGTGTACTTTTGTGCTGCCCTCTCGTTTGTATTGTATGATATATCACTTACTTTTCTTGGTATTTCTCAGGTTTTGCATGTAAATAATTTGTTTCCTTGTACGACTTGTAATTTTTTAAATAAAAGCGAAAATGGTAAATTTCTCATTTTTATTCTACGATTTTTAATTTTGAAATAAAAGCGAAAATTTGGCAATTTTTTTTGTGATTTTTCAAAAAATCCGCGAAAAGGGGTGTGACCTCCACAAAAAGGACGAATCCTATTGGTGGATTCGGCAAAAATGGGGCGTGGCCTCTTTTCGAGCCAGGAAAGCTTTTTCAGGGCTTTTCTCCATAAGGAATAATGTTAAATCAAGGGGGTCCCCTTGAAAAATCGTCAAAAATTGAGAGCCTCGCCCCTTCCCCTGCTCGCTTTCCTATCCCCGACATTCGAGCTCGAAATGCCGAAGCATCACAATTTCGAATATAGGAATAGAAGCTTGCTGGGAAGGCGTAAGATACAGAGAAAGGGAGCCATTTATTATTCCGTTTTTTTGACGAAATAAAGTGTAGGCTATCGACCGGGAATCGAACCGAGGACCTGTTGGTCCCCAGTCGTACGTCTTATCCACTTAGTCATTAGCTTATATTAAACACGTGTTGAAACTTTTATAAATACAACAGACGGACAAAACTGGTGTGTGATGGGTACCATTCACATTTTGTACGATTTATAAAACTACGATGGTTCGCCTACAGCCATGCCTTGTATTCTCTAGAAGTTTGCATTATTACATTGTATTTCTCTGTTTGCAATATCTTCAAAAATTGAAAGCCTCGCACCCTTCCCTGTTCCCATCAACTCTCGTGTTAAGTGTAAAATATAATAAAACATTCTTACTTAATTTTGGTTAACGAGTCAGAACCTTAAAAAAAAAAATAAAAGGTCTCGTGTCTGCTTTAAAGTATTTTTATTATAAGCTCAAAAATACAATACAATTTTTCACTGAAAAAAAGGTAAAAAAATGGTAACGCAGGAAACCAAACTGGGCCATGCCGGTCTTGTAGAGTTACTCTGGTTTGGATGGGCAGTTCCTCAACGGTAAAAATTATGGACCGAACTAAGCGAGTGGGATTTGGCCGGGTTTCTTCGCTCAGCTACGGCATCCCGAATAGACGCTTCACAGCCCAGGAACTCCTAATGAAATGGCTTGTTTTTATTCATTACCTCTAGTTGCATGTTTTAGATGAAACCAAACACGATTAAATAATGTTGACATTGTCTAGAAAATCCCTAGCAGAAAAGTCTTACTTTTTACAGTTTCGTGGGATTTCTCGTATTTAATTAATGCTTCTTATGTTTCAATGTTGCGCGACTGTGAGGCAGGCCGGAGTAATGCTGCAAATCCGGCCTGTCCCAAGTTGTTTCCCGCGTACCTTTTTTTCGAACTTGGACCTCTACGTGCCATGAAGACTGACTCCATTTGCTCAATCCACATTACAAACTTCGCGAGTTCCAACTAGTCTCAGGTCCGGTGTCGAAACTTAGAATCCACCACCCTTATCATAGATAAACAACATAAATAAGCTAATTTAATTCCACAATTCACAAACTGCGCCGTTGACGCACAATGTATTTTATCGGCGTTGATGTAGGTACCGCAAGCGTACGCGCCGCTTTGGTAACAAGGGAAGGTAACGTACTGCAAACTTCAACTAAAAACCTGCAAATTTGGAACCCAGTAGCCAATCACTACGAACAGTCTTCGACCAACATATGGGACGCTTGCTGTGAAGTCATCCAAGTATGTTTTCCTTTATTTGTACTTCTAACTCCACGTACCATAGATTCAACGTACTTTACACCAGGCTGTTTGCGCAAATGTCCCACCCGAATCCGTCAAAAGCATTGGGTTTGATGCCACCTGTTCATTGGTAGTCCTTGACCAGGCAGGTGATCCCATAAGCGTGAGCACTACAAGTAAATTTATATTTCCTACCAGAATTCTACAAAATAACGTTTATTTAATTTGTTTTATTACTTCAGGTGAGCCCGAACAGAACATAATTATGTGGATGGATCACCGTGCCCAAGCCGAAACCGATATTATAAATGCCACAACTCACTCAGCGCTACAGTTTGTAGGCGGCTCAGTTTCCTTAGAGATGCAAACGCCCAAGTTGCTCTGGCTCAAGAAACACAAGCCTGAAACGTGGCAGAAAGCCGGCCACTTCTTCGACCTGCCCGACTTCTTAACCTGGAAAGCGACAGGAAGTCTGTCAAGGTATTAGAACAAAATGTTTTCACAGAAACGTCTTACAGATTGTCGATTGCCGAGCAACATTAGATCCTTATGCTCGTTGGTATGCAAGTGGCTCTACGTGGAAGCCGAAAATGACTCCGTACCCAAAGGCTGGCAGCCTGACTTGCTACGCGCTGTTGGTCTAGGCGACTTAACAGAAAACGATTTCCAGAAACTTGGCCAAGAAGTTTTGGAGCCCGGAACTCGCTGTGGCAAAGGCTTGAGCCCAACTGCTGCCGAAGCGTTGCATCTTTTGCCCGGTACTCCTGTAGCTACTTCCATCATCGATGCTCACGCTGGAGGATTAGGTTCCTTGGCATGCAGAGTTGACATTCCCGGAATTGCCTTGACAGAAAGACTTGGTATGAATAAAAACCACGAAAGATTCGATTACAAAATGACAAAATTCTGTATCTGAACGCTAACTATATTAGCGTTAATCTGTGGAACTTCCACATGCCATATGGCTGTGAACACGAATCCAACATTCGTAGCCGGTGTATGGGGGCCTTACTATGGAGCAATGGTTCCCGGCTTGTGGCTCAACGAAGGTGGGCAAAGCGCGACCGGGAAGTTGCTTGACCATTTACTCGAGAGCCATCCAGCGTATTCGTCTCTGAAATCCGCCTTAGCTCCTAATCAGTAAATAATATAAGTGAAATAAACACCAGATTCTGTTTTAAGATTACATTGCCTAGGACGGTACAAGATAATTTGCATGAAGCACTGAAAAGTATGGAGAAACCAGGCGAATCCTTATCGCGCTTAACTCAGGATTTGCACATATGGCCAGATTTTCATGGCAACCGGTCGCCGCTAGCTGATCCGTCTCTCAAAGGAATGGTAAATTCGCTTAAAATAATTAAAAATAATTTTGAATAATTTTTCTTCCAATTGCAACGATGTACAGTAGCTAACTTATACTGATCGCTAGATGGAGTCTCCAAATCGACCAATCACATTGCTTCTTCGTTTGGACCAATCCTGTCATTTGAACTTTGGTAGGGTCCTCAACATGATATCTCTTCCAAATTCCCAAGTCAATTAAAGGAGCAGGTCACTCAATCAAATAGCCTGCTCATTCAATTGACTGGGGGTTTGGAAATAATGAAATAGCCTGCTTATTTAATTGACTGGGGGGTTTAGAAGGAATTTCTCTACCGTAGTGTAGCAGTAGGCAAGAAATTACAGGATTGGTCTAAACGGAAAAGCAATGTGACTGGTCATTTGCGAAGTCATGCAGCGATCAGGAAGTTCGTTGATTTACGATGTTATACTTTGCAGATATGCGGACTTACATTGGGTCAATCCAAGGAAGATTTGGCACTGCTCTACTTGGCAGGGGTGCAAGCTTTGTCTGTAGGTTTACCTTTAATCTTGACGCAATAATTCCTAGCGATCCGATTTACAGTACGGAACGCGCTTGATAGTTGAAGAATTGGAGAAAGCTGGCTACACCTTCAAGTTGCTGCCTATTTGCGGTGGACTCTCCAAGAGTCGCCTTTTCGTTGAAACACAGGCCGATTGCCTGCAAATGCCAGTTTTATTGCCTGATGAACCTGAAAGTGTGCTGTTAGGAGCAGCAATGCTTGGCGCTAGCGCGTCTGGCCTCTTCGCATCATTGGATGACGCTATGTTCCAAATGGGAGGCAAAGGGACCCTAATTAACCCACAAACTGATGAAAAACGGTAAACGAAACTAAAACATAACCACGAACTAATTTTTTTAATATTAGGTACCATGATAAGAAATACCAAGTGTTTCTGAAGATGGTCGAGGACCAGAAGACCTATAGAGCAATTATGGACGCTTAAAAGCATTCCGTGTAACATTCCATATTAAAAACTAGCAAGGGTACCATACACTACATTCCCATTATTGATGGAAAGCGATACTATTAATCGAACGCGACGAAGATGGTCACGAAGAAAAAAGATAGAATTTTACAGTCAGGATGTATTGACTGCAGAAAAGGCCCACTCCCTATAACGTTATTTAGAATTTCATACGATGAGGGAACTGTCCAGTTTTGAGGCCAAAAGGCGTTCGCAAATAGGAAACCAAATATTTCCTGTCAGGATGGGCCTTGATAACTTCCAGCAGCGCCTTGTCTACTGCCACCTGGTCCTTCTTACGCTCCTCCGTAGGTGCGTATTCCTAATTAACAACAATAATTTAGGTAACAACATATATGAGTAACAACAAACATAAATAACATAAAAATAACAACAGGAAATAATTAACAACATTGAATTTGAACATTTTGCTGGAAAATATGCTCGAAGTCACGGTTGTAAGACTTACCTTCTTCTTAGCAGCGAAAATGTCTCCTTCAGCTTTCTTGGCGCGACGAACACGCAGTCTGCGGAAATACATGTCGTTGACGTGCTCGCCAACCGAAACCTTGCTCAGGTCCAAACGAGTGGAGGTAGCAATGACGTATTGCTGGTGAACACGACGCAATGGGCATCGGTTGATCTTGAAGGGACCGGTGACCAGCAAAAGGCCAGATTTCAGGGATTTTAAGAGAACGACACGCTTGCCACGGTTAACACCAGCCAACAGAATGAGGACTGTGCCAGGCAGCAGGCTTGCGCGCACACGTGGGGCGTTTCGTACTTTCACGATCTTGGAACGGGGTTTGCCACTAAAGAAACGTTTTTAATGAAAAAATGTAAATGACTCGTGACTTGAAGCTTACTAGTTCTTGACGGGGTAATTGTTGGGCAATTTCTTTGTACGAACAATACGCTTGCCATTGTTCTTAGGTCCACCAATAGGTTTCTCAACGTACAAAGGCTTAGGCTTCTGGGTCTATGCACAGAATGAACTTGGTTAGTTACAAGTATGCTGCTTTCTAGAAAACGTTTACCTTGCCAGCCTTCAAGTTTGCACGTCTGTTGGGTGATCGAAGGGTCTTTTTCTTCAACAACAGGCGGGCTGCTTGCGATTTGGAAAAGTTATACTTTCCAGCAGCAAGGGTAGGTGCTGGCTCTTTGGCAGCAGCAGGTTTGGCAGCCTTAGCTGCGGGCTTCTTGGCAGCGGCTTGCTTTTTAGTGTCGGCCATTTCTATTAGTAAACAAAAATATTATAGTTTCACTTCCATAAACTTCTTTCACTGGGTTATGCTACACACAAGTTCCCTATACAAAAAATCCAATGTGACCATCATAAGAAGCAAAACATGTAAATACTATCACACCACACAATAATCTTGGCTTAAAAAACGTAAAATAATAAACAGAATAAAACACAATAAGTTAACAGTACGGATGATTTAAATTTTAGCGGATAATTGCAGATTAGTTTATTTAATATACGGAACACACTCACTGTTATTCCTCGGCCCGGGATGAAAGAATACAACGTTGCCACTTCTCTATGTTGTGTAACAAAAGCTCATAATTTCAATAAATTCTGTACATTTAGTTTTATTATTACGATTTATTTATTTACAGTATTAACGTTTTTAAATTAATATAAAAGAAATGCAAGGTTGTGGGTTTAGTCAACAAATCCAAAAGCGTAAATAAACACAAGCGATGCAGAATGGCTGAGCCCGGCCAGAATATGGGGAAGTATTCTGTTAATTCTTTACCCATAACCAATGAAGTTAAAGGTACTAAAGTATCAGCTAAAATTCCACAAACTTACCTGTTATTCTACTAGATGATCCTCCCCTTCAAGTCGGAAATACATCTCGTCGTTCATGCGGAGCACCATCTCCTGTTCTTACCGAACTCACTACGTTATCTGATTTAATCCCTTCGGAGCAAATTGCCAAGAGCTGGGAACTGAATTATCGTGAGGCAGCCATATTCATTGAAGAAGGAGCTAATAACGACAAGTTTAATTCTCATCCTCGAAACCATGAAGCTCTTCCAGTCTACCTGTTGGTTCACAATCATTGGTATTACAGCCTCGATTTCGTCTTCTCTCTCCTCCTGCTGCTCTTAGCTTTCGTTGAGAAGCCTGCAAACCCTCTCTTTCAAGTAAGAAAGCCAACTTTAATACAACATACTCAATAAACACACTATTTTTAATGCGTTATTTTATTTTTACACATAGCTCCCAGTGGGCGTTCATGCCAGTATTGAATTAACTGCCTTATTTGTGGTCGCAGTGGAATTAGTCATGAAGTACAAGTGGGTCGGTCTCACGACGTTTGTTAAACACCCTCGCACTGTCGTCAAAGTTGGAATCTAAAATCTAAATCTGTTCTACTCAAACTAACCGAAAACTAATCTTAATTTCTTATAGGTTGTTACCCTGTTGATCATGTTTGTAGAAGCGCTTGTAGTATTAGTACGACAAAGTTCGCACTTTCGGGTGACGCGAGCTCTGCGTCCCATCTTTTTCGTTGATAACCGATATTGCGGTGGAATTCGTCGCTACTTACGCCAAGTCCTTCAATCACTGCCCCCAGCTGTTGATATGCTGGGTTTGCTTCTCTTCGTCATGCTGTTCTATTCCGTCCTCGGATTCTACCTCTTTGGAGACACAGGAGATCCCTATTTTTCCACCTTGCAGGACAGCTTCATCTCCTTATTTATTCTCCTGACAACTGCCAAGTACCATACACTCTTAAACTAAATCGTATTACCAAATATTCCCTAATTTGCTCCAATTTTAGTTTCCCGGACGTAATGATGCCCTCTTATGCTATGAATCGCTGGACAGCTGCCTTTTTCGTTTCTTATCTCGTAACAGTATTATACTTCCTCATGAATCTTGTAAGTACCCTAAACCAAAGTAAAACTACTTTAAAAATCTAATTTTTGCACTTAAATAGATGCTGGCTGCCGTTTATGCTGCCTTCTCGGCCCGGGAAAGGGAAAAGTTCAAACGCCTGTTGCTCCATAAGCGAAAAGCTTGTCAACACGCGTTTCGACTGCTCCTGTCCAAGCATTCCAAAACCGCAGTCTCCTGGCATCACTTCAAAGGTCTTTTACGCTACGTCCAACCCAACAAAAGTAAACACGGTTTATCATCTTAGCCTTAACTATAGTAGCGAGACATCTTTAGATAACCGAGAAGTTTACCTAACATTCAAAGTCCTGAATGTTTCCAAGGCAGGTTCACTGTCACTGGAGGAATTTTACGGAATATACGATGCTTTGGCCCTCAAATGGAAATCAGCTCCAGATAACACCTACTGGTTCCAAAGACCGTCTTCAATTGTCCCGGAATTAATTCTCAGATTTGCCCGCTCATTAAACTCCTTCATAATGTCCCTCGTTTTTGAGTATATCGTCTGTAAGTAGCTTTCCCTTCAACTTTCCACTTGAAATCCAATTAAAAAATAACATTTTAAATCAATCTTTCTCTTTAAGGTGTCGTCATCCTCATCTCTGGTCTGTTATTGCTGATTCGCACTGCCGACATCTCCGGTCATCACTCCTTGGGCATTCTCCAAATGGGCGCCACGTGGGAATCCTGGGTTTTCATTGGCCGTAAGCTTCTAACTGCAAAAAACTAACTAAACAACCAAGTTTTTGTAGTTTACACCTTTGAAGTTTTACTCAAAATGCTGGCGTATGGTCCCTACCGCTATTTCGCATCGGGTTGGAACGTGTTTGACTTCTGCGTGACCTTCACATCAGTCGTGGGATTGATCGCAGAATGCATGGGCTACTACTCGATAGTGGTCGTACGCCATTTAAGACTCTTACGGGTTTTCAAGCTCAAAAAACGCTACCGCGATGTCTTTGGGAGTGTATTCATCCTCGCCGAACGCTTAATCAGCGCTGCAATGGTCCTCCTGATCCTCTATTACAGCTTTGCCATCATTGGTATGGAGCTCTTCGCTGATTACGACATGACCAATTGCTGCCAGTAGGATACAGAATCAGTCCAATTTGCTTTTGAATCTAATTTTTTGTTTGGAATGACAGAAATTCTACGGTAGAAGCTAATTTCATGCTGAACAACGTAACCCAGGGCTACTACTACTTAAACAACTTCCAAGACCTGGTTTCTAGTTATGTCACGTTATTTGAGCTCACGGTTGTCAACAACTGGTACATTTTGATGGAAGCTTACGCCATTACGGTTTCGCAATGGTGTCGATTGTTTTTCATGTTCTTCTACTTGCTCACAATGGTCTTCTTGTCCATTGTGGTAGCGTCAGTTTTGGAGGGTTTCTTGTTTCGGATCCAGTACAAAGCGCAGATGTCTAAAGAACAAGGTAAAATACAGAAAGAAAGCTAACGCAATTAAACAACTTTGACTTACATGGGCAGAAACCAGATTGATTGAAAAAGAAGTCGAACTGACGTGCGACGAACAGGATTTCTTGGCACAACAACCCAACCCCAAAGTCTGGTCCTACAGATTGGTTGCAACATGGCGCAAGTTCAAGCTATTCAATTTCAATTCCTTGCCCGAAGAACTTGGTCAAGCTCAATTCTTCGTCGGTCATCAATCACGAACCAGGGAAATCTTACAAGCGTTCATGTACCGCGAAGAAATTGCCGAATGGCTCCAATCAGCTGCTGAAGAAGATGAACGTCAATCGTTGCATTCCCACTACTGGAATCACCCAGAAGGTGGCACCTTCATCCGTTAAGAACGTCAAAAGAAGTCTCTAGAGTGTAAACCTTAACCTTCCTAATACCAAGTCTACTTCCCCTCCACTTCCCCGATGAAAAAAAGGAATACTATAGTCTATAATATTATGTAAAACGAGTGATGTCTTCCAGTGTAAAACTTCCCGGATTTCTATTACAAAAGCATAGATTCTATTCATTACGTTGCACTACACTAGTTGAATACAGAAGCTATATCTTGAAACATTGTTCTTTGGCACTCCAAGACCTCTTCGAGACATTCGATAAACAGAACGCACAAAACTTATATAAAAAAGGAAATTCTTTCAACTACATAGGAAAAGAAAGTATTCGCTACGTGGAACTCCCTACAAGTACTCTCTTCTAGCAAAGAAATATGCTCGAGTAAATGCCAAAAAACGTTCGCTACGAAAGCAAACCGAACAGATTTAACATTTCCCTAATAGGACATGGGATCACGCATATAAGCTTGCTTACGCAACTCATGTTGTTCACATTTGCCCCACCATGAACGCTTGGTGCACAGTCTCTCTGCTTTCAATACAAAACATTTGGTTTGAATGATATTAAAAAACAAATTGCCCACTAAGTTAGCAGCGGAGGAATCCGCGGTTTTCAAACACGAACGGAACCTAAAATCCGCATCCACAAAAATAGAACAAAATAAGATTTAAGTACAAATTTCAATGAGTATGAATTCACCATCCCCCAAATTGTTACGGAATCTTTAAATATTCAAAAGAAAACAAACACAAGTATTACTATTAGCAACACAACAAACTCACCGCTCATCACAGGCGCAGTGCATCATGGTATAAATACGCGAGTTGGAAAGACCATAGCGTTGCTCCAGACTCGGGATATGATACGGACAATGCAAATCGTGTTGCCTACAACAACGATCCACGGGTGCAAATCCGCCCAGATCTTCGTATTTGCTGGCTCGATTACCTTTCCCACACCATTGAGTGTGTGGAACACGCATCACATCCTCGATGCTCCGGCGAACCCTAGCCATGTGAGCCAAAATGTTTGCATTGTGAAATAAAATTATCTTATACGGAATCCCAAACCGCATTCCCTGAAGCTTAGTAGCAGCAAGCAGGGCCATATTTCCCATAAGGCTAACCTAGGCCATGGCCTATGGCGCAGCAGTCAGGGGGGGGGGCAGGAAGAGAAGAAATAGCCAAATAGATTCGAAAATCAACTTTTCAAGGTGGGGTGGCGCAGAATTGTGCTTTGGCCTAGGGCGCAGACTTGTGTAAGCACGGTCCTGGCAGCAAGTGTTTAACTAAAAGGCCCCGTTCAGTTTCAGCTGGTAAAAGGAGTTACAGTGAAACCAAGAACAATTAGCGCAGTCATTTATACAGCAATTTGGGGAGATGGTGAATTGTTAAAAGGTAAAAAAGGCCAAAGAAAAGCCACCACACCTGTCGTCGCAATCGCAATGCGAAATAGTATGAAATCGATAATTGGTTAGGTGAAAACGTGTTTTGAAGCCCCGGATGGTGAAAAGGCAATGATCATGAGCGCGACAGCATTGATCCAGTCCGTAATTAATACCCATATCTGCATATCCGGCTGATACGTGTCCGCTTCCGCAATACTTAGTTCCCGGCATGATGGCTATATCGCGTTTCTTACGCAGCAAGCTACAATAGGGGTGTTAAGAAATGAAAACAATTCTCATAGCTTCCCACAACCATACGTTCAAAATAAAAACAAGCCACGAAAAACAAGAATGAAAAGCTTTCCAGTTTCTACGCGTATCCTGTTGTAGCCATAACGATGTCATCATTCCGATTCCACAAACTACTACACAAAGTAACGTAAATCGTTCCAAGAATACAAAGCATTCCCTCCCCCTGCAGGCGAATTAAGCAAAGCATGATAGGCAATAAAGAAAAGACAAAAGAGCTCGAATTTACCTGTCCAGTTGACTAGCTGCTTCCTTTTGTTGCGTTGGATCGCCATGTTGTTGAGCTTCAATTAACCTGCGCATTTCCTGGTGTTGTTTCTTGCATTGGTCTTTCAGCGTTTTGAAATCCAGCTGTTTGAGCAGTTTCGCGCCCACTTTCTTCTTCCTTATCGGCTCAATCTCGTAATCCAACCCCGTTTGGTTATTCACCATGGCGTGAACTTCCCGGTCCCATTCTCGCAAGAATTTGTTTACGTAGGAAGAAGGTCCCAGGTATTCACAGTCTTGCATATTATGAAATGCATCATAGATAACTTGGATGAATCGCCGTCCGTCTGATAACTGCCAAAGCAAAGCGCCACCTCTAAACAATTCGAAAACATTAAAAATCACTTACCTGTATAACATTTCGTAACGCTTTAATCGTTTTAAAAACACCTCACTTCGCTTCACAATATGAAGGGAAAACTTCCCTGCGCAATAATGAAACTAGAACGCTCCAAAAACCGTTGGAAAGCTCTCTACAAATATTCACTGTTGAAATTCAAATCCTGCTTCACTGACAAGTTCCCTTTCTAATCACATCCGACAACAACGAAAAATTGAATTATACAATTAACTACCGGTACAAACAACATTTCGAATGAAAGGATATGAATAACAATATGTAAACAAAAGAACAGAATGAATTTACAATCTACAATATAAGTATAAAAATTATATAAATCAACTGTTCTAACCACGTTTTGAATGAACGGAGAAAAGAAGGGAACTTACTTGTCTTCAACAATAGCGCTAGTTTCTTTGGCGACGAGACCGTTGTAATAGACATGGCGAACAAGCTCTCCGTCCGATAAACCGTTGCCAATTACGACGTTGCGATGCCAGCGCAGGGTGTAATTGCTGTGGTGTGGGTGATTAGCATCGTTCACTGCTCGACAAGCGCCTAGCATCAACAGTGCACATGCGAGATAAGACCACAGATTTGCACGCATTGTATCGTAATACTTCGTCAAAAACAACCTTCCCGGTCCGCTGGCTCCAAGTAGAAAGAACCGGTCTTCCCAACGTCGGCACCAATTTAAACGCCTGACCGGGTCCCGGTGAGAGAGGATGCCGAAATTGCCCCGACTGCAAGTTCACTATATACCTATAGTAGCTGCAATAGTTGCGTCAGCCAATCCGGGCCTCGTATTCCATTCCAACGTCACATGGCGCCATGGTCATTTTAACCCCTCCCGGCTTACCCAGAATACAATTGGATCCACAAACACAATATGAGTGTCAATTAAGCATTTCCTTTATGCCCGTTGAGGTTTAAGGCTCAACGTAGTCTCAAACGACTCGTTTTTTTCAATGACTGTACCGACAAAACCCTTTTCTCGGTAGTCCAAGGTCCACTTAATGAAATTTAGCTTACTTGCAATGTAAACTCGTTATCAACGAGGACCAGAGTAGAGTAAACATTGACGATAAAATCTTCTATCGCACTGTGTATGAAAACACTGATATTTAGAATGCAAAGGTCTATTGCTAAGAAACCCGTATGAATAATCCAAAATATTGCATAAAAATTTCCAAAATTTGAGAAAGACAGCAACTGACCCAAGACAGACAATTGCTTGTTGTAAGTTACCAACAACTGATCCAATCGAAATGAGAATAGTTGTTATTAATGGAAACTCCATTGCGTTTCAATGGGTTTAAACTGCCATAAATCCGGCAAGGCCACGTGGGGTACATCAAAATCGGACTTGCGCCAGTCAAAAGGCGGCAAGTCGTCGTAAGTAGGGCCGCTGATCGCCACAAAGTTCATCTGCTTCAACAACTCGAAGGAGGTAAGCTTCGCATCCGTGCCCCCGTGTGAGCGATGCGATAACGCAGGAAAAGGATAAGTGCCATTCCGAGGATTGAGATCATTTCGAGCGGAAATTGCGTTTTCTGCGCTATACGGTGGAGTACACTCGCATTTCGACAAAGGATCATGTTGGTAATTATTATAGCGCATTAGCTTCAACATGGATGACAAATCTTGGACTTTATGGTGATCTCTTTTGAAAATCAAAGCTCGTGGCGTTTTCTCGTAGGTGAACCAATCGCCGTACTTTTTAACCAAATCGGGAGCTCCACTCAAGCTAAAGATTTCCGGGAAAAAAGGGCTGTTGTAACTGGGCCATATCGTCTCGTCCCGTAACCTCCAAGAAACATCAGCCGCTTTAATATGCCCCGGAAGTTGTTCCAAAACCCACAGCGTGTCATTATAAATGGGGAAGCCCGGCTTAAAGCGTTTGTAGTCAACCACCATCCACTGGTTGTTGTAGGTTCCCGAGTTGTAGTCTGAGAAAAAATTGGTCCATCCCTCTGCAGTGGAGGCTAAACGGTTCGCTACGGTGGCTCGGATACCTTCCAAGACCTATTTTAGAGCGAAAACTTAGGATCCTGCCAGATTTCTTTTTCCTCTTTTTTGCTCTCTCTTCTTCAAGGAATTTTAGTTATTTTACTTGGCCTCTGGGGTGTACATGTTCCCATAAGGAATCGTTCGAATTGCCGATGGTAGTCTCCAAAATGACCATGCCAGCGGAGGATACGGTAAAGTCGTCAATGGAGAATAAAACGCCGGGATATGAAGAAAAGGTCAACGCATGACCGCGAATTAGAGGACTGTTTACGTTCTGGGCCGAGCGGTAAAACAAACGATAGTTCTTCAGTATCCGTAGCATAGATTGGTACCTTCCGAAAAGATTTTTTGGGATAAGACAGTCAAGTCAGTGAAAAATTCGGGGGATAATTACGAGTTCCAGGTCACGTGAGAGACCAGTATGTCCTGGTTCTTGGGCAAGACTTTAATTAGTGCTGAGCAGGACCCCGAGCCTAAAACTCGGCCATGGTTTATGTCTTTGAAGGTCGAGCTACGCTCTTTAGCTTTGAATGCCACTTCCAAATCTTCCATATCGCCGTTTATATTGAGCCACAAGAAGGATTCGGCCTCCATCTTATAGCCAGTTCGATGAGAAGCTTTGCGCCAGCCTTTGGCCAAACCATCTAATTGTTCATAAAATAGGCCAACCTACACAACTTTCTTTATAAGAACGAAAAGTCTAGGGAAAGATGAGCAGACTAATGTACTTGATGCCAGTAAGCGTTTTTGCCTCGCAACTTCTCGACACTCTTGCTGACCCACTTAGCGTTCTTGGATAAGTAGCCTCGTAGTTTCGTACAGTACTCATCGCGATCTTTGCAGTAGTCCACCATGGTATTGTGGTAATGCCAGTATATGAGATCATGGGTCAAGTAGCCTTCTAAAAAGCCGGCCGCCCGGGCTTGCAGAGAGTCTGGGTAATGGATATTGGTCCATACTTCGAACGTAGCCCAGCTAATAATGACAAAAACGGAAGCTTAGAGAGGTACAGAGGGATGCTATTATAAACACATGCAAAATTAAAAGCCTAACCCGGTTTGGTTCACGGAGTTGGTGAAATTCGCCTTAGCTACTAGCAACTTCTTGTCAGGAGCAGTGTCGGATAAATGAAAGTCTTTGCTGTCTTCATTGTAGACAGCGTAAGCAAGTTCGGGCTCCTGTGAGAGGGAAAGTGGATCTCGCTGCTCATTTGCATGCGCTACAGACAAAGAGCTGCCTAGTAACGTGACAAACAAACAGATTCTCCAAACCGGCAACATAGCCTAAGGGCTAAACTTAAGCACGCATTTTGTTTGATTACAATTTAGATCAAATGTACTATACCTTTAGTATAGATTAGACGTAATCTGCGTCAGATCAGAGTTTTTTATACCCTGACAACACTCAATCCGGATACCAGTCGACCTTGGCAATGAACTCTGCACTTTGACTGTACACAACAGACAACACAACAGAAAACCAAATCACTCCACATGCAGTCAATGCGCTACACTACTTTCGAAATATTCGTACCAAGGTATCGATATTTTTCATCCGTCCATATTGATAACTGTATATCGAGTATGACATTCCGATTGCCGTTTTCATATCGATACAGACAATCTTTGGATCGATTGATTTTTGGTAAACAAAAGTCACATGGAGGCGTGCAATCTTGTGTTTTACGCAAGAAAATGACCCAAAGACGTGTACTTTCCAGGTTTTTTAACCATTGCAACCTTATTTCAAGACACAAACATCGAGAATCAAGCCAAAGCTCTGTGAATGACAAGTTTTGGGACGAAGAAGGCAGCACAGAATTCGTCGTCAGCTTCGAGAAGAGTGAACCTTTGAAAAAGTACCATGAACTGGTTAACCCGAAGAAAACGGAGCTGGACGTACTGCCTAACACAACCGAAAAAGTACATATTACCAAATTCGGCAGTATTCGACTAGACGGGGAGAACATCCCAGTTGAGGAAAGCTCTCAAACTCCAACTGTTTCCAGTGAGAAAATCGAAGAGCATCCGAATTACGTGGACGAGCAGTACTTTTCGCCACTCGTCAAGCCCGAACTCAAACTCGAAAATCAGCCTAAAGCTTCTAATGCCTCACAGTCAGAGTTACGGGACAAAAGTCTGAATTTCTTCGACAAATCTTACTTCAGCCCATCAGATTCAGATTCTCCTGCAAGTTCTTCTAAAGAAGCGAAATCTTATGTCACCCCGGAAAAGCTAGTCGACGATCTAAACCCCATCGATCAGGAGTACTTATTCCCACACAGTGGAAAACCCGAATCGACTCTTCCGGTTGAACTATCCGAGACTGAACAATCCAAATCCGAAAGCGAAGTCAAGGAAGCGGAACCTCCTCGCAAGAAATCTGCGCTCGACTACCTGGAAAACCTCCGCAAAGAGTCCCAGTCACCCAAAACAGAAACAGATGGCGACACTGAAGCATGGAAAATCTACCAAAAATTTCTGCCAAATTACGCCAGCATGTTCGACGATCTGATCGTTTCAATGCTTAAGAAACGGGTCGTTTATCGCGAAGGCGACATTATCGCCATCGACAAACCGTTCGGAATGTCCACAATGGACTCTGATTCGTCTCCAGAATCCAAGAAACACAACCCCTCGCTCATCAAGTTCCTCCCGGCATTGGCTGAAGCTCTAAAGCTGCCACCGGGCGAAGTTCTGCGGCCAATTCATCGCTTAGATAGGGATACGACCGGCGTTTTGCTTTTGGCTACCACTGCCGAGATGGCGGGCATCTTGCAAAAGATGTTTTACAATCGTAACGTCACCAAAGTCTATTGGGCGCTCATCAAAGGCGTTCCTCAACCTCCACAAGGTATTGTGGACATTCCCATGGCCGAATCAACCATTGACGGACGACAACGAATGAACTTGCGACCGATTATCCCCAACAGACCTATCACAAGAACGCATACTCATAAAGCGATCACAAACTACCAAGTATGTTCCGAATTTTTGCTACAAATCCAATTTTACGCCTTCCATTCGTACTTCCCAGATCCTTAGGAATACCAATTCGATATCGTTAGTGGAATTAAGACCTGAAACGGGAGTCAAACACCAACTTCGAGCTCATTTGAGCTTGGGACTAAGTTGTCCGGTCTTGGGAGACCATAAGTATTCCCACAGAGATCGTTTTGCGCCTCAGGTGAACGAAAAGTGCTTATTTTTGTAAAATTTTTGACAAACGCTTCTATTTTTTCCCCAGAAATTACCGGATGATGTGCTCCAAAAGTTGCATTTCAAGCAAAGCAAAGTTCGTAACATCCCCATGCATTTGCACGCCGGTTATGTCGTGCTGCCTCCCTGGAAGGATTCCGAGGAAAGCGTCAAGATCAGTGCCCCAGTGCCCGATTTTTTCACATGGACTATGAAACGCCTCAAGTTGTCCTACAAACTAACATAAACTTTAGAGCTTTCCAATACATAGCACCTTGTAATTAGTCGTCGTTACTTGCACTTACGTAGACTCCAATTTCGTCAAAAGTTCTTCGGTTTCTTTCAATTGTTGTTGCAAACGTTCTTTGAGGGCTGCAGAGCCGGCTTTCTTGAGTTTGTCTTGGAACTCGACTAAATGCAGCTTATGGCCAGGTACGTTATGATATACGTGGATTTGCTTATCACCCGTCGTGAGCACAAAGTTGGAAGTGGGGTCGAATTTGACACAAGTGATCTCCTCTACAATGTTTCATTGTGACAAATTGTGCAAGATAGGAAAAAGGGAAATTACCTGAGTGAGCTTCGTCAATTTGCGCTTCTAGTTGGCAAGTTTCGGCCGAGTACAAGTACAGTGTATGGCGAGAAGCGATGGCAATCATACGGGCGTCAGGTGAAAAGGCAATTGATGCTTTGTGCCCATTAAAAGGCCAGTGACCTGTCTTCAGCAAGTAAGGCATCTGTCCTTTCCGATAATCAACTAGAGCGAAAGCCAAATTTAGAACGGGAAACATACCTTCATAAAAACATAACAAAAAACCTTCTTTTTATTGTCCACACAAGTACCCAACTTTTAGAGTAAATCTTCCAAACTTACAAAGAATATTTAGCATATTTACAAAGAAATTCCGTTAATTTCGAATTCAGATTTCCGTGCTTCTAAACAACGAAACCTCGGAATTACAGCAAAGAAACAGCATTATTTCAAAAACGAAATTTCGTAGCTTAACAACGAATCTTCGAAACTTTAACTAGGAAATTGCATACTTTTAACAGCTAAATTTATAACTTTACAACTTCAACTATGAACTTTCCAACAGTGAAAGTTCTAACGGTGATACTTCGCTCCTCAACTATTAGATTTCCTACTTTTTAACAATGAAGCTTCACAACTACAACAATGAATTCTCATAGTTCCACCTACGAAATTTTGCAATAAACCTTCGTAATTCCAACAGTGAAGTTTCGTAGTTTAGCAACGAATCTTTGAAACTTTTAACTACAAAATCTCATACATTAATCTCCTACTTGTACAGCAGCTGAATTTAGAACTTTCCAAATTCAACAATGAACTTTCCAACAGTGAAAGTTCGAACAGTGATATTTTGCTTTTCAACTATTAGACTTACTTAACAGACTTAATAAACAATTAAATTTGCAAACTACTGCAACGAATTCTCGAACTTCCACTCGTGCAATTCTACAACCTTTCTTGCAATATTTAGATAGAAAACTTACTGTTGGTATCGAAGACTTTCCACGTGCCATCTTTGGACACGGTGACCATTTTACTGGAATCCGGGCTGAAATCGAAAGAAAATACGCCTGAGGAATGCGACGTAAGTTCAAAGGCACGGGATACTTTCTCAAAATCGCCCGATTTGCTAAAAGCCACCTCCCACAACTTGACATCAGGTGTAAAACCTATTAACCCATCCAATCCACGAATAAATACCCTAATCGGAACCAAATTTGGGATCTATTTTGCAAGCTTTTTCGTACCTGAAGTTGCCACAAGTTTACCACAGGGTGAAATCTTAGCACAAAAAGTCGTGCCTTGGTTGTTATGTTGAGTAGCTAAGATATTACCCTTCAAATCCCACTCAACAAGATCATTTTGGTCGGAACAAGACATCACAAATTTGCCAGTCGAAGACACGCCCATGGCTACGACATCTGTTTCATGCTTCTACAAGAATTAGAAACCATGCTTTTCAATCCACTTGTTTATATTAATATAATTTTATGCATTACTTTTATGATTTTAGTTTGATTAATAAGTTTATTACTACTGTTTACTTTGTTTAATAAAAAGAAAACCTACCTTCGGGAAAGTTACTGCTTCTTGGAAAGTGAAGCCTCCGTCAGGTTTCTTAGCCACTTTATACACCTCAATCTGGTTCGCAGTAGCTTTCTGGACGACCAAAGCTCTGCCATCGGGACTCCATTGCAACTTGGACGCAAAATCATAACTGACATGTCCGCGTACACTTTTCAACTCTTTCGCCTCTTGGCTCAACTTGAGCGTCCATATCATTAGCGTGCGATCTGCAAAAGAGACCCGGACCACGCATTAGTAACGTATTAAAACCGCAACCGGAGTTTTCAAAAATTAAAGACAAAAGAACTATCCTATATTCTACCGAGGTCCGGTACTTTCTCTAGCCTCTTCATACTTTCATTAAAAAATCACACAAAACTTGCATCGGACTGTCGCCTCTATTTCCACGCACACATCCTGAGAAATTCATCAACTTCATCAACTAAGACAATAATTACTGCATCTCCTTCGCATTTCCGACACAAAACTGTGTTAAAAAAGTATTTCCAAAACTTGAGCAAGACATTCTCAAAACAAGACGGGACATTCAATTTGTTCAAATGGCTTTCTTAAGTAGCTTTTAAAAAACATACAGGAAAAATAGTACTCTCGAGCGGCATTCACAAAAAGCAACAATGGAGGGAATACCTAATCAACTTAATTAGCAGCCTATTTCAATACTCAGCTTCCACAGAAAGCAACTTCAATTCATTTCACCCAGTACCTAACAAACTTAAACCTTTCCCACGGCGCCAGAACACGATACAATCGCACCCAAGCGTCGCAAGACGACAACTCATATTCTTTGTTAAAAAAAAAGAAGAAAATAGAAAAACCGGAAAAAATACTTCTAAATTCCTTTAGGAAATTTCTCCCACACGTTCAAAGTGCGCAGTCATAACTTCCTATTCACTTTTTTTTAAGACGACGACTCGGAACGATGCCGCAAATCCTTGCGAACTTTCCATAAAACCAACTCCATGGATGCGCGCGCATCCTCGAAACTATCG
Organism: Lepidurus arcticus; assembly: GCA_003724045.1. Lineage (NCBI taxonomy): Eukaryota > Metazoa > Arthropoda > Branchiopoda > Notostraca > Triopsidae > Lepidurus > Lepidurus arcticus. The sequence goes on from RJJA01000003.1 coordinate 254,307, forward strand.
TGTCCGGGTCCTTGTTGGATATCCCGTTTTAAATAGGAGCCCACCAAGGATTTGAGCGATCGTCGATAAGGTAATCCGTAATAATGTGGGAATAAAACTGCCGTATCGATGACCGACTGGTGGGTCATTCGCAAAGCTCTTAGATCGTTTTCCAAAGCATGGCCAATGAGAATGGTTTCGGCACTAATGAAGCCTATGAGGTCGTTTTGTACATCTCTGAGCGTTTTGGTCGCCCTCGCTAAATCCAGCTCATTTAAACCCGAAAACCGACTGTTGTAGTCAATCACGACATGGTCCGGTACGACTAAGGTTTCGTACACTAATCGGCCGTCCACGCCTACGACCGTCACTTTGGTCAGCACTAAACCCTGGTCGGTGTAACACATTTCGCAATCCAACGCGTAAACCCCGTTTTGCGGTGCTCGACGCGGTTTGGTGCGGGCGAACGACTCAAAGGGACCGTTCATACCAGGTTCTAATCCGGACCAGACGTGTAGTTTGGCGCTGGTACATCCTTTCGTTTCGCGGCGTTCGCGACAACACGTGTACTCAAAGCGGACCGTCGCGTTCGTGACGACGCGACACAACTTGCCCCAATGGTACACACAGCTTTCTTGGGTTAAATATTCGCCATCATGGGTAAGAAAGAACCCTTTGGCGCATCGAACGCATTTTTTCTCCTCACTCGGGTGTTTATCTTGTACTTGCCGTATAATGGCGACATTCATATGGGTTTGGAAAGCGAAACTGGTGTTGGCTTCCTCATGGGTTAACTTGATGAACTCAAAAGAGTCTAGAGATTCGTCTAATGACTGAACGCTCAAGTTGGCGTTTGGCGAACTTTTTCCGGCTAAAGTGGCTAAAATTCGGCGTTTGTGCTTGACGATGACGGGGCACAGCCGAGATTGGGAGTTATTGTTAAAATGGGCGGGGCCAGTGGCGTCCGAGTCTTCTGAATCTTCTCCGAACTTGGACTTGGACCTTGAATCGTTATCACTCGACTCCGCTGAGTGCAAGGAAGGTAGAAGTAGATTAAGCAAATTGTCCTTTCCGGCTAATGCGGGTTCGGATTGGGAGACGTGTAGGTTGTTGCCACGTTTGGAGGACGGGACGAATTCCTGGGCATTAACATCAAACTGGTTGTGACTATACAAATGATGATGGTGGCCATTGCTGATGGGCATGAAAATGACAACTTTGCCGGGGTACAGGGAACTATCTACGGGGAATCCCAGCGTCAACAACTGCTCGCTGCAGAGTATATACTGCTGCAGGTACTCGTAAAACTCGGCGTCACTCAGAGGCAACTTGACGTAATGTTTTAAAGGTGTATAGCGCAAACAAGGTGGTGGGGCGGTCGAAATGGGCGTTTTCGCGAGTTTGGTCATGCGATTGAGATGCGTATGTATTGGTTTGCTGCGTTTGGTAGTGCTGGGCAGTGCTGATGGTTCTTCTTTCTTGGTTCGATTCTTGCGTTGGCGACGACTCAAATTGCTGGAAGAAGCAGAAGGTTGGCTGCTGCTGTCGCTGTCGAGTTTCTCGGACACGTCAGCTTCAGGTTCAGGCTCACTCCCACCAGGATCATGTGGTAAGCCTGACAATCCTTTGCACATGGAGAGCATGAAAATTGGTCTTAGAATATACTTCGAAAAAAGGCGTTGCGCGATTCTTTTGTTGGATTTTTTTTACTTTGAGCTTGCTACTTTTGGGGTTAGGCTAAAAATAACTCTCTGCTTAAGCAGAAAGACTAGAAGTTTAGAGCGTAACCTAATAGAGACTTACCTTCGCTACAAGAAGCCAGATACTTGCCATTGGGACTGAAATCCAGATCCAGCACTGGTCCAGTGTGACCTTTCAAATTTTTGGCAAGCCACGGATGAGAATAAGAAGCTTTGACATCTTTACTGGCCACTTTACGTGCTTTGCTAGCTTTTATATGTTTGCCTTGAGTAATCTCGTCATTTATGGCAGGCTCTGAGATAGGGTCTTCGTCCTGTTCTTGTTTTCCTATGCAAATCATGTTTGGTTTTAAGTCAGGGTTACATTTAAATATGGCAAAGTTGTCGTAATCAAAGCTTACTGGATTCGTCGGACGAGTTGGAACGGAATAGTTGCGACACATAATAAATTACTAAGACAATGGCCCCAATGAACACGGTTAGCACTATTAGTGGAACAGTCCCCATCGTATCTAACACACCCACACGATCAAAACCGGCCTCAGCCGCATGTCCATCCGCCATATTCTTAGCACGTTTCTAACGTCATTGGAGCCCAGCGTTGTCATATCTAGCAAAAGTTAAGCTTCGAGACTTGTATAAATTATAATAAAAAGCACAGCACATGTAAGGCAATAAAGATAAAAACAACTTTAAAAGAAACGAGCAACTTCTCTTTATTACACTACAATGACCAAGCGAAATGAAATGAACTTAAGATGTGGATCGACATTCCTAACCCTTGACCTATGACCTTCGACCTTTGATGCTTTGAACTTCTAAATCAATACTCGAGGGAAATTCTTTCACTTTTATTTCGCGCCTAGGTTTCCTTTCGAACATCGTGCGAATCAATAATGTCAAGGTAAAATGTTCGATCCAGAAATAAAGGGAACAAATAAAAGAAACAAACATCCGAATCCGTTCCAGTTTCAGAGCATGTATTACGGGGATTTTTGTAATGTTTGTAATCTTTCTTCATACGTCTGATTCTCGTCGACCTTTAAAGTATAAGCCTTGGCTAAGGCGATTCGCGGAACTGAGTTTTCCATAGAATGAAACACGGGGCCAAGGAACCTAATAAAACAAGTATGCAAAGTACACAGGGCAACGAACTTTCGTGGAACATTACGTGTCACCTCCAAACTTTTAGGAAGTCGCTCGGGATTGGTGGAAGCCTCCGCGGCCATGTGACGTAGGCTCCCCAATCCTATTGGTTAACTGTTCCATTCGACCTTGGAATAACCGCTACCTTTTCGCCCCCATGGGCGTCTCCACTAGCATAAAGTCTAGTAGACTAAAGCTGACTTACGGTAGAGTAGAACAGAGATTCCGCAAGGTAACAACGGGTTAAAAATACAGCTCCAGTTTCACCTTCATTAATTATGCAAACACAGAGGAGCCAATAAGTTACTCGTCCAAGTTTCGTGTTACACTCCTTTCAACATTGGAGCCTGCAACGTCAATTCGTCAGGTAATTTTTTTCAGAGCTCTAGATTGACGTATTATGTGATGCTGTTCACACAGCTTTTACAGGCCCTGCTTGGCCTGGTTGCAGCTAACTCAGGATAAAGTGACGCTTCGGAAAGAAAGCGCCGGATTATGACAAAATGCCCCCAGTGTAATATTCCAAAATCAGAGACACATTTACTGAATTATTTAGCAAATAGAAAGAACTTCAATGCTAGACAATGATGATAACAAGCGGAACCTTTCGCTTTGCGTAGCTATAGCAACCAGCGTAAGCGTGCAGCTGTACTGCGCTCGCCCACTTTGTAGTCGACTTGCTAGCAAAAGGGTGCTCATACTACGGAGTCGACTCAAAAGTTGGCTTTAGTGAACTAGCAAGTCGACTAGTCGAAATTGAGGTAGACAGGAAACGAAGTTCACTAAGGTTCAAACGGGGCCCGTAAGGACTATTGTTGTAGGCCGAACAAATGCCATCTCTATCTTATCATCCAAAAAGGCACCCACTATTTCAGCACCTTCACCACGTCATGATACCCTCCGGAAACGCTCATATATCGTATAAATTTTCCCTTACTTTTACCTGACTTTCCTCTTATACCCCCAGCTGGTTATGCAGAGTTTAGCTGTCCTTTCTAATTCCTTCTCTTTTTTGGTAGATGAGTGGACAGGATGCTCCCATGTGATTCAGTGCCACTCGCCATGGATCCTACTACAACTGAGCAACGTGGAAACGGATCGCCGGCGACACAAACACAAGATACATCCGACAATCTTAAAGAGCGGGACGTCAAGACTTCCTCGGTCGTAGAGCCGGAAGCAATCGTTATTGAGCTCGACGTGGTAAAAGACAACGACGAAGTTAAAGTACTGCAACTCGTCGAGGAAAAAGAGGACAAATCGGTGCCCGAAATCGGTGACTCGAAAAGCGAAGAAAACGTGCCAAACGGACGAATCGAAGCGCAAGCAAACACTAGTAGTGACAATGCAGAAAAAGAGACCAAACCGAAGTTGAACACGAGTGATATATCCAATGCAGAGATCTTGCCCGAATTAGAAATCTTGGTTGAGCCCGAGCGAATCATTTCGCCCGTCAAGCAGGAAATTCTCTTGGCGTCGCCAGCCAAAACTGCAAAGGAGAAGGAGAGTGAGCTGTCGCCTACGATTCCTGAACCCGTTTTTGGATCCAAAGATCCAAACCCTTACGAAGATGACGGTAATTAACAGTCTGCCAACACGTTTAAAGCAAAAAACATGACTCATCCACGTTCCCATTTTTTCAGGAGCTATTTCCGTGTCGTCTTCCCCGGGCTTGCAAATCCAGCTGGACGACGATGAAGAGTCATCGCCGGCCAAGAATCATGAGGAAATGATGGAAGAAACATCCAACAATAGTCTACCCATGATAGCCAGTGTCATGAGTCTTTCGCAGCACAGCGACGAGATGGCGAAAGACTCTTCCGGCGAACCACGCCGCGCCACGCTCAAGTTAAAACGCGGAATCGAAATTAGTTTCCCCGTGGACAACGAAGGCCAACCTTTGGCTTCTTCGGAAACTGAGCGCGAACCTCCGGTCAAGAAAGCCAAGCCGGACATGAACGTGAAAGACATGGATGAATCGATGCAAAAGCTTCAGAAAGACATTCGTACGCTGAGTTTCCTGGCCCACCAGAAGGAAAAGGAATGGAATTATCTGATCCGGCTGCAGAAGATGAAGGAAGAGATGCTTGTTCGCTTAAAACGGAACCGCGAAGTGCTCATGATTAAGCAGCAAACCAGTCAAGAGTTACGAGTGAAAACCATGGCTCTTGCCCACCCACCGCCTTATGCAGAGCCTCCGCCTCCCTATTCTAGTAAAATTCCCACTAATCAGGTCATCCCTTTTGTCCAGGACATTCTCGCCAAGTACGTGTCGCAGGCCAACACCAAAACCCAAAGCACGAATTCAGTCCTTCGGTCGACGCCCTCCACTTCCAGCGCAAGTATCAGCAGCTCCATGAGTGGCAGCAACAGCATTAAACAACGACCCATTCTGCCGAAGCCACAGAATACAGCCACGGCTCATTTGGCCCAAGCGTTAAGTTCTTACCCGTTTGCTGCCATGGCCGCAGCTGCTAACCAAAATCAAACACTAGGAAACCATGACGATAATTCGAATGACCGAATTAACAAGCAGTTTGTCTCTGTCAAATCACTTATAGCTGATTATAAAGCCAAACACCCAGAAGAAATCCCTCCGCGTGGCAGGCGCCTCCATCAACAACAACCGCCGCGACCGCTGGGCGCGGCGCCAAATTTGAATTCGAATTTATCCCGCCCAGCCTCAACCGAGCCCAGTCCCAGGCTTCCCATGAACTTGAGTATGAGTATGGGCGCTCATTCCGCCCCTGTACAACCCGATCCGGGTATGAATGTAAGTTTTAAAGATGTTCTACTCCAATTTGCCAAATTGTCACGTGATGGAGCCCACAACGGCTCGGCTGTGCAAAGTTCTGCCACCGCTGCTGCTGTTGCCGCCGCTAAAGCAGGAGGCGGCGGAGGGGGAACTAGTGGATCGGGAGCTTCAATCTTGCAATCAGCCTTGTCAGGCTCCTTCAGTCAGAAAGAGCACGGTAGTGGACCACCTTTACCAAAGACAGCTAACTACGCGCCCACTTTAGCGCAGCTTTTGACGTCCACTTCAGAGCACTCGGCTACGACTTGCACGACCACCGCCGCTACGGCTCAAACCCCGGCCGAATTAACGTTATCCAACTTGCTGGCGACATCCAAAGTAAGTTTACTGATTTCTTGTCACGTTTTGATTGATCCAAATTCGGAGGCTTTCATATTGTTCTATTATCCCTCGAAATTAAGCAGTAATTTGGAGATTACTACAAAATGGGAACGATTTTGTTTAATTAACTCATTCATTGGTCAATCAGGGCCACGTGATTATCTCCAACGACAGGCGAGACAATGAACATGACGACATCATCTTCGTGGTAAAAAGAATTCGATCCGCTTCATATTACGAGCCTATTTTCATGGTTAATCATGCTTGGGTGGGTTTTCTTACTGTCTAGGTCGATTTTCGCTTGGGTTCAGTTCGTGTCTTCTTCTATGTTTGTAATACGCTTAAAAAACTGGTCGCGGAAAGAGCTTACCATGGGATCCAGCACCAGTTTCAAACGATAAACATAATGTATTTGTATTTTTTTCTTTGTTCTAAGGATGCGCAACGTCCAATGAGCAGCAGTAGTCGTAACGCCACGAGCAGTACGACGCCTGGATCGAACCCGAGTTCGACCGCTGCGACGGTTTCGCCTTCTGCTACGGATATCCCACAGTGCCAAGGCTGCCAGTCCAAAACAGCCCAATTTGTCTGTGCCGGCTGTGGCAGTCAATGGTATTGCAGCCGAGAATGTCAAGTAAAGCCTTTCAAATTCTCTTAAATTCAAAACGTCCTTACTTATTAAAAAAAATGTTCTCAAGGTGGCTGCTTGGGAAGAGCACTCGGAACACTGTCTAGGTTGAAAGAGCAAACTTCTTTGGTTCGATTTCAACATAACAAAACGTCACAACCAGAGGCAGCCCTAGTCATAGAATTTCGGTACGACAAACCCGTGGAATATGGGCAAACTTCGAGCACCTGGACTATTTTTTCATTTGTTTTTATCTTCTTGAAAGACAGGATGAAATGTAAAAGAAAATTCCCCATCCTACGCCAAGCGTTTCCCTTAAGGAGGATAATTAAATACAACAATGAAATGTAACAATGTCTTTTTCTGTAAACGTTATGTTCTCTACGGGTTATACCAACAATGAAATGATTACAACCTCGGTTTCATCGATGTTGTTTGTCTTAAAGAGCGAAATTTCAACTCGGGCGTCAGCAATTTAGACACATATATTTTCAGATAATGAGCGTGTTGTAGGCTAGCCAATTTGTGGAAATTTGCCTGTAAAATGCTGTTGTATAACACGTGGCAATTCACCAGCAAAGTTAGGACATACTACGCACCTGCAAGTATAACAGATGTGACCCGCGTGTGGTTTAGGGTATCCAAAGTGGTCGTAAACAGGTGTGCTGGTAATTACAACGCGTAGTTTTCTTCCACCCACCGTATCTCACCCCTGTTTAAAAAAAAATAACGCAGGGGAATTGTGTCTTCCAAATTACCAATTTAGAATTGGATTCAACCGTACTAGAGGAACTTCACAGCGATCTAAAACCGTGTGTAAAGCCTTGTACTCCACTTACTAACATTAAATTATTAGGAGCGCTCGTGCCCAGTGCATACAAATCAACTTCGGTGAAGCCATTAGAGTGAGGGCAAATTGCAGCCAAATTGCTTAAAGGATTCTGGTGGGGAGTTAGAGTGCTAATAGCCGTTTAGTTGGTGCTGTGACATTATAGGAACAAAAAGCGAACGTCATCAGTCGGCACTGTCCGTCTTAGATCACACGCAGGACATAAAAGGACGCCCAGGACGGGGCTTGGTGTGCTCACTATCGCACACGTTATCAAAAAACAGTAGCCCCGCACGGGAACAGCCAATAAGAGCCCAGCACATAGTCTTCCATGAGGATATGAAGGGCTACCGCGTGCGTTCCATGCATCTTAGAGGAAGGGCGACCCAGTGTAGGTTGTACGTTAGGTCTGGCAAGAAGAATTAGTGCTCTTTTTTCCGTTTCGGGAGCATCATTGCCTATTTACGTAAGTGTCGGATGGAAAGCGGCCCGACGTTTACCAAGCCAAAATACTGCTCGTGCAAACGTGTTATAACAGTGCTGTCGATGTCCACATTATATAGATTTACACCTATATACTGCGTGTCAATGTCGCTCCATGAAATTAAAACGGAATAAGAATCTGGCACAAGGCTACACTCTTTCTTGTCCCAATTGCCGAGCAATTCACGCGATAGTGATATGCCGGACTCAATTACCATCTTTCAATAAACTTATCCAAAAACATGTGGTGAGTGACGTCGGTTCACGAATCTACTGCGGTTCACTAGCTTGACAGCAATCAGACGCCAAGTCGTACAGAGTGCTCAATCATCACCGTTTTCCTTGAAAATGACTCAGAAAAGTGCCGAATCGACATCCTGGACTATGATTCCCCCTAACGTAAACAATGGCGAGCCATCGTCGAGTGAATCTCGCGCGCTTCGTGCCCGCTTTATTCGAAGTAGACAGATGCTCATGGATACTGCAATGCCCCAACGCTGGAAACCGAACGTTTTGCCCGCGAAACGGCCAAGTATCAGCGAAGGGTTATGGAGAGAAAGGTCTAAGAAACCGGGTCGTCCAAAGAACTCACAAAGCCAAAAAGGTATTGACCAGAAATACAGAAAATACAGAAAACCCTATAACTGTCCCCCACCCTTTATAATTTATTCCGGAGCCAAAACGTTCGAGGGTTTTCATCCCTCGCGCTGAGGTGCTCTGTTTATGCGTCACCTGAGAATCCGGACGAATAGAATTGGAGCTCGTGGTCAACAATTCGTCTACCTAGGATTGGTGCATTTAATCCTGGCACAATACCCTCACGTGACTCTTGCCTTATAACCCCTTTTGTCCTATTCTTATTACAATGGGGGCGGCTTCACCTATTGATTTCTATATAGCACACCATAATGACTTTTTTATACACTCGGACCGGAATGGATCAAATATGCACTAATCATTAGAAACTCTTTGGCGGCATTCGCATATAATAATCGATAGCCCGACCTAAACCGGGGTTATTAAACATGTACCCTAAGCTGTTTCCTGTACAGCTGCGACACGTCATTGCTCTTTTGTTCTCCCGTGACACGCATCAAAAAAACATCAGCCAAGAATACACCTGGTTTCAATGGTATCTGTATGCGTTATACATCGGGCCTAAAAGAGGAAAAACTAAAAACTAAACTTTTAAGTCGTTTGCAAAATTTGGGGACTCATATTTTGTTTTCATCTCTTCTGATTGCAGAACGGAAATCGTTCGATGATAGCAGCGAGGACCAACCCAACACGCTACGCCTCGCTACTGATTTACCCGGATTCAACTGGTTGGAAGCCAAGATAATAAGTGGTGATCTGTCCACGTTTTTACCTAACCACAGTAAAAATACGAGCGAGGCGACTACTAAGTCACCCACCGCTTCACCGCCTTCAACAACAGTAACGGAAAACGAAGATCTCGGAGATCCCGAGGTAGACGCGAGTTTACCCAAGATCGTCTGCTCCGGTTCCTTATTAGATTGCTATGTCGAGCTGTGCGATATGCAGAAATGTTTCCATACGCAACCCATCTATAGTTCTTCAAGTTTCACAACTAAGCCTACGACAGTAACATCCAAGATTCCCACCCCCAAGCAACATACCCAAGGATCCAGCAGTAACATTCCTGTGCAGTATCCCGAAGCATCCAGCAGTAACATTCCTGTGCAGTATCCCGAAGCATCCAGCAGTAATATCACCAAACCAAAGCCTTCACCACAACCAGAATCGGAAAGCAAGGTTGCCTCCGAATCCACAGGACGTGTGCCCGAGATTGGGATGTTATCTCCACCACCGCTCAAATTGGAAGCAGTCCCTGTTCCGGTGGTTGAAAACCTGAGGCCCATCCCCCAATTAAAGCCCATTGATGCCTTGCTTTTTCGAGTTCGCAGCGAGGACTTGACCTCGCCAACATCCTCCGATCTGGAGATTGACATTGAGTCTGACTCCAAAGATAAGCACGTCGACATCATTCAAAACAAACCACTCACTTCGCCCGTCAGCGCCGCGGACCTAAAACCAAGCGTTGCTTTACTGCCCAAGAAAAGACCCTACGATCCATCGCCCCCTCGTCTGGAGCCAGCCATAACTCCCCCAGTAGCTTTATCACCGACCATAATTCACCCTAAGAAACGTTCGAAAATGTCGTGCATGGAGGAAAACGAATGTCAGATCGAAAAGGTTCCCAACTTGGCCCTTGAACCCGTAGATCTCGCCAAGCCGAAGCTTCTGAAAGCTCCTGCCATCAACAATGAATCTTTAGCTCCTCTGGCGTCTCTTTTTTTAAATTTCATTCCTTGTCCCACAGTCTCTGTTAACTCGACAATAACGAGAAGCACTCCAGAACTTCAAATAATGTCAAGTCAATTCACCAATACAGTCATTTCTCAGCCTGGAACTCAAGTTAGTTCCATTCCCTCGCCCCAATCCACTAGCAAGATCCGCGTGAAATCCGCTGAACTGTTGCACCATCGTCCTGAACCGGCCAAAAAGGGCACCGATAATCTCATACCACAGATCTCAAAAGCTAGTTTCTCTTCTCAAAAGCACCCTGCTTCTTCTCCTACATACACCCTTGCTCCTAAATCTGCTTTTCCGCCTGTTTTCTATCCCGCACTCCAAAAAAGGACTGCTCCTCATAAAATGGTCCCTATGGCCCCTGCTAGTAGTCACTCTTCAACTTCAACGGCCAACCCTACTTTGTTGGAACTTTGGTCTCAGAACCACCATCAGCTACTAGCGCACTATACCAAACTACTCTGGGGCACTTCCGAAGCCCTCAATTTGCCAAATCAAGGAAACTCCGCTCCACACTTCAACTTCAACCATACTAACAGCAATAACTCGGTAACTATGCCGCAAGGATCTTCTTCAACTAGCATAAACCGCCCTAGCGTTATCACTAACAAAGCAAATCAAGTCAATACGTCGCCGACTCATCCGCACCCGCAAACTCCAGTTTCAAGCCACGCCTCTAAAGCGGTTTCGGCAAAACTGCCCCCGAATATGACCAACCAGCCAGCTGTCTATCCCAGCAAGTACCCGTGGAAGACAATCTACAGCGCCAATACGTACGGATCGCATTATAACGCACCCAATGACTCCAACCGCTGTAGCAATACTACGGTCATTTCTAACTTGGTACGATCGAGTGCACCCAACGCACTCCAGCTCGGAAAATCCATTCCCGAGTACCGAAACGAACCCGGCAAACGATGTATGCCACCAGAAGCCGGATTTTCTCCGAACCCAGGAATGTGGAATGCGTTGATGAAGATATACCCTAAGCAGCATCAACCAATGCCGCTTCAAGAACCCGTTCCTTTACGCCATATACCTAACCAGCGTCCACCTTACCCTCATAATACCGTACGTAAACGATCCCACGCTTCTTGCCGACAGCCATTCCCACCTTTGTACCATGGATTCGAGTCTATGCGGAGTACTAACAGTACTACTATGCCTACCCAGTCTCAACGAAGTGATAAACCCTGCGATTTGAGCTACACCAATTCCGCGCCCCATTGCAAAGCTCGTGCAAATGAACCTAAGTCAAGTTCCTGGTCAGCATTTACGGAGCATAATACAGACATGCATACAGCAAGACCGGATTCTTTTCCGCCAAGAGAGTATAACTTGCAAAATTTTCCTAACCATGCACCTACTGGTTCAAATAGCCATTTTCCTACAGGATATGCGAATTTTGGTGGTTTACCTAGTACTTCGCCTAACGCAAAACCTACTGGGTACATGCAAATGCAACCTAGCGCTCATTCCAGACCAAACTCGAGTGCCCATTACGGACCCAGTACCTCGAATAACGCGATTCCGAACCCACCATTACTACATGGAACAGTTAGCTGTCGTATTTGTCCGGAAGCAGCTGGGTTTTTGTGCGCTGGATGTCGTTCGCTCGCTTATTGCAGCGTGAGATGCCAAGCTACGCATTGGCCTGTGCATTGCTCTGACTGCAAACCATAAATAGTCGAAAACTGCTCAGATTCCTTGCTCATAATTGGGTTTCCTCACTTCTGCTATTTTCGCCTGGAAATCAGAAGATTGGGACATGCTGCGAAAGCTTATACGCACGATTGCTGTGATATGCTGTGTAATGCCTTGTTTGGTAACCGATATGTCTTTGCAATACCAATGAACCCAGTCTAGTAACCTTTTGTTTCTAGTTTGATTCTTTTGGTACAAAACAATATATGGTTTTCTTTAAATAAATGATCATGTCATCTCTTTACTTCGATTTCAGTCAATTTTTTTAGGTCAACAGAAAAGTAGTTTATTGAATTTCCCACGCTTCTTCGAAGGCTGAGCAAAATTTGGTACAAGCCAAAGCAGCTGATAAGGGGTAACTCGAAATGCTCACTTCATCTTCCGTGTAATCGGTATCCACCTTTTCGTGAATAGGGTATTAAGTTAAGGGAATTCAAATGGGTAAGAATATTACTTTGCCGTGAGCCATAGCTCCAATCACTATCGCAATAGGTTCATTAGTAGTTACTAATTCGCTCGGCTTTATGACTTTGGTGGCACTAAAGGATGTGCCAATCTTTCTGCAGCCTACCGGCAAATGGTCTTCGATTGGGTTTTTGATCACTTTAAGCAGCTTCATGTTACTGTCAGCTGCTTTGATCGACATCTTATGCAAGAGTTGGACTAAGATTATGAAGCTTTTATGATCGTTATTGGTATGTTATAAGAACGTACCCATAAGTCCTGCAAATCTTTTGAATGTACGTGGGATTCTAGTTTGGGGATTGACTTCAATGAGAACGTTTTTGTCTGTGTGGATGTAAACCTGATAGAATTTAGAGTATAATGGGAAATTTATAAGTTTAGATAATAAAATAAAAAGGGGAAAAAGAAACCTGGAGTAAACCAGCACGGTTTAAGGGGGAATCGAGCAACATCAATAAACATTGATGGGTGATGTCAGGTCTACAAGAGGCAGGCTCGCGGTTATTCTTCTTCAGGATGCCCGCATGATCATCACAGTTTAAAAGTTCGAACTCTCGACCAACCTTGTTTTTTATACAAATACACATGCAATGAAGAACATCGGTGATAAATCAAATATATAATATAAATCGCATAGTCAGATGAGGGGGAGCATTTAAATGGTACTATACCTTGACAGACTCGAGCTGAGCTCTTTCCAAGACGATAATCAGACGCTTTTCTTGGTTTCTTAAATGAACATTACCCAAATGTTTAGGCTTCACATCGTATTCGTCACTGTCTTTTTCTTCTAATTTCCTTTTATTCCCCATTGCTGTAGAATTAACTGTGCGTTTGTCGGTCACAGCGAAAAAGCACGCGATTCAGGAGAAAAGCACACGCACGAGGACAACATAGAAAATGATGCGGGTAAAAAACGAAACGCGAAGCGCTAAAATGCAACCTGCATCGGCTACACTACTAACCTACATTAACTTTCGCATTTCAACCTTTCGCGTTTCACGTTTTTGGAACACTTAATTTTACCTAGATGAGCTGGAGTGGGTGGGACTGCAAAACGAAGGGGTGGAACATCTTTTGATCCCATATGTTCAAAATCAAAACAAGGCAAAACAAATTACTATAAAGTTTAAATATTGCAAAAAACATGGCGGGACAACCACCAGTCCTTACTTCATGGAATCCTAACAAGAAACATTCCGATCGTGAAAGGTACGGTGTAGTTTTTCTATTTATTCTTGTAGAGACATTCATTAAAATTCTTGTTGAAAAAAAAGGTGGATTTGCATCTATCCTGCTTATCTTGACGGCTGCAAAAGCAGATCGGAAGGCCGAAAAGTACCAAAGAGCAAAGTAAACATTCCTCTAAAGCAATCCGTAATGTTAAGCTTGTTAGCTGAAATGTTTTTCTAAGGCTGTTCCTACCCCGACATTCGCTGAGATCAAAGACGTTCTCGCAGCTGCCAACATGAAAGTCGGTGTTGAAAATAAGCTGTACTCGCGAGAGACTAGCAAAGAAATGCAACATCGTGGCCGCATCCGCGTTCAGCTCAGAAATGATGATGGAACACCAATTAACCCCAAATTTTCTACAAGTAGATAACACTTCCGCAATATACAAAGTGTATATAACATCTACGCTTTTCCTTTTCAGGGGATTCCATTCTGCTCTACTTGGGAGAAATGATTCCTCAGTTGAAAACGAGAGTTAATAATCCGTCTGGTAGCGGTGTGGAAGCTGCAAGTTCGTCTCAAGCAGCAAGTGGCAACAAGAAAAAGAAGGGCAATAGACGATGAAAAGTGGTTCTATGTTGTGTATATGGTATATGGAAAAAAATACATGACTAAAATATAGCAACATTGACCCTTATTCCCATTTTTGTACCCTAAACTTTAACCGTATGCAAATCAACATTCCCGCATTATTAAACCCGAAAGCAATAGTACCACTGCTATTTCATTTCAAAGATGCGCTGCTCCAAGTCAAACGCCCTTAGCATTTTCCACTTCCCCCACAACTGCAATTGCTTCGATTTCGACACGTCCGCCCTAATGAGATACAAATAAACAATAAAAATAGTGTTAAGAACGTATGTTTCATGTACTCTTGGCAAGGCGGCCACTTGATACGCGGCACGGGCAGGATATGGTTCGGAGAAATCTAGTACAAATTTTGTGTCAATACTTATTCTAAACTCGATTACAGTAAGCTTTCTCACATTGACTATAGATCTCATTTACTGTGCCGAAATCAGCCATATCTGCCAAAAGCACTGTCGTTTTCACAACTATAAAGTAATAAAAGTAACAATAAGATTAAAGCTGAGAATTGTTAAGAGTACAAATCCCAATACCATTTGAATACTTGGATTTTGAAGCATCAAGGATATGGCCAATGTTCTGCAAAGCTTGATGAGCTTCCGGTACTACTCCTCCCGGTACTAGTAATCCTGTTTGGGCATCCAAACCAAGTTGTCCAGAAATGTACAAAGCTTTATCCACCTGTATAGCTTGGCTAAGGAGTAAAGAAACACAAAATCAGTGGTGCTGATGGGGGGGGGGTTGGTGAGGAGTAACTCCTCTTGGCCATGCTTTGGGGGGGAATTGAAGGGAATTCCCCCTCGAAAATGGGGGGGGGGGGGCTTGTATGGGTTGGGGGGGACTCCTCTTGGGCCTGGGGGGATGAGCACCTCTGCACAAAATAATACTCAAAGGAATTAAGATTCCGCGCTTTCTATTTTTACATTACCTATAAGGACCAATAGCAGCAGGTGCTGAAGGGGATTTGGTTACACGTCGGATAATTACTCCAGCCATGTTTTAATGTCAGAAATGGAGTAATCAAACTCACGGGAATGTCTCAATGGCACCCCACAAGGTACGATATGTTAGCTCTTGTTTTTTACCTACAGACAGTGTTGCCAACCACGGTGATTTCTCGTCAAAATTGGCGACTTGGGAACATGGTTTGGCGGGCAAGTCAATGCACTTGGCGATTGGCGATTTATTTGGTGACTTTTCGCTCTCTTCTATGATAAAAGATGTTTGTTTCGGAGAAAAATAATTTCCTTCGCTTCGTCACCACTTAGCTGCTTTAGTTTACATTCTCTTTTCAAAATCGAGGAAATATCCGGGTGAAAGGCAAAGTAGTTCTTAAAGAGCTAAGCTTCTTCAATGAAAACCCCACAGGTGAGAGGTGAATTTCCCGCATTGCATTCATTAGAACCAATCAAATCATCAGAAATTTAATGCTGTGCAAATATGGAGAAATCACCCCCTAAAAAGTTAGCGGCTAGCCAGTTCACACTGATTGTGGTAGATACGATATTAGAAGTTTGTATGATTTAAATCTTTATTTAAATGTGCATGCTGTAAAATAAAATAATGTATGGCGACTTGTATCCCTTAATTTTTGACGAGATATTGGCGACTTTGGACGAAAATTTGGTGGGCATTCATAAAAAAACTTGGCAACACTGCCTACAGAAACCTGTTAGAGCGGAATGAGTGGAATTCATCTATAATGCATAAGTCCGGAGCTGTAAACAAACCTATTGGCTTACCGGTTAATGTCTGCTCACGGCAAAAAATACTGAAAACTCGCTTCACAACCTACTGAATGCCAAGACCAAGTTGCAAACGTTCATAAAGCCTGGCGCGAAGGCGCGTTTTTCGAAATCGTTATTTCATATGGAGTATAAAAGTATTTATTTGGGGACAATAATCGTTCAACACAATTACGGGCAGGACTAAATTGAGTGGGGTGGCACATTGAATACAAAAGGACGTCCAGAAAACAAAAACTGAATGGAAAAGCCAATATCAATACTGTGCTACCTTGACATCACACATACA
Source organism: Lepidurus arcticus (assembly GCA_003724045.1). Taxonomy (NCBI): domain Eukaryota; kingdom Metazoa; phylum Arthropoda; class Branchiopoda; order Notostraca; family Triopsidae; genus Lepidurus; species Lepidurus arcticus. Next base: position 270,566 of record RJJA01000003.1, read on the forward strand.
AAAGTCCACCATATGACTTGCCTTATTTGTCTCACTTCTTGTTACTCGTTATCATCAATTCTATTACTTTTCATGGCTAACAAAAGTCAGCCCCGGCCATTCTAAATAAATAAAGTAAGTAAGCCAAAAGACTGCGTTTGCCCAAAACGCTCTCCAAAAATACAGTACACCATAAATAAAAACTGGCTAGGAAATCAATTAATAAAAACAAAAGAAGCCAGCAATATGTACATGTACAGTCACGATAGAAAAAGGACTTAATCTTCACTCTCTTGCTTTTCTTTTTCTTTCCTTTTGTTTCTCTCATTCAAGGAAGATGCATCAGAGATCGCTTTTGTTCGGGGGGAAGTCGAGCAGCCCAATAAATCAGCACATAATTACCATTTTAATTTCGTGTTTAAGAATTACTCAGAATCTGTTTTTTTTCTTTTTGCCTTTTAAGTATAGGAGATAACTAAGAGACTGCTTGGAATCTAACAAGTATCGACCCTAAAGAGATACACACACTGGGTAAAAAGAGAATTAAGACAACTTTAGGTTTTCTATCCATTGCAACACAAATTATTCCTTATTTCCGCTTGGCAGCTTTTTCGGCTAATTTCTCAGCTTTCTTCTGTAATTTCTCTTTTTCCTTCTTCTCGCGTTCTTTTTGGCGTTTTTCACGATCTGCAGCTGCCTTCAAATCCTTGAGCCGTCGTTTCAATTTGGCTCGGTCTTCTGTCGCAGGAACCAACGCTTTCAGTTTCGGCGAGTCTAGCAGCAATAACTCATTTCCACCGATGCCATGGGCAGAAAAAATCATGCCATAGGCATCCAGACCGGACATCCTCAACCAATTACTGACCTGCGTCACGACAAATCCATGAAAATCCAAACCCAATCAATACAGGAAAACTCACGACAAACTTACTTGCTCTGGGGACCAATCCTGGACTGGTATACTATGCCAGACATGAGATCCAAGCTTTCTTTCAGTATCAGGACCCACATTCACATTGCCGGTACTAACAGACAAGTCCGAACCGGTCATGGAACCCGTCAAAGATGCCAAACTGTCACTTTGGGCACTATCAGGACTGCCTGCAGGCTGCAAAACGTGACGGGAGTATTCGGGAGGAAGGACGCCAGCGTCGCTGGGAGAAAACGGCTCTCCTATAAGAACCCAAACACAAATGTCATACAAACATCAAAAGCCGCGTTCGTAGCTCAAAAGCCGCGCTCATAAGCGTTCAAGATAGGTAGAATTTACCAGACTTCGGGCTTATTAGCGTTTTCTTTAGCTAGTCGACTTTTAGTTTTAGTCTCAAATCAGGCAAGCCTATAGCGAGTACTCTTGTGCCCAGATTTAAACTTAACCCCGCCCCTTGTTTATCTACCTCCTTTGTCGATATCGAACAATTCATACATTGCTTTGGTTTATTTTCTACAAGCACCGCCCCGTGGGTGGAGCAATTGTAAACTTATGCTTATAAGCGTTCATTTTGGATTCAAGACTTTCCAAGTCGACTTCTGTACAATTTCAAAGTGTAGGCCTAAAAGAAACGCTTATAAGCGTAAGTCAAGGAAGTCTGGGTAGTTTAAGTGCAAAACGAACGCGACCTATTGCTTTTGTTTATTTTCTACAAGCACCGCCCCAGGGGTGGAGCAATTGTAAACTTATGCTTAGAAGCGTTCGTTTTGGATCAAGACTTTCCAAATCGACTTCCTTAAACTTTCAAAGTTTAGGCTAAACAAACAATTATAAACGTAAGTCAAGGAAGTCTGGCTAGTTTAAGTCGTAGGTGCAAAACGAACGCGGCTAAGTATTCTAAAGATTTCAGATCAAAAACAGACGTGGAATTGTACCTTGACTGGAACGAGCTTCAAGTGGAGGCTGTCGTATAGGAAGACGAGGGTAATCTGCTGGGTACGAACGTTGAGAGCTTCTTAACACACTATCTTGGCTGCCAAATCCGCTTTGGGTATTTAGCTGCTGCTGCTGTTGGTGCACATCTCTTCTGGGAGGCAACTGGGGGTACTCACTGGGGAGTAAAGGGCCTTCTGGTTTGGTAATTAAGCGTGTGGGAGGCGGGACCATGGGCTGCTGGTGCATGTGCCGTAGATCCGGCTGGTTTTGGGACGGTAAGCTGCGACTGGAGCTCGTTTGCACTTGCCTGCGCTGCATGACGGGTGAGGCAGCGGGAGATTTGTCTTCAGGTTCACTCCGCTGCTTATTCCGTTCCACGAGCAGTTGTTTCAGCTGGTCAGTCACGTTTACATGAGCCGGAGTCACGCCCGGGGGCATTACGGGGTTAAGAGGCGGCTGCAAAGGCAGCTGGGGATGAGTATGGGACCCTGATTTGCTGGAATGTACGCTGTGATAGTGATACTGCTGCTGCTGTTGGTGGTGATACGCAGTTTCCATGGTGGTGGTGGTCATCTGGGCAATTGGAAAGGACTGGGCTGCCGGAGCAGTGGAGGAAGAGCTGTAAAACTCTGACTGGGATTGACTAACAGTTTCGCGTTCCCGGACTTGGTATTGCTGCGATTGCACATGATGTATATGGTTCTGAATTGTTACTGTTTCTTCAATGTCAATGCTATCCACCGGCAAATCATCCAAACTTCGGTCCTGGAAAGGAAATCATTGCATTTTAGTTCATGGAGTTCAAAGATTGATATGCATTTCTTTTTTTTACCAAAGAAGTAGAGGAGGCTGTACTGTTGTTACGTCGAGATGAGGAAGAGGGTAATTGCCGGCCTGCTAAACCGCCTTTGGACGCCAACTCAGCTCGGGATTTGGCCGCAGTACTATCCAAAGGTTTATGAGGTGGCACAGCGCGATCCAACTCCTCTTTCACCGCACGGAAACTGGAGCACTGTCCAATGGTTACAAACTCAAATTAAACAAGCCGCAATCGCAACGCATATTGAAAAACAAAACAAACAAAAAACAGCTATGAATGAATTACCCTTGATCCTCTCAAGTGACCATCCCGCTCCAAGGTACTCATATCTGAAGCTGCGTCGAAATCAGAAAGCTCAGAAATTTCGTTGGTTAACAGCCGTAATTCAGTTAAGTTAATCTAAAAAAAAAGAATTAACATTACACACCATTAAGATAAATTGAAATTCTACTTGAGGTGTTGCAGTAAAGGTTGGCGAGGGTAAGGGCGGCAAATGTACAGGCAAACCCGCACATCTCTGCGCTTCTACGAGCTGTTGCTCCAGCATCGCCATCTAGAGAAATATTAAAAAAACACACGTCAAAACAGTTCAAAATGGCTGTAGCTTTAACGTTCCGCCATTGCTCTACAAAAACCAACAATGAATTCAGGACTTTTTCGCTCAAAATACGCTTAGGTTTCGAATACTTTCCTTTAGTACAATTACTACTATTGAATTAACCATTAAATCCAATTCATCTTTTATTAATACTAAACTTATGAAGAGAAAACTACCCCTGAAATTCAAAGAAATAATGTCTAAAAATAAATGCGTAACTTTTAACTGGGTTTAACTTCAAATAAGAAATACTTACAGCCTTACAATAATGAAACTTAACAATTCCTACCCATCGTAAACAACGAAACAATGAAACTCTAGGACAACGAAAGTAACGTAGCAACAATGAAGTGTTCAACTACGAAACAACAAATGATGTCAACCAATGAAATGTGGTGTTCTTACCCTGCTGCTTAACGTATGGACCAGATTCGTGTACTCCATTTCCCGGTCTCGTACTCGTAACAAAACATCTCGTTCACGTTCTTGGAATCCTCGTATAAGCCTTTTGGCTTTATGGTATTTTTGCTCCAACACCATATATTGCCCCTAATTAACCCCAAACGACAGAAATTCCAAGTTCATTTCATTATCAGTACGATAATCTTACTTATCATTGTTTTACTATTTATTTTATCTTGTACCTGGGATTGTGCTAACATGTTCTGATAAGCCGCCACTTCTTCTCGAAAACTCTGCAAGGCCTTTTCATATTCTTCTAATTTCTCCGTGGATTCCGGCTGGCTGGCACTGCTCGCTTCCAATTCCGCCAACTGCGCCAAGAAATACAGAAGAACAAATTAAGGCCGCTGTATACTTTTCAGACAGTCTTTTCTTTCTTAAATTAGAATGTTCAACATTTGAAATAAATCAAAATCAACAAGCATCACCATTAGTATATACGTGTCTGTTGTTAAAACCAAAACAACAGTTCCAATAATCCACACACGGATTAATAAAGCATTTTAAAGTTAAGTTAACGCAAAGAAAGCCAAAATACACTCCCTCCCAAACAATTATTCGAAAAAGTCACTTGCAGCTGTTAATGTGAAGCTCTGACAACTCAAACTATCTTACCCGGGCTTTTAATTGTGTTAAATCCATGTCCATCTGTATTTTCTTTGTATACTCCTGAGTCACGGACACAAATAGAGAACCAAATTACTGTACCACTTGAGCCCCTGTTAAACTCAACTTCCCAAGTCAAACTTGTAAGCAAAAAAGAACATCACCGAAAGGAAGTGATAAATTTTTTGTAAAAAAAGTTGACTGCGACCGTTAAAAGTCTCGGAATGGAGAAAAAAGAGACAAGGAATAGATAAGCGAAGTCTTACTTCTTTCAGCTTTTGTTGCAGTACTTGCACACTTTCTTCTTGAGCACTGAGCACGCTGGCGACGCTCCGCATGCCCAAATCGCTCGTGGTTCTTGCTGGCGGAATGGGCGCTGCATTGGGCGTGGGTGGAAGGGCGGAGTCAGCCACGTTTATATGTCGTTCCGTGTCGGAAGATGTAGCCAACGTCGTTTCGCCGGCATCAAAGGAAGGGTGTCTTTGAAAAGCACTGTTTTCCATCCGTCTTCTTCTGTCATCACGCTCTCTGTCAGCCTGAAACATTTGAAGCACACGACAAATTGGTAACAATACTTTGGGACATTGCTTTCTTAGCTGTCTGCCATTACTTGTATAGATTGGCGGATTAGCTGCGCAATTTCGCTATTTTCCGGGTCTTTCTCTCTCCCAATCAAGAAATGAACCAATCCAGATGTATTCCGCAGTACGGATGCAGCATACGCTTGGGTTACGCCTACCAACGATTTGTGATCCACTTCAATGATCTGGTCATTCACCTAATTACCATACATGACGAATTAAGATACTACATATGAACTATTCATGAACAGCCTAAGAATTCTGGTCACAAAAAGAAACTTTTACGCCGGAATTCACGTATAAACGTTGTAAATATACGAAAACAAGGACACATACTTGAATTCGCTTATCTTTGGCAGCAGCTCCAGCGTCTGTAATGGTTTTGACGAAAATACCAAGCTTTTCGAGGCCAGCATCGGCTCCCACGCCCATTCCGATGATGCTTAGACCCAAACCCTCAGGACCTACAGCAACAAAACAAAACTTAGTTCACAATCTTGACTTTCCCAATTTAACAACGTCGAACAGAAACTTTTTCTACTTCTCTTTCGAGCAAATAAAGACAGCGTTTCAGGGGACGTTTGTATAACAAACAAAAAAGAGCAAAAAGTAATATAGGATACCTTTAATAAGATCCACTGCAAAAACCTCCATCTTTTCAACCCGTTTTTCCAATTCATATTCGGCTGAAGCAGCCACTGGGTCAATATCATCATTCCTCCTATCATAATCGTCCACGGAATGCGTACTAAACACCTAAAAGGAAGAGAAAATTTACACAAACACTTCCAAACTCTCATGTTATGCAACGTACTCTAATAGGACCCCGGCTAAACTTGACTTTGGTGTCCTTTTTCACAAACTGGAAGACCATCTCCTCCTCCTCGTCATCCGTATCTGGTAAACCAGGTTCTTCCAGCCAGTAATGTCCATCTTCATAAAAATTCACCGTCTCTTCCCCTCCACCACCATCTCCATAATCCTAAATTCCAATGAAAACAATAATAATGCATGAGTAAATAAAAAAATTCCGTAAAATTGCAAGATTAGCAGTGTTCCGGATCTTTTTAGGCCGGATATTAGATAAGTTCCAATCAAAAGCAAGTTCCGATCAAAGTACGTTCCGATCAAAGATCCGATCATTACATGGAAAACAATAATAAAAATAAACTGCGGTTAAATAAAATGATAAAATTGTCTTTATTGAAAGATCCAGAACACTGATGATTAGGATTCTTTACCTCATCGTGTCCCACTACTGATTCCTGATCTTCCGCCTGGTCTTGCTCATTTTCATTCCACTGGTCGTCGATAACAACCCGGGAGGGGATTTCAGGCAGTTGAGGTTGCTGCTGCAGCAGATTTATAATAGCGTCGGTACTCGCTGCGCCATGGCTGGCTGGGAAAACTGCTGAAATGGTACTGGCACTCCAACTCGTACTTTCGGGGACCATCCAAGGCGAGGACTCGAGACTATCTTCTTCCATAGCATCTCTATTCTCTAGCAAATGCGCGGCCTCTTCAGCTTCCTCTTCAGAAAGCCCGGAATGCTCTCTAAAATTCCACAAAAATAGAAAAATAAATAAAAAAGGAAAATACGGATACGAAAACGTTTTTCTAAACCTTATTACTATCAACCTTCCTAAAGAGCCCAAGCCAACATGCTATCTATAAGCGCAAGTTGCTATAAATTGTACAAGCAGACCACGTTCGACCTTTGATGGTCTCAAGGTTAAGATCAAGGTCAAGCAATCTCCGACCTTTGCAATGCAATGTATATTTGTGCTAAATAGGATCTCGTGTAAAAGACCAAAGATCAGATTACGGTAATTTGATCGTGGCTTTTTGAGTCAAAATAAGGGTTAGAAGTTATAGAACCGGTGCTGCAGCGAAAAAGCGTGGGAGTCAAGAACGGGCGTTAACTTGTAACTCGGAACTTACCGGCATTTCCTGGCCAAGATGCTGCCAATAGCGAAATTAACACGCAATTGTGCAACACACATCAGAGATCAAACGAAAACCAAAATAAAACACAAACGAGAACAAAGGGAAACGCGCAATTACTCCCGGGATAAATCGATCATTTGAAAAAAAAATTGTTTTGTTTTGTTTGTGAGTTGAAAACGTGTTGAAAAACTACGGACTAAGTCATGCTAAGAACTACTTGGGACACACCAAACAAAGCTAAAGGGTTTATGGGTTAAATCGTGTAGAAAAATTAGGTTTTGACAGAAAACAACTCACCTCGCGCTTAAAAATTGGTCTGCTTCTACTGTTGTCATGATATCCGGTTCGGTAGAGGATGAGATTGGGAGGGTGACATCCGGCAAAGGCAAATGTGTATTGGCGGGGACTTCTGGGGCCGTAAAAAGCGTTTCTTTAGGTGGCTGGTTACTTGAATTCACTGGTTCCTCGAGCAGATGACTGGATTTGCATTGCATTTCGGCCGAAATCGATTCCTCTTGCAAGAGCACTTCCGCGGCTGCTTTGTCCGTCACTTCCTCGTCATCGTCGTCTCCTTCTACGGTGACGGTCTTGGAGGATGTCGACGAATCAAGGAATTGGGACGGCGGACTAGGAGGTAAATCCGGTTCCAGTTGTCGCTCCTCATTGTCCTCCAATAGCAAAGCATCGAACAAAAATTTCGTGGCTGGAACTACAGCTACTGTTGGCGAATCTTCCACTGGAGTAGGCGTGGTAAATAACTACAAAAAATTCAAGAAAACTATAAATATGAAATAAAACCAACATATTCCAGAAAAAGTAAATCTACGTAAGCTATACAAGATAAATACACATAAAAAAGAGTTAAATCCCCTACCCGATTTTAAATGTACGTTTTTAATAATAAACTTAATAATATGCCTATACCTATACTTTTAATAATATGCCTATACGCCAATAATATAATAATATTTTAATATATTTTTAATAATATGCCTATACGCCAATATTAATTGAAAAAAAGAGTTAAATCAAATTCAACCAACAAAAATTAAATTGAAGTGATTAAAACGCATAAAATAACATAAGTATTATGCAAATAACTAAACAAATAAACAAAACAATTGAAAAAATTGAAAAAATATAACACAAATAAACAAAATAATCGAAAAAAATGAAACAAAAATAGATAAACACATTTGAAAAATGTGCATATTTGTGCCTATTATTTGAACCGATATGCTTACCATATGATTAGGAATTTCGGCACTGGTGACTGACGGGTCGTAATACATTTCGGTTTCTTCGCTCTCGATTTGGACTTGGCTCTCAACTGGGAGCACTTCCGGGACCAATTCTTGAACTTCCGCAGCAACGGGCAGTGTCACTGATGAAGCAAAATGGTCCACGGAAGTGTTGAGAGGCTCTAAACTGTCAAACAGGATAGAAGGACTGGTGGGATGGGTTTGGACATTAGCGAGTGGCAATTTGTGGGACGATTGTGGTGGAATTTCAATGGAATCATGGGACAAGTCTTCCATTGATTCTTCTGGCATCCGAATCTCTACGAACTGGTCTTTTTCTTGCTCGTCCGGCTTTGTTTCGTGTTCTTCCGTGTGGCTTTCTTCATCCAGCGCCACAATTTCTCGTTCCAAATCACTAAACTTGTCCTCTTCATTCTCGGTGGACTGCAGACTCAGAACCTCGTCTTTCTCTTCATCATTCTTGATGGCTTCTTCCAGTCTGGGCCTATTATTTGGCTCTGTGGACGCCCCCGTCCCTTTCACTTCCTTCTGCTGCTCGCCCATGAAATGTTGGCTCACATACGACGTTCCAAATCTTGACTGGTAGCTACTGGAGAACAAACTCCCAGCGCCTATCGGTTTATTCACTTCGGAACTCGAAGCTGTCTTTGTCGTTTCCACTCGCGTTTCAACTGTTTTCATTTCAAATCGCTTCTTGACATCTAGGAAAGTCTTGGACTCAACTTTAAGCGGCACAATCAGCGGCGAATCGGACATAACCGCTTGTCCTGTGAGAATCGCGTCTCTTTCTTTTCTCCAAACTTTCACAGGCGTTGGGGTGGGAGTAACTAGCGGCTCTACCTTTTCTTCCACCCTGAAACGAGCAATTGACCATGATTAGCAACTCCAAAACGATTCACGAAACCGGCAACGCGACACAAGGGCGATTCGACATAAGGACGCCGGACCCCGACATAAGGACGCCGGACCCCGACATAAAGACGCCGAACACCGGCATAAGGACGCCAGGCCTGACACAAGGACCCCGACATAAGGGCACCGTACCCCGACACAAGGACGCCGAACCCCGACATAGGGACGCCAGGCCTGACACAAGGGCGACACGACATAAGGGCACCGGACCCCGACACAAGGACGCCGAACCCCGACATAGGGACGCCAAGCCTGACACAAGTCGCGACAGAAGGAAGTCGGACCCCGACACAATGACGCCGAGATTATGGACCTGGCGTCCTTATGTCGGGGTCCGACTTCCTTCTGTCGAGTCGTCCTTGTGTCTACTTCCCCCCAAAAATCCTAGAAAATCCAAAGAAATGATCAGAAATTCCAAAACTTACTTCTGTACCACGCGAATTTCCTTCTGGAGCTTCACCTTCGCCAAAACGGGTTCAGGTAAAACTGGCTCCACCTCTTTCCTCTGTTCTGGCTCGGCTACGGCTGATACGGGCAGAATGATGACCTTTTTGGGCTCTTCAGGTTTCACTGGCGGCTTGCTGGGTACAGGGTTTTGGGTTCGTTCGTTTTTCGCCACATTTGAAGTATTGCGTGTTAGAACATCCAACGGTTTCGGCGCCAAAATAACGGGTTTATTGGGGGCCACCGCTGGTTTGTTGGGTTTCATGTTGTTGAAGTGTTGGATCCAGTTTTTATGCTTCTCAATGAGTTCTTTGCTCGAGAACTTGCGTTCAGTAGCTCCCGGTCGGACGGCCAGCTCTGGTTTAGGCTTTTCTTCGATGATGACTTCCTTCTCCAGCTTCTGGACGGGTGACGTCATCACCAGACTCGAGATCCCTATCGTCTCTTCGACTTTGGACAGGGAAATCTTGGCCGCTGTCAAGTTCTCATGCACTCCGTTGGATTTGGCCACATTCGTGCCCGGTTTGATGGAAGTCGCGGTTACTGCCGCTCGGGAATCCGGGTAGCTGGGCACGGACGAGCTGCGCGAGGGCGTTAGCATCGTTTCGATGGGGGAAGGCGATGGAGACCGCGAGGAATAGCAGGAATTCCGCGAGGAGCGGTTCGGGGATGCTTCCGAGGATGAACTGGGTACTTTTTTGCTCAGATTATCCGTCGAGGACATGGAACGACTATGGCGTTGGACGTTAGTCCGCGTTTCCTCCATGACTGTCGTTCCGGTGCCCATTTTTTCGAAAAGCGCGCGCGCCGTGTTGAAACGTGCCAATTGGCTCTCGGTCCGGACCACCGAGACCACAGCCACGCCTTCTTTGTCCATTTTGTCCGCGACGGTGGGCGTGGCAATGACGGACGATCGACTGCCGAAGATCTCCGATTGGGATTTCTTCACAGGTGAAGATAAAGGGTTCGAAACGAGTTGGTGGAGCTGCTCCTGGGATTGTTTATTAAATAAGTGAGCGAGTTGCGAGACTTTGGCACCGACGCCACTGACGGTTTTCTTGGCCGACGCGGAATCGACACGCAAATCTTCCGAACTTCGCGTTGTTGAGTTGTCGGGGTAATGGGAACTTTGGTAACGCGACTGGAGCTGCTGGGGTCTATTTACACCATCATTCCAGCCTGGACGAGGTCGGCTAGCTGTCAACACTTCGGTCCTCACCGACATGGCGTTAGGGCCACCACTCCAAACTGTGGGAATACACAAATAAACTCGCCTTAGTTTTATTACCGAATTGTAATCGATCTTGTTTGTTGACTCCAATGCTTTCTATTCCCTTTGATGACGTGCAAGTTGTTTTGGGATCTGACAAAGCTCAAAAGGCTCAGAAATATCTACAATTTTGAATTCTGGGGAAAAATGAACCTTTCGAGGATGTTTAGAGTGAACGGAGAGCTTTTAAAGGGGGAGTAAGGTTTCGAAATGAAAAATATACGTTAAAAAACGGACCAAATGAAGTATTCTTGTTGAAGAACCCTATGTCAATTATGCGTATTAACCGAGTAAGTAGTTATTAGCGGAATAAGCACAGACAAATTTCAAATTTTCCTATCCTTATAACATTGGGGGACAGCTGGCCGAAGGCCTAGCGCCTTTACCTATGGGCGCATTCAAAATTGATCCCTGGACTCACAGGGAGAACTCCCTTACCTTTATTTTGAATGTTCAAACAAGTCTATAGTGCTTTGGTTACTTTAAAAACTCAATCATTGCTTTTTCTTAGCGATCGCGAGTTTTTTGTGATAGAGCTTTAAACTTGCTGAAGTAAATAAAGAGCAAATATTAGGGAAATCAGCATAACGAGACGCATAAAGAGGGGTTCGAAGACAGTTTGTTTCCTTCATCTCTTGCAAAATAACGGCTACGAACATTCCGTGGATGGTCAGGCCGAGCCTCATCGCGTTACTCCGGCATATCTTGGCAATGACGCAGTGATGCAATAATGATTAACAGCCCATGGCTCGACGAACGGGGTCTTTTAAAAAAACAGAAAAACATAAGGCCGTGGATTCCTAACATTACTGAGATGCTGCAGACATTTTGGCATCGTAAGAAGGATGGTTTAGCCTTGCAACTATGCCAAAAAAAACACTCTCCCCAACCATTCCAAGCTCACTGACAAAGGAAATATAGTTCCTTTCAGACAAAAGTGCCTTGGCTACTAAAATTACTGCAGATATCCAAGAATTTCCCTGGCAATTAAGAACAAACTATACCTTACGGAAAGATGGTCTTAAGACTTTTAAGTTCAACGAATCTGACTTTAAACAATCTGGATGTCTGCAAATACAACGTTTCAAAATTCCACACAGTACTGATCTTTCACCTAGTTCTTCGTGCATATTTCGGCCGAAACTGTAGTAAATCAAATGTAGAAAGTTTCCGAGAACTCGCCCCCGCGTACTCTCTAATGTTACTGCGCAGAAATGAGATTTTTTCCCAAGTTTTTTATACGAAAACGCTCACGTTTCTAATTTTTACTTGGATTTTATCTGGATTTTTAAGCGTAAATTGGGGAAACGAGGTTATAAGGTTCAAAGTCATTATGGGAAGAAAAAGTGGTCCTAATAACAACGCTGTAAATGCATAATTATGCGGGCAGGTTTCATTCCAACACACAAAACTGGTAACCAAAGACGTCCCCATTCCCAACCCATAAAAGGATGCAAGTATTCCAAGCAAACCTCTTTTATTTTTTACATTTTTTGCTGGAAAAAATAAACCAAAAATGTTGGAAAAACAAACTCTTCTAAAGCTGTTATTGCCAGGCTTAAGGAGCTCCTAGTTGCTCATATATCCCTGACCGTAACTCTAGCTTTTCATACTGTCTTATATATTGACTTCCTCATGCAGAAAGCAAAAAGCTTATACAAGAGACGAGTGTTGTCTGGGGTTCCCACATATCAAATAACGTGGACTTCGGGAATGAGTGCATTGAGCGTGTGGGAGTTTTTATCTACTCGAAGCAGGAATGCGTGAACATGTGCTTGAAAAAAAAACGCAACACAAACATATCTGCTTGAGCTCGTTACAAATAGGACCATTTTTGCTTTATCATTTACACAGCAGCAGAAAAAAGTCCCTAAAATCTCTTCTTCCTCATTTCTTTATCAAACTATTTCAGAAAGATAGTTTCGATAGTGAAAGATAGCTAGAAAGGGTGCAATAAAACTAAAACTGTTATAATTGGGTTATTAGACTAATACGTAACTTCCGCACTACGCAGTCTGTGCTGCTAATGTTGTCTGATTAAAAAGCCAAATGAGAAAGTTGATTATGTTCGTCAGGAAGTGACAAGGGCAGGGCGTTCGGATGCACTACGTTATGTTATGAGTTGGGAAACTATTCAAGAGCGATTTTCGTCCTCCCTGTTCCTTTCCAATTTGTCAACGTTCAAGCATTCGCAAGTACGGAACACGCCCCGAACTCGTTACCTACTTTAACACATTGCACTTTGTATAATTAGAGAAAAGTACGACAAGATTTCAACTGAAAACTTATTTTCAGAATCAATTCCAAACATTAATAACAACTATCAGAAATTCTTACTGGCAAAAATAATGTAATGTAAGTTTACAATAGACGCCGCTTATTGTGAGCACGTTTGGCAAGTGAATATTGATTCTATTAAGCGAAAATCGGGAATATATACCAAGGAAACAAAGCGCGGTCTACTTTTTGACACTTTTCCACGCGTTTCCTTTAGCTAGATTTACTACACGCACTATTGTTTATTTTGTAACGAATTTTCAACAATTTTGCGAGAGATGATTGAGGAATTCCCAACTTAACAGCCGCCTCCCTCTATGGCAAATCTTTTAAATTTAACTTGCTGCATAACCCCAACACGTTCTCCGGATTTAGTTACATACGTACGTAATGTATCCCGGGGTCAAAAATGACACTAGTGTGTCACTGGCTAACAATGAATTTTTCTTTTTTCAGCTAGTGGAGTGAAATAAAGTGCAAGTTTTGCCGACTCTCACGAAAGTTGATGGGAATCGCTAACCTAACCTAATCTAACCTATCCTAACGTAACTTAAACTAATGCATTTCCAATCCAACAGCCAATTTTGAACTCGAGTGACACCCGTTTGTCATTCGTTTTCCGAGAACGTTTTAAAACTCTAATACACACTAGTGTCACTTTTATCTCTGAGTTCCGAAACTGGAGAACCTGTTGGCATAACCAGTGATCACAATAAGCGGTATCTATTGTATCAATACATAAATGACTCAGAAATTCTTATTGGCCAAGACCATGTAATGTCAATTAATTTTCGTCTAATTTTAATAAAATTTTCAACTTAAAGAAATGTTTTTGCTTCAAAGTTTTGCGCATGTGTCTTCGCATAGAGGAATGTGATAATTGCGTCGGACAGCTTTAGCTTTACCGTTTTTCCAAAGACATGAACATGGAAAAGTCACAGGCCTAATCAGCATTAGCTCATTAGCTCCGTCACGTCTCTTCCATGTTTTGTTCACTTCAGTTCAGTTCCAAGTCTGTCGTCATCCCCCCCACACTTCTGCGAAGCTTTAGAAAAACGACCATGTGGCCGACGCTAGGCGAAGTTACAAGAATGAACAAAAAAAATACCATGTAGATGACAGATTTATTGCGTCCGATTACTGCAGGGGGTAGAAGGGGGGACAGGGCCATTTCTCACCCTCCTCCCTCAATCCCCGAACCTAAACTCGCTTTCGTGCTACTTTCGTATTACTTAATGCCCCCAATTCTCCGATAGCTTCCGCCTACACATGTATTGCATGAGACTACGCTAGCAAAAAAAGAGCCCCGAAGATGGCAAAAGTCCTTCGTATTGATCCTCAGGCCTCACTACGACTTGCCAAAAACAGCCGCTGCCATTCCCACATTCCAAAATCTTCCCCGAAAATCCAAGTAAATGAGTTCCTTTGGCTCCCGACTGCTATTTCTCATCTCCTTTCATGTTCCACGCAACGCAAGTCTCTTACAGAACATCCCAATTTAGCCTTAGAAGTGTAGGGAAGTTTTAATCTGGATAAATTGGGAGATTTCAATCATTTTATTCCAACTACGTTTCTCTGCCGTTAAAAATCCGTGCACAATAACCCAACGCTTACACGTCTAGCCAAGTCGTACCAGAATCCTAACTGTTAACTGATAAGCCTCAAGGTTAAGTTCAACCTGGGGAAGTGTGCATTGCACTGTTCGCCAAATTACGCAACTCTCTGGGCCAGATGCAAATACTATTCTCTCTATCAAAGAACTAAAATAAAACGAGAATAAAAGCCTTTAAACTTTTGGAAATATAAAGAATATGAACTTTTCGAATCCAAAAGGCCAAGCGTGTGCTATGCTGTTGTGTTTAGCACAAGTACCCAAAGGTGGGTAGATGATTCGTCGGTCAATCACCTGGAATTACTGACGGCGAGGCTTAAAGGGTTGTTGTATGTTGATGAGTTTTGGCTGGAGCACGAAATCCAGGTTCCTTTCTTTTGTAATGCGTTGTACTAGCATCACCGAAACCAAAACGTCACTTTTATCAATTCGTTGGAAGACTAAAAAAGCACGAGAAAACGTTATACTCATGGAGGAAGATTAGTACACGATTTTTCACTTGAACTTGTGACACATGAAACGAAAATTAAAGGAGAAACTAACCTAGATTGAGGCTGGGGGAAGAGGCTAGCATTGGGAGGAAGTTGTGTTTGCGGTTTGGATTCGACGATTAACTTTTGTATACTTTGTAGCAGAAGAGGAAGTTGAAACCGTAGTACCATAGCATCACACACTCACACACACATACAGCATCCAATTTGGAGGACGTTGTTCCCCAGTTTGCGTGGCTAGGATAATGTAGAAAGAGGAAATAGGTGCTCAGAGAGCTGCACACAGAAATGAGAGAATAGAATAGACAAACCGGTTGGTGAGGTAGAGTTGCGGATACGTTCAAATGAAAGGCTGGGGATTTAGATTTTAGGAACCGCCCAAAGGTTATTTTGCCAACCTTTTTTTCCTTGTTGTTTAAAGAACCTAGGCGACAATTCTAGTAATACAGACATGCTCGGTGGGATGATTAGGAGGTGGTGTTAAATGGAGCTCATTCGCCTTGAATGTCAATGACAACGAGGAATCGCAAAAGGAAGTTGAGCTATAAAAGACGTGACTAATGAGCGTACGCTATCTAAGGTTTCCTGCAAGAGCTGAGCTTTGGTAAGGGGAGGGAGGGGGTTTGTCATTCTGTACTTGTTTGTGTCGTTTTTCCATTTGGGACTATACTGTTTGTGCTTCCTGATTCATGTTTCATCCCTAGCCTGGCGTGACGACAAAAAAAACGATCCGATGAAAGACCTCCGCAATGGGACTGGAATTTTAACTTTAGATTAATTTACTTACGTTTACATGGGGAATGCAAATGGTTATGCAATCCGGTGTATAGTATCCATTAGACTCTCAAATGTATCACAATGAAGAGTAAATACACTAGAATTGTCACCCAGAATTGCACGATTAAGCTTTGAGGCGTCTCACCCGTCCGACATTTATTTATGACGCTTATATTAAGATCAGTAGCGCTAGATGGCAGTATTATTAAAGAATTTATACTTCTTCCGGTAGGTGGCAGCGTCTAACTGGCTTTTGAATATATTACACTTTGGCGCCTTTCGAAAATCAGAAGATTCAAGGAAACCAATTATACAATTTGGTATCTAGAAATCAGCGAATTAAAGGCTCGGTTTACTGAAGATAGGAGCAATTCATGATGCTATTTTTAACTATGAAAACTTCCCTTCCCTCTCTCTTGAATGAATAAACACAATTTGGGACAACACCTCGGAGCCCTTCGTTTTCGCTTTCGAAAACGAATCCGATATAAAAGCTTGGATAATTTGCAACATGTGTTCATTCATACTTATATTTTCTAACCAAACCGTGAACATATGTCCCGGTTAGTTATGAGACCCGAGCCGGTCTGGTTTTATTTTAGTCACATTTACACATAAATGTGACGACAGTTTTACAGTCGGTACTATAGAAAGTGAACGAAACGAGTTGCATTGCTGTTATGCACACAAGATACCTCATTTGCATACAAGTTTCTTATGCATCTGGAATATAATTAAAAGCCATAAAGGGCACCACAATTGGGGTTTGTGTTCCCCATGGATACACTAGCAAGCGCGGTACATATACCATCGTCTCTCTGGATCGTAGCTCATTATGCCGCATTCTCCTCTCGCTTTCTTTTCGAAGGCGTTTTCCCCGCGCTTACGACACACACCATCCAATGAGGAAAATGCCCCAGTAACCTAGACGTTCTCAGCTTGTTGTAAACCTACCATCATTTGCTGGAGAGACACTTGGAGAAGCGGTGCGAGCATGGGTCTCTTCCTCTTCTTACTTGTCCGTAAGTTCCATCTCGTTATATAAGAACCAAAAGTATCGTTCCTAACCTGTATAATTTGTTATCCCTCTAGTCTGCGCTTCTGTTCAGCTTGCGCAGTCCAACAAAGATCAGTCAACTGCTTCAGAAAATGTGTCTCCAGACTTGTTTAACTCGGTGTTGGCTCCGTATTTTCCTCTTCCAGATGAAATAACGGAGTTGCGTGAACCGGTGGAAAAAGTTGCCTCCAGAGTATCTTGGACTGCTAATATAGTGGGAAAAGTGTTAGGCATCTGGACTGGTCGCAATATTACGCGCGCACAAGCTCGATCCTCGGGTACCGGTCCCACTAGACGTCGGTTGTCCTTGCAGCCATTTTTGCCCTCCAAAGAACCGTTAGTTAACGTCAACATACCCTCGAACCCAGCATATAATTATATCGCACGCCGACGCGGTCGGCGGAGCAATGCACAAGTCGAACAAGGTCGAAGAGCTCAATCCAATGTAGAACGCGAAGCGCAACGAAATTGGCCGACATGGGTCGGTGAAAATTACCATCAGCAACAGGGGCCTCACCATGAGACTCGACATCCATTCTCAACAGATATTAAAAGCTTTGTTAACCGAGAGTTCGAGTATGAAGTCGAGGAACTGGAAGAAACCATTCCTTTCAACCGCACCGAAAATGGCGAACTTATTACGCAAGATGTGCCCATGTTTGAACGCCGGAGCATTCCACAGTTCGGGAATATGGTAACGCTGTACACCCGGACCAATCCATTACGGTTTCTCTTCTATGGGAACTGGTAAGTGTGCAACTCCAATCCCTTTATTTAAATATTTAAAAAAGACGCTCGAGAAAAGAAGCGTCTGCCAGAAAGGCATCACTCTCTCCTTGCCGCAACTTCTTTTATTTTATTTTTTACTGCAACCATATTACAGTTAGCTGTACCTTTCCTCAACACCCAAAAAGAGATGTCCAACTTTCTCTCGAGGAAAATTAAGGCTTGTCTAGATTTCTCACCCTTTTTCTTTCCTGGTGCCTTTTCAATGCGAAACCATTTTCATGCTTGGCTTTTAACTATCTATTGAAACAAAAACTACAATGTCAACTAAAATTATTAGGTGTGGCAGTGGAGGAGGCGGTCCCGTGCTGGATGCCACGGATTTGTGCTGTAAGCAGCATGACTACTGTTATTCCCAAGTGCAGAAATCCGCGTGTCCTTTCCTGTGGCAACGACCTTACACAGCCCATTACTCATGGCGATGGGATGAGCATCACCAAGAGGCGTATTGTCGTAAGTTCGTCTATTATGATTATATGTATTAGTATTAGTACAAAGTGTACAAAGTTAATGACCGCATTCCTTTATTCTTTCCAGTGCGTACAAAGGATCGATGCTTGGACCATACATGTGAATGTGATCGTGTAGCCGCAGAATGCTTCGGCAATTACATGCTTCAAGCCAAGCTTCAAGGAAACCGCCTTCGCAAAGGCTCCAAAAGAAGGCCCTTTAGAGGATGAAGAAGTAGCGTAGGACTCGTATTACCTTTCTTCATTGAAAACTTTTACCTCCCGTAACAAATTACGAAGAGTAATAGTTCTGAAATAATGAAAGTTATACCCACTACACTAAAAAATCATCCCGCTGGCGGGCCACGCAGCCATCGCTCAATTCAATCTTTCAACCCCTAATTTCCCTGCTGTATATCTATCCAAAACTGAAATACAAAGAACTTATATTTTAAAGAGAAAGCTTTCCTCCTTCTTCTCTCTTAAAAGCTCCATGCAAAGTGTCACACTTTTCGACACCAGGTTCGTCTTTGAAACATGTAATAAATGCTCGTTTTTTTGCTAAAGTAGTAGACCGCCAGACTAATGCCGTTATGAAACGCCTCAATGGAGCTTTATCTCCTTGTCCAAAAAGTGAAACCATACTACGGGCAAGCTCTCACAGCTCTAATTTATTGCCTAAGGAAAACCGATGTTAAAGGAAACTGCATGCTGCTTTTACAGCCAGACATATGGAAAACCAACGGTCACATATAATGTACTACAATTTACCTTGCAGGTATAGTTTAGCTTTATAGTGCCTCTATTCTACCGGAAATCCTTTGGGCCAATTATGTGGTCAATCGAGCATCTGTTACTCATTCTATAGAGATTCTGAGAAGGTGACAAACAGTGTTCGCTCTGCTTCGAGTATCATGATCGTCATTCTCTCAATGCCTTTTGGTCAAGTCACGTCCGTTTCACCAGAGCAAATAAAGCCAAAAAAGGTTCGTAAAGAACAAAAGTGAAAAACAAATGAAAGTGTGAAAAAATATTCCCCTACCATCGGCCTTTTAACATGTCGAGAGTCCCCTTTTTCCCAATGCTGAACTCCAAAATTTACTCAAGTAGTGAACCCATACGGCTAAACGCCAGCGTGGGGAATTTCGTTAACGACATCTCTACTTTCACTTCAATTTGCCTAGACGGGGTTCTTATGTGGTTCATGGTTGTGTGGGTGACCGCCGGGACAATTTCCACGTTAATCCTTATTGTAAGGTGCTGTCGCAACAAGTGGAAGAAGGTTGCCTCAGATCAGTACAATTGGGATGGGCTCCAGTCCATTCATGCGCAATCCGTGACGAGTGAATCGCCTTCATCCTCAACCGTCATCACAGAAATTCGGAGAACGAGACCTATTCCTCGAAACGTCTCGAGAAGATCAAGCTACGCGTCAGAAATTCGTCCCCCACAGCGTAAAAAATACCGCATTAAGCGTCTACAAACTACCCAAGCCTAACATCATATCATTACCAGCACTTGTGGATTTTGTACCTTTGTATTGACGCAAACTGAAAGTACAACACATTCGGAAAGGAGAGAAGTAACTGTAATAAACCAAAAACAGCAGTAATTTTGCACTGCCATTTCCCAATCACTACTTTACACTGATAGCTTAAATTCAAAATTGACTTAGGGCAATACGCCCCTAACCATGTTGTTAAGACCAAGCTACTTGAACTATACATTGTCGTTTTCGCTTTTTAAGCCATAGGTAGTTTAGTTTAGATCTACTTGAAGGTTCTGATTCTCCATGCACCAGTATAATATTGACAGCAAACTCAAGCTGGAATTTACTTGGTGACTTGGTGAATGGCACGGGCCAGATAACCCACGTTCTTGGATGTAATGCCTGCAACGGAAATGCGACCATCCTTGGTCAAATACACGCTGAATTCCTTAGTCAAGCGCTCCACCTAAAAAATCAAATTAAAACAAAATCAAAGAACTTAATAACAATCCGCTCCAATAAATCAAACACCCAACGACTTATTACTATCAAACAATTACTATCAACTAATAATTAAAAAATAATACATTACTAATAAATAAATAATAATAATTATTAATAATACATAAATTACTTATAATATATAATAAAATAATAAATTACTATCAACTACATATTACTATCAAACACCCACTACCCCACTTTAATTAACCACAATGACAGCAATTGATCGGAAACCATTAATTACCTGAGGTGGTGTCATTCCAGTGAAGCAGAACATACCAATTTGGTCGGTAATGTGAGCCCAATCCCTGCTGGACCCTTCTTTGGCTAAACCGGCGCGCAATTGTTGTCTCATGGAGATAATGCGGTCAGCCATACCTTTAACGTCCTTCAACCTGAAAATGACCCAATTAAAATTGAGATTTTTTAAAGTTTCACTTCCAGATTTACCATTGTGCGTGCAATTCGGCGTCGTTTAATACTTCAGTAACAATGCGGGCTCCAGCTAATCAAACACCATTAAAGTTAGTCATATTCCGGCAAGAATTGCGAATAAGAAACTAAATTACTGATGGGAGGGTTGGAATACATAGCACGGATGATGACCTTCAACTGAGACAGCGTGGCTGCTGCTTCTTCTTTTGACTTGCAAACCAAGCTAAAGGCGCCGGCACGTTCGCCATAAAGTCCCATGTTCTTAGCGAAAGATTGAGCCAGGGCGATTTGATGACCGTCCTTTAAAAACGTGCGCACAGCCAAAGCGTCCCCGTCCACGTCACCTGATGACGAATTTCACATTTACATCTATGCACGATCAATCCAGAGTGATTTATCTGGCATACCTGATGCAAAGCCTTGGTAAGCCATATCGAAAAAGGGGAACAGTTGCTTGTCGCGGATAACTTTCGACATCTCGGCCCATTGTTCTGGCTTAGGATCAACTCCTGTCGGATTATGTGCTCCGGCGTGCAAGAGAATAATAGAGCGCTCGGGGATTTTCTGAAAAAGTACAATCTAATGAGCGAACAAGTTCTTTTGCTAATGGATTCTGATTGACAGCTTACAGCGATGTCTTGCAAAGCGCCTTGGAAATCAAAACCGCAAGTTTTGGGATCGTAGTAGCGATACTGCTTCACGTTCAAACCGGCGTGCTTAGCGAGAGGGATATGGTTGCCCCAAGTGGGCGTGGGCAAGTAAATATCCTTGGCTCCTGGGAAAAAAGAAGCCAAAAACGCGGTTCCAACGCGCAGAGACCCAGTTCCAGAAATCCCTTGCACCGTAGCGTTCTAAAAAACGCATTACGTGTTCCATTATTAAAACATAAAATTCAACTTTCCCTTCAGAATATTACCAAGCCATTTTGAACCCATTCGTTGTCCTTGCCCAAAGCTAGATTAATGGCAGCTTTGCAAAATTCGGGGGATCCAGAAATGGGAGCATATTCATGATCTAGGTTCTTGGCATGAAGTCTATCTGAGGCCTTTAATTGAAAAGGAAAAAATATCAGTTTATATTTTTCCATTTGAAAAAGAATTCACTTACGCTTTTGACACTGGGGAGGATATAAGGTTTGCCATTGTCGTCGCGGTAAGCTCCTACACCCAAATTCATTTTTTGGGGGTTGGTATCACGTTTGAAAGCTTCGGTGACCCCCAAAATAGCATCCGGAGGAGCCATTTCTACACCGGACCACCATGTTGAACTACAATATGAACAAAATGCGAAAGAAATAAAAAAAAAAACTTAATTGTTGATATCGTAGACGCGTAATAGAACTTAAATAGACCCTAAGGTCAAAGAAAGTCACGATACATGGAGTTGCTAAATGCGTCCCAGCCCAGGTAAATAAAGCGATAATGCAAATCAGCAACAAGAAATTGTTCAGGAAGTATTAACAACTATTTTACCTGGCCCTGGAAGAAAGGCTATAGATTGCAGTTTGTTGGGCATTGAGAGAAAACAGAGAAGCACGAACAGTTGACAGTGCCATGATTAAAACTGTGCAAAAACCCGACTGCAGAGAACGGCAAAACCCAACCGCGACCGGAAGCGTAGTAGGAAAGAAGATTTAATTTCTAATCCCTAGGTGGGGGTGAACGCCTGTTAAAAGCGGTTTCGAATAGTTTCAACAGATGATGCTCCAGTGCTTTTTGCGCCTCACTTGATAGTGTTTACCTCGCGACAAAACTTTCGGAAAAATCGACGAAAATGAACGAATTAGAGAGGTTTGTATAAAAATTACTTATATTAGAAGGTTACTAATGGAATTTATTTGTTTTAGAATACGAGAAAATGGTACCGTGTACCCTGTGGGTGAAGAAATTAAAACGCAGCTTGACCAGCAGCACGCCCCAGAAATCAAAGTTTTAGCCCAGAAAGCTGAAGATCTGGCTGTTCTGGAGCCATCGGAGATAATTTGTGCTGAAAAGCGGCGTCCAGATGGACTGTGCGAAGCCCTCAATAAAGTATCAATTGGCTTTACGAGAAGAAAATCCCAGTCCAAACTGCTATCCGTGCATGACTCATCAAAAATCATAAGAAAATCTCTGTCTAACGACGCCAATATGGTAAAACCGACCAAATCCCCCGTCCTTAACAATCCTAAGCTGGTCTTAAAAAACCTTGACCTCTTATCGGTCGTTCCGTTATCCTCCTATCCTAAGAATAACTCAGAAGTATTCAGAAACAAATCAACAAGCGTCCAGGCTCTGGAAACTGCAATCAAGAACTTGCCAGCGGTTTCAGACGTACATCGGAAGAGCCGAAAACACGGAACCAACAGACATAGGCCTTCGACCAAACCCAATCCTGAAGACGAGTTATTACAGACTTTCCAGAATTGGCGCGGTTTGAAAAACCAACCGGCAATGGCCGAAGCAGACTTGGAAGCTGGTGATAAAACGGGGGTTTTACCCAATTCCTGTTCCCAGCAAGCTCGTTATCCTGCCTTCGACGACACCTCAATAGATGAACTAGCTGCGTACTTTGATTGCTTCGTGCATATTCCTAAGAAAATGTCTGAAATGGCTGAAATGATGTACACATGAACCTTTAAATAGCGTTGGGGGAGTTTCAATTGTATCATATTTTCAGAAAATAAAACTTTATTAAAGTTTTCTAGTCGTCTGTAGGTTTCATAAACTGTCGATTGTTCCTTCCTCTGTGGCCACGCTGGCTTTGGTGATGATTTCCGCGCTGGTTATTGGAATGGGAATTGGAAGCGTTGGCATGCGGGTCGTTCATTACTCGCCAATTACGCTTGGTGGTCAATTTCTTCGCAATTCCCGTAGTACCGGAATTTAAATGTCGGGCAACCACTTCAGATGCTTTGACGTCAACCCCATCCTCTTCAACATTGGAGATTTTCTTGGGAGCATTTTGGGCCATTATCTTCTCAATCTCAGGGTTTACGCCTTTGTAGGAGAATCGACCGAACACGAGGTTCTCTATTGGTACAAAGCTTTTCTCAACCACGTATTTGTTCCTAGAATGTAACAGACAGACATTGTAAGTCTCATTAGAAGAGTAGTTAAAAGACAATAAAATTACGAAAAATGTCTCATGGCATCGGTAATGTCTTTGGCGAACATATTCTGTGCTTCTTCATTCGCTTCTTCCTTTTCAACCATTTCTTTCGTCCTCTTCATGAACTGGTTAAAATAAAGAACAAATTTGGATACACTATAAGCATCAATGAGAACTATATTGATTAATACATTACATTTGGAAAAATATTTATCTAATACAGATTTTAATATGTTATGTATTTTAATTACTAATTATTATGTACATATGCTTTGTTCAGATTAATTTAATATTAATCTCAGATTTATTAGCAAAATAGAATAACATAACCTGAAGAAGTTATTATTTTGGATTTTCAAACTTACATAAATAGGATATAAATAGCAACCTCCATTACCTTCATCTGTAAGAGGTTTCTAGACAACTTCGCCTTCTTCCTATCCCCCATTTTTGAGATTTAGTTAGTTGTATTTTTCCACTTAAGAATCAGCACACTGCTTTTGCCATGCGTTCCGTCCTTCAGGCAAATCCCACGTGACCATCCCAGCTGGCCACGGATTGGTTGTTTCTAAAAGCCTCCGCAGCACTTCGTATCCTCCCCTTCCTCTGTTTGGAACGAAGCTTATCGCACTGTGATATCGTTTCAGGTCAGACTCAACTAGATTCTAATTATTTTAATTTAACTTTAACAAAACGATTACCACTGGATTTCGCAGAAATTCAACCATGACAGATTCCCGTTTCTCAGACGTAACCGTAGCTCCTCCCATCGAAGTTTTCGCCTTGACCAGGGCTTACCAAGAAGACCCCCATCCCAAGAAGGTGAACCTTGGAGTCGGAGGTATAATAACGTAATTTCCATAGTATAATATAAATTTTATTATATTATTTTATTTCTATTAAAAATTTATGAGATTTATGTTTTTATTGTTATTATTTTACTTATTCCGTAGCTTATCGAACGGACGATGGAAAACCCTGGGTTCTACCCGTGGTTAGGAAAGTGGAGCAGCAAATGGCAGCTGACTTAACGCTCAATAAAGAGTATTTACCCGTTTTGGGTTTAGAAGCAGCATCCTCCGCAGCAACTCGAATGTTGCTTGGTGCAGACTCCGCTGCTTTAAAGGAAGGAAGGGTAATTTTCTACAATTTTTATTTTCCTCATTACTGTATATTTTTAATTAAATTTAGACCACTGGCATCCAATGTTTGAGTGGAACGGGTTCTTTGCGTGTAGGAGCCGAGTTTTTGGCCAGGATTCTGAAGCACAAAATCGTCTATACATCTAATCCTACTTGGGGTATGTTTCTCTTATAATTTTTATTATTATTATTATGTGATTGTGTGATTATAACTTATATATTTATAGGTAATCATACTTTGGTGTTCAAGAATGCCGGTTTTGAGGAAGTTCGTTATTACCGGTACTGGGATGCCGAGAACCGTGCATTACACTTTAAAGGTTTAATCGAAGATCTAAACAATGCACCTGAAAATTCCGTAGTTATCCTTCATGCTTGCGCACACAACCCAACAGGTTTAGATCTACTAGTCCTTTCCGATACGTGTAAAAAAAAGAAATATTGTAGGTATTGACCCAACCCCGGATCAATGGGCCTGTATTGCTGACATAATCGAAGGCAGGAAATTATTCCCATTCTTCGATTCTGCTTATCAAGGCTTCGCTTCCGGTGACTTAGACAAAGATGCCAGTGCCGTGAGGTACTTTGTAGGAAGGGGCTTTGAACTCTTCTGTGCTCAATCTTTCGCCAAGAATTTCGGCCTTTACAGTAAAATCGTTACTTTTTTACACGTTTACATAAAATGGGGAAACTAATTAATTCGTACAGATGAACGTGTTGGAAACTTGACGATTGTAACAAATACGCCGGCTCCTTTAGCGGCTATTAAATCGCAAATTACCTTATTGGTACGAGCAAACTATTCCAATCCACCCCAGGTAATTAAAGTCCTTTTAAAACGAACTTTGTTGCAAGCTTCTTATTCTGCAGCACGGCGGGCGCATCATAGCCACGGTGCTCAACGATGAAGCTTTGTTCGATGAATGGTAAGTGTGGAATATGTTCGCTTGTATTAGCAATCATGAATTTTTATAGGCGTGCAAGCGTTAAGGAAATGGCGACTCGTATTATTACCATGCGGGCTGGATTGAGGGAACGTTTGGAGAAATTAGGCACACCTGGCAAATGGAATCACATTACTGATCAAATTGGAATGTTTTCCTTTACTGGATTGGGCCGTAAGCTCTAATTTCAATAGCATACAAAGACTTAAGTTTGCTTTCTGTTTATAATAGCGAAAGCTTGCGACCGTTTGATTAACGAGTTCCACGTTTATTTGCTGCGCGAAGGCCGAATTAGCATGTGCGGACTAACTACAGGCAACATTGATTATGTAGCGGAATCTATCCACGCCGTAGTCACTACCACAGAAGAGTAGCTCAATTCCGGATCTTAGTATGATTCCGTAGTGCAAAATGTAGCTGCGGTTTTACTAATGAGGTTTTGATCGTTGTGTTATATATTTTAACCCCCCGGGTTTTTCTCTGTTTTTAAATAGAGTGGTTCATTCATCGTTTTTTTAGTTTCTGTTTTCTCTGTTGGTTTATTTATTGTTCAAAATAGGCTTTAAAATGCTTTCAAAATTCGAATGCGCCAATAAAACGTATCGATTGAAGTCTTAAACGTTGACTGAGATCGATTACTTGCTGAGGCTCTGGCGGGAAAAGTTTATTGTTGGCTGTTTATTTTACCTCATCGCGATAATACACAAAATTTTAATAGACATGAACAAAAATAAGAACGAAGTTGCTGTCAGAGTAAAGCAGGAACCAGACGAAAGTACTACAAGCTCGAGTATCTCCAATAAGAGAAGAAATGTTAGTCCTTCTAGAAATAATCGCTTGGGTGATGAACTCCGGCAGAAATCCAAGCGTTATTCCCACACCAGAGGGTAAAAGTCATTAGCTGTTTATGTATTGCAAAAAAACACTAAGCTTCTTAATATATAGGACAGCAGTAGACAAGATAAAGCAAGAGAAGGAGATTAAACCAGAAAAGGAGGCTTCAGAATCTGTTATAAAAAAGGAATCCGGAAATGGAAGTACCAAAAGAAATCTTGATCTTGATATATCACTAAATACTACAAGTTCTTCTTGGTACGACATGTGCCTTGAAGATGAAAACGAAGAAAAGGAGGAAGAAGCAGAAGCCAATAAACCAACTAAATCGTCATTAAAGTATATATTTTGTATAATTATATTTTGAACTATATATATTTTGAACCCAGGAGAGGGAGAAGCGACTCAGAAGCGTCATCATCGCTGAACAGTAAGAGTGACCAAGGCATGGAAAGCGACCCCGAAGTATTAGCGAGAAGACAGAAACAGATTGATTACGGCAAAAACACCTTAGCTTACGATCGCTATATCGCCTCAGTCCCGAAAAGCAAGCGTGAAAAGGGGCATCCTAGAACTCCCGATAAATACAAGGTAAACATCCCTAAAACTTTAGTATGGCTGGCCTGCTGATGCATCTAGGAACGACTTATAGGTTTACAGCAGACGTGCGTTTGATGGATTAGTCAAAGCCTGGCGCCAAAAATTGCATGCTTGGGACCCCCCTCAAGTAGGAGCAAGTACCAGCAAAGCGAAATCTGATTCCGAAGAAGCTACAACAAGGTATATGCGCTAATTTACATAAGTAGAAGTAAGGGTAAGCAAATTTCGTATTCTTTATTGTTTAGTCAGAAGAAGCGCCAGAAATCATCTCATTAAAAGGCATTTTGAAAAAGAAGCCGTTTTAGCATCGAACATTTTTATTTTATTTTGTCTCGAGCTTGGCGAGAGTGCTTAGTACAAGATCGAGTTTTTCATTCAATTTCTTTTCAATTTCATCCAACCTATCCATAACTCTTTGTTCAGTGGCCCTAAGTTTGTCCTCTAGCAAGGAATTCGCTAGCATTATTTGTCCTACTTGGGGATTGTTGAACGTGGATGGTAAGGAGGGTAAACTCTTTGGAAGCTTATTACTCGGTAAAGCTAAAGGACAAGTAGTAATGTGCAAGCCGTAAAGCCAGAATTTGTCTGGGTCAGGGCAACTGCAAAACTGTAAACGGATAAGTGAACTTATTTTTATATAATCTGCAAGAGTGTGAAAAGTTGTTCTTTACTTGTATGCTGACTGTCCTACACGGAAATTGCAATTCCGCGTTTATTTCATAAACTGCAACGCTTTCGAAATCGTCTAGCAGGTCTCCTTTAATCGTGGTTATGTATTCGTCGCAAGGGCCATACAATTCGACATTCCTCGCCTAAAATAATAATTCTAGTTTTATATTCTAACTTTGTGAATAACTTCAAACCTCCGATAGTAGATTTATTGAACTTATTCCCAAGGGGAAATCTTCACGAAATGTCATCGTAATTCGACACAGTTCATCCGAATCCGAATCTTTAATTAAATTAAGGCAAGTTTCAGCGGAGATTTCGTCCATAATATTAGTCCTTTATAAAAACAACATGAAACTCAGTACTATATGCTTTTAGAACTTTATTTACTTCTCTTTTCCAACTAGTAAGACATTCTCCAACTCTTTAGGCGATATATTCCCCCAACTACACGACAAATTAGGTTTTGTGGCCATTTCTACCTTCTGAACTTAGCGCCTTTTGTCGAAGACTGTGTCAATTGGCGGTTTTGTTTAGTATTTTCATGTAAAAATCGCCTAATCGCCATCTATTGGAAGTGTAACCAAGCAAAGCTCGTTTTTCAAGCTTATTTTCCAACAAAAGAACAGAAAGACAATGATAGCAAATCTCGCGGCGTACGAATGTATTTCACAGTTAACATTACAATACACGCCACTTATTCCCTCTGCATCAACTTTTGACGGGCCATCTTCTTCTTGGAGACCTTCTTCTTGGTAGGTTCTTCTTCCTTGGCTTTTGCAACCACGTCTTCCTTTTCAGTCAAAATCACCTCGATGTGGCAGGGAGTGCTCATGTAAGCTTGTAAAAGAAAAACAAAATCATGTTAGTCTAAACTGATCGAACACAAAGCAATTATTCTTAATTTTGAAAGAAAGGTCAGACTCGTCTTGAAACATTTCCTATCCCTCATGGTTATCAGGAGGTAGGTATATCATCAGAAATAAAACATGCTTTTCCCCCGAAGTTTAAAATACGCAAAATTCAACGTACGATTGATGCGACCGTGGGCACGGTAGGTACGACGACGCATGTAGGGTGCTCTGTTGACTTGGATGTGGTCAATAACCAAGTGGTCGACATCCAAACCCTTCAGATCCGCATTGGACTCGGCGTTTTTCAACAGCTGCAGCAAGAATTCAGCCGATTTCTTGGGCCATCTTCCTTGGGTGGTACCCCATTGCTTAGCCTGTAGCAAAGAGAAAAGATATTCAGTACAAGTGCAAATACGAAAAAAAAAAATGGTTTGGGATTAGCAAACAAATCAGACTCGTCTTGAAACAATTTCCTTTCCCTCATGGTTATCAGGAGGTTGGGATCATCATAATTAAGGACTTGGGGGTTGTGGAAATAAATCAGGTTGAGTATTTACCTGAGCACAACGACCGACTCCACCGTTGTAACGACGGAAAGGGACACATTCCTTGTGTTTCACGACATTTTTCAGGAAAGCTACTGCTCTCCTCAGTGGCATGCGCTTGATTGTGTTGGCAGCCTCACGGGTGTTCTATGTAGAATGTACTATTAGTTAAAATTTAGATTACATTGGCATATATCTTACCTTGAAATGAACACGGAGGTTGGAGCCTCGCGCCTTGCATGACTTGGTTGGGTTATCGGGTTCCCTTGAGTAACGGCCCATGGTTCTATAAGAAAAAAACAAGCAAAATTAACAACTTGTTAATAGAAAGAATTTTCACACAAACAAGCATTAACTTGGGTATGATCACTCCTTTAAAATGAAGCGAATGTCACCATGGAACCCGTCATGCTTGTACCCAGAATATAACTTATCATTCACTCAAAATATCGTAATTTGCACACAAATCTCAGCTATACTAGAGACGGACACTATACTATAGCAACAAAATGCATTTATAAGTCAAATAAGCAAAGGATGACTAAGAATTTACAAGATAAAATAGGTACGAAACTCACTCTTAAAGATGGACCCAAAACAGAAGACAGTTCAAAACATGGCAACGGAGCATTATTAACTAAGACCTTCATTAAATTACTTCAATAAAATATTTAATTAATATTATCTTGATATATTTAAGTTAAATTGTATACAAAATAGATTAATAATATAACTTCCTTTTAGTTTAAATTCCAGCGGCAATGTTACGGTCTGTGGGCGTGGTAGTGATACTCAGCTCAGCAAACAGCAACAGCAAGTTGCTCTGTCCGGAAACAAAAACAAACTAGTGTTTCATATAAAAATTTCGTTTGTTACTGTATAATTCTTTGTAATTACATCGTTCGGTAAGCATAATTTTCTGGTTACTCCACACTCCAGTTTGATATAAAAACGGAACGTTTTGTAATAATGTTATCTCTTATGACATGACAACTAGGAACTAATCCGTTTCTATACTTTTGTTGTGGTAATGGAAGATTGAAAACACGAAAGTCGAATCGAAAACGAAAGCGAAAGATGCATTTCTTAACTACTTAAACTTTGCTTGGTTCTTAATTCCAACTTTCCCTCTTGCAGGCTTGTATCTCGGAACATTACTTCGTCTTCCGTTCAAAGATGTCGAAGAATAAGCTAAACCTCACTCTACCACCAGTTGAACCAGAGCCCAGTCCAGCTCCCAGCCCGGCTGACATTGCTGCCAGACCACAAGCAACGTTGGCCCCTCCAGTTTCAGCTTCTTCTGTCGCAAATGCCGTATCTGCGACCACAGTCAGAGAGTACAATCCGCTACTTTTCTTTTTTAATTTTCCCTCAATTAATTAGCGTTAACTATAGCGTCGGGAATGTGACTGTGGGGAACACGTCATTGGAAGCATTACAAAAGCGTCTGGAAGAGATGGATATCGATGATTTACAGCGTCAAAGACTCCAGGTTTTCCTGCTCCAAAAACAGAAAGTCGGGGAGCTAAGTGATGATGACTTCGACAAATTGGGCGAATTGGGGGCTGGCAATGGGGGTGTGGTAACCAAAGTGCGACATCGACCCTCAGGTTTAATCATGGCCCGAAAGGTACAGATTTTATTAACGTAAGGCCTTTCTAAACTTGTGTTTTTGCAGTTGATTCACTTGGAAGTTAAACCCGCGATCAAGAAGCAAATCATTCGAGAACTGAAAGTCTTGCACGAGTGTAACTCGCCTCACATTGTTGGCTTCTATGGCGCGTTCTATAGCGATGGTGAGATTAGCATTTGTATGGAGTATATGGATGGAGGCTCGCTGGATTTAATTCTCAAAAAGGCTGGCAAGATACCAGAACCCATTCTAGGGAAAATCACCGCAACTGTATGAATTTAACCCATCTTTAGACCTCGAACCCATTTCTCTAACATGTATTACTGTTTTCACACGAGTTTAGGTACTAAAAGGTCTCGCTTATTTACGCGACAAGCACCAAATCATACACCGAGATGTGAAACCAAGCAACATTTTAGTCAACAGTCGTGGGGAGATCAAGATTTGTGATTTTGGAGTGTCTGGACAGCTTATCGATTCCATGGCCAATTCTTTTGTGGGAACTAGGAGTTACATGTCTGTAAGTAATCCTTAGTAGCCTATGCTTAACCTTTTTTATTAAAATTAATTTTTTTTTTTGTATTTTTGTTGATTTTTTCAGCCCGAGCGGTTGCAAGGAACACATTATTCAATTCAGAGTGACATTTGGTCTTTGGGGTTATCTCTGGTGGAGATGGCTATTGGCATGTATCCCATCCCGCCGCCTGATCCGCAAACGTTGACAGCCATTTTTGGCTCCAAGTTTTCCGAAGACCCAGACAATATGACGCCATCGCCCTCGTCGCGTTCGCCCCGGCAAAGTCATTTCTTGGGAGGCACTAATGGACCTCGACCCATGTCGATTTTCGAGCTACTCGACTATATTGTCAATGAACCACCTCCGAAGTTACCTTCTGGCGTATTCACGTCCGAATTTAAGGATTTTGTAGATCGCGCATTGAAGAAAAACCCTGCCGAGCGAGCCGCACTCAAAACGCTTGTTGTAAGCCTCGAAATTCGTTCTTCTCTCCTTCCTTCTTAATTTTTTTTTTCCGAACATTTTTCATAATTTTTCCGAAATTTCTCAATTTTTTTACAAAAATAAAAAAAAAATCCGTGAATTTACACAATTTTAAATTTATCCTAGAATTTTTATTTTTTTTTTATTTTTACAAAAATTAAAAAAAAATCGAAAATCTTTGTTCGATTTTTTTTGTTACATTTTCCAAACAAAATTTCCGTGGATTTTACAAAAATGTTCATTTATCCTAGACACACGAATGGGCCAGGAAATGGGAAACTGAGGCGGTAAATATAGCGGGTTGGGTGTGCAAAACTATGGATTTGCAGCCGTCGACACCCACCAAAGCTTTTCCGGAGTAAAAATGCAAGATAAAAGAATGAATAAAAAGCAAAGGAACAATCTAACAAGGCTAACACGAAGAGGGAACAGAAGTGGAAGGGGAAAAAAGCTTTAGCAGAAATGGTGGACACCACCCAAACTTTATGTGATTTTTTGCAACATTTGGACGTCGTTTGATTGTCATTTGGACGTCGTTGACCCAGTTCAATTGTTCATATTCTACTTAAAGACTCTTCCATTGACCCAAGCTTGACGTTACACTAGCTTTTTTGCCCCCTCCATTCAAACATTACAATCTTTCAAATTTTGCCCCAAATTGGCTTGGCTGTACATTCCAATATCTTCCCTAGTGCCCATGCCCCTTTCTTATTGGAAAAGAGCTCAATTTTTTGTCATTGGACTTGCATTCTTATAGTAGACATTTAGCCAAAAGGGCTTCCATAGGCCAAGTGTTATTTGTTTCATGCCACCTAAATTTATTTTCCAAAGTCGATTCAAAGCGCTTAGAGCTGTTATTTTCTCAACTCTCAACTCTAAAAAACGAAGATTAATAGCTTGAATGGATTACACATCGTATTATTTTTCTCTTGTTGGACCCTTCTCAAGCTCTTACGACTTTCGCGAAATTTACAACGGAAATACATCAATCATCTTGATTACCATGACCCCCAAACTTTGTCCTTAACGGCGTAATATTATGGCGCAAGTCCCTCGCTTGGACTTGTCGCAGCATGTTGGCGGCGTGGCTAAGTTGTAAGGCGCAGTCTGGATGTGCGGTACCAGGCAAGAGCGTGCATTCTCGCTCTAAAATGGTTGCCAAGGCTTCCAACAGGGATAGAAAGCCAAAGGCGAGCGCTGCGCGACGTAACCGGTTCAATTCCTTGTAAAAATGTTGTGTTTTGTCCGGCATTTTGCGAGCGTGCCGTAAGATCTTTTGTACGTCGCCTTGGAGACCCGCTGGACGAACCCAAACGACGCAGCTTTGGGCGTAGCTCCGCTTTTCGGCTGATTTCACCGGAAAGGGAGTGTTACTGCTTTCTGAATCGCTTTCTTGGCGGTATTCCGAATGTGGGCCGATTTGACTTAAAGGACCCAGCCAGGGAATCGCGTTGTAGCCTGGCTCGAATAAAGAGAGCATTAAATTGGACTTTTTCTTGGTATCAGCCCATGAATAGAGCAAACCAAACCAATCCTCCGCCACCTGACACAGCGCAGCCATGTTTTCAACCTGTTGGAAAAAAGATAATGGAGGTTTGGAGCCTTTCGAGGATTCTACTGGCTTGGCAGGGTATACTTTCAAGGATCCATGGAGAAGAGCGCAGAAGGATGGGGTGTTGCTATCGTCTGTAGGGGCGGCACACTCGTCTTCGGCATCGGTCTCCATTTTCATTGAATTTGGAGTGTTACTGGTTTCATCTGTATAAAACGAGGAAAAAAGTACGTTGAATTTCTGTTTTTTTCATCTAGAAAAGCTTCTGGAGGGGACTAAAGAGAGGTTAAGATAGAAAAAGGGACAAGTTGGCTTACTTTTGTTGGGAATGGGTAAAACCAAGTGTCGACTGTAAGCGGGCGGACTGGCAATGTCTGTTAGATCGAGAAAACCGCAGATTTCCAGCTCTTTCGACACGGCTCGTTGTACGATATCAAACTCGATTGCCTTGTGGTATGGCTAAGGTTCATAAATTAGGTTTAACGCGCCTTGGAAGACTGATTCTTGTTACTTGTGGAGCGGGATAGAGGGAAACTGTGTCGGAAAGAGCCCCGCAACGAAGGGTTCCTTGGAAAGGCGCGAAACTAGCTTCCGCTAGGCGAGTAAACATGCTTTGTACGCTCTAAAAAGGAAGAAGTCTTTAATATTTGAGGCAAATGTAAGAAAGAAAGAAGTTAAGACGCAACTACGATACTTTGAAGGATAGGGGGCCATCGATGACGACGTAAACTCCGCCGTCTCCTCCATTGACCTCGACTAATTTGTGACAAATTGGTAAGCTCGTGGTCAAGGACGGTTCGTCAGAGCTGGCAATGTTGAGGATATGCAGTTTCGAGGGAAAGGGGAATGGTAGCGGGAAGATATAGTCCGGTCTGTTGCGATCTTTGCTCTGGAGGGAATTCAAGGTTTGCTGAAGGGTCGCGGATCCTAATCCCAGCGCGCCATCGGTCACTAGGACTACATGGCAAGGAACGCTAAAGCCCCATTCCTCGGCCACTAAAGTCCCCACGCCCAGTAAGCCAGTTTCCAAAGAAGTTTTGTCGAATTCTTCTAAATTTGCTAGCTTTTCCCGTATCACGTCGTAGTCTCTCGTAAAACTACTCACGACTTCATACCGGGATGAGAATATAACCTAAAAAAATACACAATTTAATTCAACGAAGAAACCATGTCGTAAATAATTACCAAGGCGACGAATTCTAATTTGCTACTCGCGTTGAGAAAATCCAAAAAGGTATTGATGCCATGAATGGCTAAATGTCGTCGTTGGTACTCTTCGCTGGCATCCAAAAGTGACACAGGACGTGCCATCGACAACGAAACGTCTAGTAAGATCACTGTAGGCATTTCTGGATAATTAATTAAATATATTAACAATAAAAGAGATGGATTTTCCCTCACAGGAAACCCAAACTCGCGCGAAGTCTTGTTTACCCACACAGAAACGGCAATATGGCAATTTTTAATTAAGGGTATTAACAGTATTTAAGTACATTTAATAAACATAAGAAGGTTTATGGAATAACACAAGTTGGACGGTTAGGCTTGTCGTTTTGGTTTTCTTAAACAATGAAATAAATATGGCAACGCAGCTTTCATCTTCGCCATTTGCTTTGGCGCTGCGCTCCGGTGTGTACTGTGTTCCGTTGGTTGGCCCTGCCTTCTGGCTTATTTACTCTCGACGTCCTGAAATTTGTCGCGAATTTGTGTGTTCTCATTATATAACAACAGTGGAGTGATCAGAAGTGTTGGGCCACAAATGTCGAAATTAAAATGGAGGCGTCGTCCATCATCACCCAGGTTACCCGTGAAGAGGATCAGATAACCAGCTTTGCTCAAGACAGAGGTAAGATGCTGAGCCCCTTTTTTTCCTTTTTTCTTTTCCCCCAACAACTTTTACCACTTGCCGATACTTTACTCAATTTTCACAGCTTCCCGTGCATCTTTAAAATCCATTTAACTCCCCAACGTCACAGATTTGCATATGCAGAATACACTACTTGTTTAGTTATTAAGTCCTTGTAGGAAAAGAAACGCTTTTTATTCAGTACACCTTGATGACTGCCTGAGGGCTAGCTCGATGTAAGATGTAGAATGAGTAGAAAGTGAGGCCTCCAGGCACTTCCATATGGGGATTCCAATGAACCAAATTTAAACCGAGACGCAAAGTAACAGTCTTTCTATTCAAAATCCTTCATCTCGCCTTCTAATTGAATTCAAGCCAGAAGAAAAGCATCCGGTAAGAGGACTCTCCAAAGTCCTGTCAAGGGGAGCTAATCAGTCTCATTAAGAGACAAGTGGGACTTGACAAGCCCAAGAAATAGCTGCAACTAATAAATTATCAGACATATCTTGTAAAGCTCACAACGTTATGCTCTTCTCGTGACTCTATAAAAGGCGTCGTCTTCCACGTTTAAAGTTTTCTTTTGAACCCTCACAATGTCGCCCCTCTATACTTTCCCTTTGTACCTTTACGATGTAGAAAACGCCATTAACACCGTATAATCGTTCACTGTCCTTCCAGTTCCGAAGCGAAACACCAGAGAAATATTAAAATAAAAATATTAAAGAAATTTGGGCTTTGTTTCCATGGCACAAGAATAGGCAAGAAATAGAATTCAACACCCCCGTAAGCTGCAGATAAATCGAGATAAGCATCTAACCGGCACAGAAGGCTTCCTTGTAGTTTCCGAAACTCTTTCTTTGTTTTTTTCTACAAATTTAATGGCGTGAAACGGGACGTAAGTTAGATATAGGGCACGTGCGTGCGACTAGACCTTTTAGGCACTTTTAGATGTCTAAGCTCTGAGACATAAATCGCAGTTCCATCCTCAAATTAGTTTTACCAGCACAAAAATCTCGTTTAAATAACCTTTTCAGCAATTTGTCTGGTGTTAATCAACACTTCCTGGACCCTTTTAGTTTACCAGATATACATGTACATAACCTTGACGCGATAACAGCACAATAAACAAGTTCCGTCTCCCAACTAGGTAAAAGTGTTCGTGTCACACGCAAAGTTTTTCTTACAATGCATGTTGCATGCTAATAATGTAAATAAATAAATTCCAAGCGCCTGCTGACCTTTCCCGCCAACGAGCTAAAATTAAGTTAACTTGTAATTTGGTAAATAGACTGATTGACTGACAG
The DNA here is from genome assembly GCA_003724045.1 of Lepidurus arcticus. Taxonomy (NCBI): domain Eukaryota; kingdom Metazoa; phylum Arthropoda; class Branchiopoda; order Notostraca; family Triopsidae; genus Lepidurus; species Lepidurus arcticus. Next base: position 307,204 of record RJJA01000003.1, read on the forward strand.
TGCTAAATCAATGTATTTTTTTTATTTTTAATCGCGCTAAAGTGGCCGTGAGTTTAAGCGTTTAATGAAACTCGCCACTTGGAGCCGCTTTTGTTTCTTTTCTTCGATTCTCTAGTTACATAAAAATAAAACGAGCTTCCTGGGAGCTTTGCAACGTCAGGAACAGAGCAGAGAGAAAGATGGATGGAGAGAGAATGAATTGAAAAAAGAAAGAGGCAAAGGTTAGACGACGAGTCAGCATCAACACGTAAAAGCAGACGGGAAAAGTTGGCTCCCAAGCGTTCAGAACTCCTATTATTAGAATATGCCAGTGTCCGATCCATGCTTACTCACGAGAACTGACCCAATTTTGTCAATTAACTCGAACCTGAAACCTATTTCTTAAAAAAAAAAAAAAAAAAAATTTGCTTTAAAAAAAATCTGAATTGTAATTTATCACCCTGAGTGGGTCAAGGTGAGTTTTCTGAAGTGAGCTTCTGACCGAGTTAGGTTTAGGTTGAGGGGAATGCAAATGAGCTGGCTAGGTTAGGTAAATGGAAAATTAGGAGGGTGCGGAAGGGGGAGTGCCGGTCGTAGGATTGAATTAATGTTTATCCTAAATATCTGCGCAAGAATGTGTTGCCACTTGAGGTCAGAATTAACGAGGTGGTTAGCGATTGGTGAAAAAAGGGGTGAAACCAAAAACTAAAAAATAATAATAATAAAAAAACGGAACCGGTTTTCCGAGAGTTTTAACAACGCAAAGCAAAGGGATGCTTTAACGAGCCATGTCCAACTGTGAGCACTTGGAGACTAATAAAACACAAATTTGGGGAGCATTGGGAGCGAAAGGGGACTGCGTTTTGGACTTGAAGAGGGTTTAGAGCCTGTTTTGCCATGTAAAACTCGCGTTCAGTGTAATTTTTTTACGATTGAGTTAGTGCAGACAAAACGTGGTTGGGTATAAACTTGTTTTTTGGGGGTTTTTTTATGGGGAAAAGGTTATATTTTGTGAATTTTGGAGTGGGAAATTGAGAAAATGTGATGTTGATTTTCCGTTGGGTTTTGTATTTTCAGTGGTTATCCAAACGAGCAAGAAACCGAAACGAGGAGTATTTCGATCGCTGCTGTGTTGCTGGGGCCGACGAAAGCATTCCAACGATGGCGGAGGCACGCCTGGAATTAATGGAGCCAGCAGTACGTCAGGAGGCGGGGCTAATGGCGGAACGGGCGGAGGAGCGGGGATGGTGGTTTCCAACTCCGCCGCAGAGGAAAATGGGCGATGCTCACCTGGATTGCCGCCCGCACCCACCAAGTACTTGCTCCAAGGATTACGCTACCAAGATTCGCAGAAAAAGTGCATGGTTATCGACCTGGACGAGACTTTGGTCCACAGCTCCTTTAAGGTTGGGTTGTATTGATTTTTCCGGGGTTTTTCACATAATTTTTAATGTATTTTATGTTATTTACTTTCTTGTCGCGTCTAGCCGATCAGCAATGCAGACTTTATAGTCCCTGTGGAGATTGATGGGACCGTTCATCAAGTTTATGTATTAAAGAGACCACATGTGGACGAATTCTTGCAGAGAATGGGGGAATTGTACGAGTGCATCTTGTTCACAGCCAGTTTGGCCAAGTACGCAGATCCGGTGGCGGATTTGTTGGACAAGTGGGGCGTGTTCCGCACGCGACTGTTCCGCGAATCATGTGTCTTCTATCGAGGCAACTATGTGAAAGATTTGGGACGATTAGGACGGGATTTGCATCGAGTCATCATTGTGGATAACTCGCCAGCTTCCTATATTTTCCATCCAGACAATGCTGTAAGTATCTTTGTTTTCTTAGGAATATTATTCAATTTTTTAAATTAGGATTTACTTTATAATATAAACATAATTAAGTGTTAATTAATTTGATTAAAGTGGATTTAGTTTTTGTTCTATTAATTATTCAAATATTTACATGTTAGTTCATAAATTAGGATGCAATGAAGACCACTATACTACAGGGTCTCCAGTTTCGGAAATCCGAGATAAAAATGACACTGGTGTGTATTATGGTTTCAAAACGTTCTCGGAAAACCAATGACAAACAGTTGTCACTCGAATTCAAAATTGGTAGTTGGATTGGAAATGCATTAGTTTAGGATAGGTTAGGTTAGCTTAACGATTCTCATCAACTTACGTTGATGAGAGTCGTTAAAACTTGCACTTTCTCTCACTCCACTAGCATAAAAAAAAAGAAAAATTCATTGTTGCCAATGACACACCAGTGTCATGTTTGACTCAGGGATACATTACGTACGTATGTAACTAAATCCGTAGAACATGTTGCAATTATACAACTACAAACAAAAAATTAAAATAAATTTAACGATATAGTTGAAAAGACCTTTTTTAACAAATATCTCAGTAAAAATATCTTAGTTTTGATTTAGATATGTGATTTATTTATACTTATACAAGTTACGAAAATTTTGAATAAATCGTATATCTACATCTTTTGACGCAGCAAATGAAGATAACTTAACTTTTCAATAGAAACAATAACTTTTCAGTTGCATTGTTAAATTTCTTTTAAACTTTTGTTTACCTTTTGTATCAAGTTGCGTAATTCTCATGATATAGGGGTATGACATCGGTGCCATCATTTGACAAAAAAGATCAACTACTTGCACAACATTATGGCCCTAACATACTTTAAAATATATTAGTTAATATACTATTGAAGTGTAATTAATTCTTGATTGCTTTGGATAAGATACATGTAGTTGTTGCACTAGTTAATCGAATATTGAAATGTAAATAATTTGAATAAGTTTTTTAATAAAATGTATTATTGTTAATTGTTTTAATAGGTGCCCGTAGCGTCGTGGTTTGATGACATGTCTGACACAGAACTGAAAGACTTGATTCCGTTCTTTGAAAGACTGAGCGAGGTGGACAATGTTTATACCGTGTTACGAAACTCGAATCATCCTCATCAACTCCAAGCAATCGAGATGAACGCCATGCCCTTAATTACCGCCAACACATAAGAAGGGAAGCAAAAAGATATGGACCTGGGACTTCAATTTCGTCTTCTATGCAAAGCAGTTTAGTGCAGGTGCAATGGAGCGTCTGTTTTCCCGCAGGGGGGAGTCTTTTTTCATCTTTAGGTATGTGCATCATATATCCGGAAGACAAGGAGTGCATGGCCATGCCAAGTGCCTATCAAGGACACCACCAAGAAACTGTTTTTAGAAGTGTGAGTGGAGTAAAGAGACACAATGTTGAGTTTGAAAGAAGATCAAAGACAAATAACTATTTTTATGGAAAGCAATGATATGAAGCTGAAAGCATTTTAGAAGTCTACGAGAAGCCAAAAGTGAACGGGCGCAAACAAATGTAATCAATTTCGTGAGAAAGGAAAATCCCTGACTGCGTTTTTATAACAAAGACAGTTAAGTGCCTTGTGACAAATCATAACAATTTGTTATATTTCCCCCCCTGGTTTTCGATTTTCTGTTTATAGAAGGCTTTTACTAATTTACCCCCACCTGCACATGTCCCCCTACGAAAGGCTGTCATTCTATAGTTTAACACGTTAAAATGAGTTATAGGAAAATGTCCTGGGGAAAAACAAACAAAATACCGGGGTACATTGGAATACTATATTGTGGATCCGGTGGAATTCCTGACTTGTATTGGGCTAGGACATTTTCATTATTTTTTTTTGGACATAATCATTGTTATTGTTGCTGTATCATCTCCTTTTCGGTTTTGTAGCCTTTTCCTTAAGTAACCACAGAAAGTTTAGGATTTCTTTTTTGTTTTTGTTTTTTTTAAACTTGAACTTGGTCCTGTGAAGTGCCTCGTCTAAACAAGTTTTCCTTCTGTCAAGCATATCGTTCTGCCAGCACTATCAACGCCTTGCCTAAGTATGTCGAGTTTTAGGTATCACCTTCTTTCCTTGATTCGGATTTCATTCTTGTGCTTTCTAGAACACCGACGTCAACCCCTAAAGGTTTTTCAAATTCACTGTGCCATACCATCTGTATAGCTTCGCCAACCATCTCATTTTCTTCCCTTTACAAAAAAACAAAAACAATTTTTTTTCCTTACTTGCTTTGAAATCCCTTCAAACAAAAAGAAAACACGAGAAACTTTGTTGGTATTTTCATATTTTATTTCAAAAGTCTTTCCCCCCCCCCCCCCTTCCGGCTCCCCCTAATGGCAGTTTGGTCGTTTCCACCTATCGCCTTTTTGTGTTGCCTTGTCGGACCTCCTCCCAGGTTTTCTTTTAACTATATAAAGGAGGAAAATTTGTGGGTATTTGTTACGCGACTAAAAGAAAAATGGCCGGGATTTGCATTGTTTTTACCAAATCTTCGGTCACAGCTGCTGGAACTATAGAAAGCCAAGAAAGAAAAGAGTATTGAGTTCGTTCTGTTCGTTTACTTCGCTTTGTTGCCTTAAGAAAAGAGAAGATAGTAATCATTTACCCCCTTATACATATATCGGGTTTTATAACGTTGAGGTTTTGCATCCCGAGACATACAAATTTGAAAGACTAGACGCAAAACACGCAAATGAAGAGACCATGTTTCAAAGTTGGAAGAAAACTTTGAGAAAACTGGGATGTACTCCACAAGAGCAATACAAATGAAGCATCCATAAGTACTTCTGATTGAGAAGCATAATGTACTTACTTGTAATTAAGGATTTTAAATTAAAAATTGAAACGAGGTGGATCAGGAAAGGATTTTTTTTGTTAAGTTCAAAGGCTGAGAACAGCCACTGACTTTGTATTTTCCGGCACAAGAAAAAATACGGAATAAATTTCGACGTAAAAACAGGATAGTTACAAATCCGCTTCTGCAGCCTCTGGATTTTTTTTTCGTAGAGGAGTCTTTGTTGCATCAGCATCAACACGAACGCACATTTTTGTCATCGTTTTTTGTCCTAAACAGCCTGCAGGTTGGACGAGGGAGGGATCATGGCAGAAGAAAACTGGGGCCTATCTTCTAGCTTGTCATACTCGACGTAAAACTCCTTGGCCACTTTGCGCCAATTGTGAGGATCAAAACAGTAGTAAGTGCCTCGCTCGTACGTGGTGGTCTTCTCTAAAGGAGGCATGCCCGGCGCGCGGGTAATCCAAACCCGCTCCTCTTTATGGTAACGCCAATCTCTACTATACAATTCCGCCGCGGCTGCCAGTTGCAGGACGTCGCCCACGTACGTATAGAACAGGTAAAACAATAAGTCTTCCTGGTACCGGTTGAGTTTCATGGGCGCGAGTTTTTCCTTAATGGAAGAGTTGGTGAGGTACTCAGGAGGGACATGGAAGTCAATATCCTGTGGCCGACAAGGATGCTCCGCCCACGGACCGCCAAAATTGGCGTACAAGGAATCCGGTGAATTTAAGTTCAAGCCCAACGTCGTCAAATCCGATCCCAATGCTAATGACACCAAATTTGAGTCCGTTTCCGCCACTCGGATGAACGTTAGCAAGCCCACCATCCCAAACTGATCCGTAACCATACCAGATGGAATGTTGGTTACTTTTCCTATGAAAATATGCAAAGTATTAGTGAAATCAGTAGGAAAAACAAAGAACGGAGGAGTTTCTGGTGTACCATCAGGGCTCGTTTGCAATCCCCGTTTGTTATTAGTCGTTGTGGTAGCGTTGCTCGCAGGTTTCGAGTCCTGGCCGTTACTTTGCGACAAATCCAAGTTGAGCTGCGTGCCTGGCAAGGCAGGGAAGTCTTCGGAACTCATGGTAAACTCGATCGGCTCCGCGGAAGGCGCTTTCATGATCCCCACTTTTCCAAGTCTTAAATTAGAAACTGCTTTGAGGATATTATGGGTTACCATAATTTGACCGCGCACTTAGAGATGTTGAATTGGAGCCGAGTCCATCCGTCATCCGGTTCGTCAAACTGGGGAACTCCGACAAGTCCAGGGTGGACGGCATGAGACCACCATCCAAACCCAAACTCATTGACGAGCCTCCTAGTGGCATTCCAAACGGCGCTTGCAACCCTTGTGAACCCTGGCCTTGGCCAGCGCCAGAAAATGAACTACGGCCCAGTAAACCACCGCCAGGTACAGAATGAGTGGAACCTGGTAATGAAAAGGCAGGATTTCCCATTGAGCCACTGTTGGGTGTGGAACTGATGTAAAAATAAAACTTATTTTTAGCGAAAAACCACTTAAATTTATATAAAATGAAGGGAAATGTACCTAAAACCTAACGGTCTCTTGTCTCCTATTGCTCTTTGTCCCAGAATGCCTCCAATCCTTTGACTGTTCATTGGTAACACGCTTCCTCGATTTGGTGATGTTAGCTGTCCGCCAACCACAGAACCTAATGCAGACATACGCAATTTAGAATCTTATGATCTTAAACTACAGCACAGGAATGATCCTTACCTGCTGAGAGGTTGCGCGGAGGCTGCTGAATGGATAAATGACCCATACCTAGAAACCCGTACTTCGTTAAGAGAGTAAATATGAGTGAAAACACAGTATTACCCAATGCTGTAGATCCTTGTTGCCCATATAAAGACGTCGTGAATGGTTGATTCGGTGAAGGGGAGCTCATGATCCCCAACTTGTGACTGAAACAATGGCAATACTGTACAGGCCTGGTTGTTTTCAATCTGAGACATCAAACCTTTATAAGGCAGGTGAAGTTGTGTTACCTATGGACTAAAAAATGGTTAATTTCAGGTGGAATCTTTAAGAGGTAAGCATACGTTATTTTGGCTATGTTTGGCTCGGCTATACGAACAGCTGACCCTCACTTGGCTCGCTTTCTTACGCTAGCCTAGCACGGATCCCGGGCCAAATCTGCCTAACTGAGCTAGTTGTCCTGCCAACTAGCTTAGTTTATATTGTGAATATGCTATCAATTGCGCAGTGAAAGTTTTCCGAGTTTATGCAAATTGCTTTGATGCAGTATAAACAGCTTGAAGGTAGTATCACATATATGTATCATATTTATACTGATTTCCTGTTTGGTTTCTTTTTCGAGGCTAAAGTGTCCAGAACATGGGCAGTGACATTCAAAGTCTGAACACCTCTGCAGCCCTACCCCTTGCAAATAGCCAAGTAAAGTCAGCGCAGCTCCAAGTAGACTATAGCGTAAACGCTTTATCCAGGTCGAAAAAACGTCCCTGTCAGTGTCAGTTAGAAACGTTCGGTTCGAAAAAGCAGTCCACTGGGATTCTTATTTCACAACTTGAAAAGTAAATTTTTAAAAAAATGCTATAGAATTAAATGAAATTTAAGTATGCTTTATACTTTAGGCAGTAATAGATCTGACGCATCAAAATGTATTGTCTCCAGTGGCTCCTGCCAGTTTTGCTCATCCCCAAACCGTTGAATCCGGCCTTGCTGTACAACCATGCAGTTTTCATGGTTTTATATTTGACTGGCTTCTTTCTTGAAAGACAGCCCTGCACTATTTGCTCTTTGGCTTTCTTTGCCGCTCTGTTCTTGCTCTGCTATAGCGGTTTTGGCCACTGCCTATTTTGGAGCAGTGATTGTGATACGGTGTCTTGCGGCATGTAAGATAAATAGGAAATGAACAGTGCCAGCCAGAAGTATAAATCTTGACAGATTTTGGTAATCTTGTAAATTTAAACTTTGGCCGATCGAAGGAAGTAAACACACGACAGTTATGCATAACATATTAGTCTTTTATTCATTATTAAATTGGATTAACATGGATAATATTTGTTAGTCTTGCGAGAGCTGAATACTTTGTGCTAAGCAATCATTAAGGATTATTAAGCATGTTTTAGTAGTCACTGGGGCACGAAGGGAGATTAACGGTCATAAATACGTTCAGTTCGAACAAGGAAGCTAGCACAAGATAAGTTATGTAACCGGCAAGTAAGATAAACCCTATCTTCCTATCTAATTGAAATTTGTTCAGAGCAATGCTGAAGTAAAGAATGATAACCGTGCAGAAAAGCATAGCTGCACTGTAGACGACGCCTCCCGAATTGATAACGACGAAATTTCCAACTTCAGGACACGTAGGAGCAGCCGCTGCTTTGATCAACCAAGGCAATCCCAAGCAGATCATAATGTCGAAGGAATTGGAACCCACCGAGTTACTGATTCCCATAGATCCTTTCCCTGTAAACACGTAACGCACAATTGTTAGTCGAGATTGCGATGCATTTTTCATAGTTTTTTTGTTGCTGGAAGATTAATTTACCCATTCTGGCTACGATAAGAGTAGCAGCAGCTTCAGGTACACTTCCGCCTGCAGCCAGTAGCGTGATACCCATCACGGAATCCGGAGCACCGAAGGTAAAGCCTATAAAGTGAGCTTTTAAGAACAAATCGGGTTCTTGATGGCAAAAACTTACCAATAACTGTGATAAACCAGGTGACCAAATAAGTTAGAACGCCAATCCAAAGAAAACACATAAAAAACGCTAAAGGGTACAGTTTTTTAAAGCATCCGTCCCTCCGGACGTCAGGAATGGTCAAGAAAAAGACCATATTGCCAGGCCACATGAGAACCCAGAAAGCTTTCTTGAAAAGCGAACCTTCGGGGAAGTGGAACATATCCACAGCTGAAAAAAACCCGTCAAAAGGTCAAACCGCCCATGCGAGAAATAAGAATCAAATTGTTTACGTTCTTCATCTTCCGCTTCCTCTTCTTCGACAGCGTCGGCTACTTTTCCTACAAGATCTGAGCCTTTTTCCATTGCATTCTGGTTCCTGTTAATCGGATCTAATAAAATATCTTTTGAGTTTTTTTAATACTTAATACTAATAGTCGTTAATTCTCTTAGCGGTAAGTCATTTAATGTGTTAGAAGAACCGCAAGGGGTTTGTAACTCCGTTGGTAGGTGGACGAGTGTTAAACTTTTTGTTTAACCAAAAGTAAAAGCTTAGGGTTAAACTGTTAAGCTTTAGGGTTAAAACTGTTAAACTTAGGTTTAAACTGTGAAAGTTGGGGTTAAAAATGGTAAACTTAGGGTTAACATTCTGGTGTACGAAGTCAGGGTGTACGAAGTTAAACGTGAGTTGCGAACCCCTTGAAAAGAACATACCGATACTAGCCATGGGAATAGGATTTGCATGGCCCAGGTCGTAACTCGTTTTCCCACTTTTACAAGCTTTCACGATCCGCTTAGCCACGCCCTCCAATCGCGTATTGAACGACAGGACTACATTTACAATGAGGAACGTTTTTTAATTTTTTTTTTAAATCTTTGGTCATTTGTAAAAATGGTCTTACGTATGACGTAGAAGAAGTACATGCAGACAAGGATAGTCGCCTCCCACCATTGAACCTTGTCATCAGATATGACGATCGTTAAAGCAATCACGGCGACTTCATAAATAATACAGTCGCGGGTCAAAGGCCACCATTCCAAGGGTACCACCTGATCATAAAATATGAATCAGATTCAGAATGACGAAGTAGGCAGTAGAAATGGAAATTACAATTCCGGCGAAAATGCCACAGCAAGCCCCCACAGCTAGAATATTGAAAACCGCTGATCCCAAGATGGTTCCAATACCGATATCGCCTTTCGTGACGAAGGTGCCCACGAAATTTACAAACAATTCAGGAGCTGACGTGCCGATAGCCATGATAGTAGCCCCGGCAACGTTCGGTGGCATTTTCAGTGCTGCAAAATCGAACAAAAGGAAAGGGCGGTTCGTGATGGATCATTCATACGTGAGTTTGAGCAGATTCTGTAAGGGAAATACTTGCTTTCGGCGATGAGGTTCAGACATGGAACAAAGTAGTCGTCGCATACGATAGCCAGCATAGTCATGACATAGAAAGCCAGTAGGAAATGGACAATCAGGGCTCCGTGTTCACGTTGCTCGGCTGTGAAACCATCCGGAGGAAAGTTATCGACTCCGGCTTCTGTGCAATTCGATTCTTCGCCTCCGCATTGGAATCCGATGTCGACCATGTACTTGAATGGCCATATACCTTTGTAAATATAAGAAAATATAAGAATATTTAGTGGTTGTTTAAGATGTAAGTTGGACCTACCTGTTGATTCCTCGGGGTTGTCGTTTTTGGAGTGCAACCTTATTGATTGCGCATTGCGCCATTCAAAAGAATCAGCATCAACAACGTGGCTCGATAGGACAATTAGTATTAATGCTGCGGTTAATTTGGATTTTTCTAGTCTAAAATTCTTGGCACAAACTTGCCATAACGGGATTGTTTTGGGATTTCCACACACCATCCTGAGTCAGCAAAATTCGGTTATGTGAAGAGGGGGAAATTTGTTCGTTATTTGCTTGGCAAACACAAAGTTTTTTTGGGGAGGATTCTTGTAAGTCTTCTTGAAACAGAAAGTGTGCTTATATGGAATTTTGGAAAGCTGCAGGTCTGGAGATTAGAGAAATTATCAGGAAATGAAACAAGGGGCGCTTTGATACTGCAGGTTCTTGAGGTAAAAATTGTAAGGTTCTTGGAATAGGATGGTGGAATCGCTCAAATTCTCGTGCTTGAAGCGTACTACCATTTGGTCAGTATCTGGATTTCGTTACAAGGTATTTGTGCGATCTGACACCGAACTAGAGAAAATCCACTGCACTTCTCTTGCCTTTACTCACTGTCGCTTGAAAACGAAGTGAGCTTTGGGTGCTGCCGAACACGTGTCTTATGCTATGCGTTCTAATTTAGAGAGGGAGGTTCTTGGCATCGATCTTTGGACAACCGCGTGACGCACGTACAAAGTAAATCAGCACAGTCACGCGGGAATAGACTTAACAGTCGTACCTTGTGTGCACCTTTATATGTCACAGCCTATCTTTTATTTCGTTACTAATTGTCCAGGTAGCTTTTTTTATAGAAGTGTTGGCAATCTTATGAAATGGCCTTATTTCAGCTTAAGATTTAAACGTTGATTTCTTTCTGTGTTATCGACCGCTTCGGTAGCCAAGGTTATACCCGAGATAAAAGGAAACAGGCCAGACTTATGAAATGTACTATACAGCCTTTTTTTCGCGTCGAGTATGCAATTGACTTCCACGAGTCGCGACTTCGTACGCCATTTTGATGATATTGTTGGGTGTTCTATTTCTTTTCCAGGACGCTAGGAGGTTAGTAATAGGATTTGCGCAAAGGGTGAACTCGATTTGCATCGCGGACGTGTCGAATGAACAAGTCGTTAGTATGTAGACAAATAGGTTGTTTGCCGAGTTCGTTGACAGCATATTGCAAAAATAAACCGAGATTGGAAGAACGTATAATAATCAGTAGAACAGAAAGGGAGGTTGACAGTCGTGTTATATATACGTTCACTAAAAAGAAGAAAACGAGAATAAGATAGGTGATATGATCTGCGCGGAGAGGGACAAAGCCTATACTCATTTACTATCAAATAGAAACCTGTCGAGAGCAAAGCACTGAAATAGACAAGGATAAACCTATATAAAAGCTTTGCTTCCCATAAAGGTTTCTTTGAAGCCCTATAACGACAGCGTTTATAGTTTCGCACCATTCAAGAAAGTTCGCCTGCCTTTTATATCATTCCTTTTTTAATGTATTGGGTCTAAGGAGTAATAAAATCGGTTAAATCGCAATGACTTTTTCGGTAGTAGAAACTTGATATAATTTCATTCAATAAATATAATAGTGCATATATCTAAGAGATGTGATACTTTTGCTCCGCTTCTCTTCGAAAGAGACTCATCTTTCACATTTCCAACAGTGAAGTTCTAAAAATTAAACTAACACCTTTCAGCATTTAGATTACAACCTGCAGTGTTACATCGTCTTATGTTTATACCTAGGAAGGTATAGTGAATCATCAAGAACTACTTTATTATTATCGTTTATACTGTAAACTTTAGAGGTTTATTGGATTAAAAATGCAGAATTACCGACTGTCTCATCAGCTATATGACGAAAATACTCGTCTAATGAAATCGTTAGTATAAACTTAGTCTTCACGTTGTGTTATATAGCTAAAGGTTTACTTTGGTTGACATACTTTCAAACCAAGGTTACATTTTTATCTGTCTTATGTTGACTTTTGAAACTAAATCGAAGCCTAATCTTTTAAGTAAAGTTTCTAGTGATATAACATATATAAGAAATTGTTTTTTTTTGTTTAATCTACTGTCCTTTCAAGGTTGAAATGATAATAAAAGAAATTATTTGGTATAACTCTCGAGGATTTCATAGGTTTGTATTTTGCTTACAATTGTGGTATAAAATATTAGACAAGAAGGAGCGTTTTTAATCACAAAGGGGTTTTGAATGCGACCAGCGCAAGCTATTATTATTTACTTTAAATATTGTCAATAGGATTATATTTGTAGTGCCAAGTATCGAACAACAGCAGATAAACCAATGACTATAATTAGCGTTGAAGATAAAAGCGTGTTAGCATTATTGTTGGGTCCTCCTGGACCTATAAAAGGTTCTAAATGCTGCTTATGATAATCGCGGTAGTACCACTCCTTCTCTTCCGTGTCTGATTCTTCTTGGGAAGTCAAAACATTGGATTTCGACGAAGGGGCCGCCACGCGCGTTGGGAAGTTGTGAGAGGGCGCACCAAAGGGAAAGTTAGATTTGCCTTCAATTGCGAAACCGTTGGCGCTTTCGTCCTCTTCGATTAAATCTTCATAATCTTCTTCTAGGATAATACGAGGAGGCTCGTTAGAAGATGGGTTTGGAAAGCGTGGAGGAACAATAGGACTAAGTGTTGGTGAAATAGCGTTGACAGACTGGGTGTTGGACAGCGTGGCCAACAACAAAGATGGCGTCGGCGTGTTCGTGGAAGTTGTGGTAATCTTTTCTGTATCCTTCTCTCGAGACGCCTGATTCCTGGAAGAGCCCAGCAAACCCCAGAAGTTGCTCAAAAAAGAGGGGTCCTCAGTTTCGTGTGTTTTATCGGATTCTCCATCTCCGTCTTCCTCTTGATGTTCTTCTTCGTCATGTTGGACTAACTCATCAATACTTTCGGTAGTCGTACTTGTAGTAGTACTAGAGCTTTCCGAGCTCTTGTATTGGGAATCTGGGACGCTATCGTGTGAAAAGCCTATTGGAAAGTCCTCATCATAGTCAACTGGCTGATCTTCGTCTTCTTTTTCATCTTGATCGGGTTCATTGAAGGAATGTTGGGCAGACGCAGTTGAAGCATGAAGAGACGGAGGCGTAGTTGAAGTCTTTTGGTTTTGGACGTCGTAGTAATCCTCGTAGTCGTCATTAGGCATGTGCAGATGAGGAGGGAAGGCTGGCGGTGACTTGGGTGACGGAATTTCAGCCGTTTCTGTGCTAGTCGGCGCAGTATAAGCAATGCTCGAAGTGGATTCAGTGGTAGAACTACTTTGAACATCGTAGTGCTCCTCAATGATGTCTTCTTCATGATACGGGTAGTAATTGGAAGGTGCTGGCTCTTTTTCTTCATCCTGTGGCGGACTTTCATGCTCTATTAGTGTTTCGTGTCCATATATCCGAGTATCATTCTCCAAAACAGGTCCTGGGGCTGAACTACTGCTCTCGGGCTGATGATGGCTTTGGACTGAAGACTCTGAAGTAATGTGTGATCCTTGGATGCCATGATTTGGTACCCAGCCACTATCAGTATCAATATCGGAATTTGTTTCGGGAATAGGTTCAGGTCCGTTTTCGAAAAGATCCGGTTGTTTCACCCCGGATTCCGCTGCAATTTGGTCGTTTCCGTGGACGGGAGGGTTTCTTAACGGTTTGAATCCGGTGGTCTCAATAGAAGGGAAGTTTTGCCCAGGGAAATGGACTTGGCCGCCACCGGCTTTGTTGCTATCGCTTTGCAAGGGGATGTAGGGTTGATCGGGGGCGGGGAACATGAATACTTCTTCGCTAGGAGAGATTGGCTTACGGGGCAAACCGGGTAAATCTTCTCCCGGAAATACGTCACGCTCTGGAAGAGGCGGGGCTAGGAAACTCGGCAGGTTTTTGTTAACTTGAGGCCTGAAGTTGCTCGCTTGACCCCATTGATCTTGAGCGTCCGGACCACGCATAGGCTTCGGGCCGTTGGGCCTGTTGAAACCGAAACTGGGTCTCTGTTTTGTATTTTGATTTGAGTTGGGGCGATTGTTCGCGTGCTCGAATTGGTTACGTTTATTACTAACGTCGTTTCTATTACTGTTAAGTATCTCGGCACCCGCCAGAGCGCCAGTACCGGCGCCGATCAACGCAGGGAGCAAGTTTAAGCCGAATCTAAGATCTGGTAACGAAATTCCGAAGAGCGATAAGCCCGAAGAAGAAGGAGCCGATGCGACTTGTTTGGTTTCTTCGGTTAGATTTACGCTTTGCTTGCGGATTCCGGCGTACAGAGTCGGGGTGTCACCTGGAGTGTAGTCTCCGCCCACTTTGGCGACCTCGACCTCTATTTCGGGGGCCTCGGTGGTGGATACTACCGGAGCTGTTAAAACGCTCGAGCCTGATGATGCCAAGTTCAAATCTGGTGAATTGTCGTAGTAATCTTCGTAGTCGTCTTCGAGAAGAGGCGGGGGTTGGCTACTGGGGCTGGTACTAGGGCTAATACTGGCTAGGTCAGGAGTTTGGGAAGAAGAAGGAAAATCTAAGAACACTTGCTGAACTCCGCTGGAGAGCGGTCGGAAGGAGAATTCGGAGCAGAGTTCTTCGTCAGTCATTGCGCGCACGTTTGCGTCACAAGCAAGTCGCGAGGGACGCAAATTGGTTAAGGGCGTTCCTTGAAGTTCCGGAGGAAATGCACAAACTATACCAGAATCTGACAAAGTCTTGGAGCTGCGCGCTTTTAGATGATTTCGCGCATTGCGTTTCAGATTGCCGGGGGCACTGCGCATGCCCGGTCGTCGTATCGGCTTTGCGTTAGGCAAAGAACCTACAGAGCGCGCAGTACCAGACATGTTGCGTCCTTCTCGCGCAAGCGCCCATTTCTGGAGCCAAATCAAGTGGCAATCGCACTGCAGAGGATTTCCTATTCCGAAATTGCGAAATCTTGCGTTAACTTCCAGTTTGGTGTTGAAGTTTGAGTAATTTACCTTGAACGTCTAATTCTTGCATCTCAACCTGCATACGCGAGAAAGTCGATTCGCGCAAAATGCGCAATTTGTTATTACGCAATCTCAATACTTGCATCCGTTGTTGCGCATTGAAAGCTCCGTCGGTAATGCGACAAAGCACATTGTTATCCATCTAAAGATAATTGTGTTATTACAATTAATTTGATTTTACCTTTTACATTTGAATTTAACTGACTCAAACACAGTTTCGCTATCACAGTTTAACAATTTGCTAAACTGAATAACTGGATCATGAACCAAATTTGAATCCGAATCGGAATCCTGAACTGAACTGAAACTGAACTGATCCTGGGCTAAACTGGACTTATTGCTTAAGTGAATTAGTTTTGATTACTGAGCTAGTAGCTAAAAAGTATACAATCAAAAGTTTCGTCGGTTATAGAGCATACACAATGTTACCGTTAGAATCAGTTGTCACGGTTTAAGTCTAGTAAAAGAAAGGGAAACGTTAGGCGTAGTGTAACTTACGCGAAGTTCAACGAGACGGTTCAAACGCCGTAAACTGCGGTCGTCTAACTCTGTCACTTGATTGTAACTGATGTCGAGTACTTCCAAGGACGCTAACCCGTCCATGCCTAGACCGGAAAGGGTGTCAAATTGGTTGTGACTGACGTTCATCTTTTGCAACATAACGGGCCCAGTGAAAGCATCGGCAGCCATGCGTGATATTCGATTTTCTTGCATTTCCAGCGTTTCCAAAGACCGCAACTCGCTAAAAGCTTCGCTGGGAATGCTGCTCAGTTGGTTCTGCTGCAGCTGGAGCGCTTGCAAATTGTGCAGACGAGCAAAAGCACCCCGAGACAGTTCCTGGATCTGGTTATGTCCCAACCCCAGCTTAATTAAGGACCAGGAGTCACTAAATACTCTCGCGGGTACCGAAGCAATGTGGTTGTACCCCAATCGTAATTCGCTCAATGACGGCAAATTACCCAGCGAAAAATCTGCCAAATCTTTGATTTGGTTATGTTGCAAATCAAAGACTTGCAGTGAAGGCAGGTTCAAGGAATGGGTGGTCAAGTCTGTCAAGGAATTGTGGGACAGGTCCAGACTGCGCAAATTCTTGGTATCAACAAAAACTTCGCCTTCCAGTTCGGTAATTTGGTTGTGACTCAAGTTCAACTTCTGGAGGCTTTCCAGTCGATTGAAAGTCGTTTGGTACACGACGTTGATCGAGTTCATTGCCAAGTTCACGTCGCGTACCACGATCAAGTTAGTGAAGAGTCGCGACGGGAGCTTGGAAATATCGTTTCCTGAGAGGTCCACAACTTCCAAGTCTCGTTTCCCTTCAAAAATCCGGTCGTCTAGGATCGAAATGCGGTTCCGCGCCGCTAAGAAGGATTTTAGCATCCGCAAACTGGTTAGCGAGTTGTAATTCAGTTCGCTAAGCAAGTTGTCGCTCAGATCCAAGTATCTTAACCCGTTTTTGTAAGGAAAAGCGTCGCTGTTGAGCCGCAAGAGCTCGTTACTGCCCAAATTTAAGTGTTCGAGGTCATGGAGGTCCACAAAAACGTTCGCGTCCAGTTGATGGATGTTATTACCTTGCAAATCGAGTCGCCGGAGTCGATCCAGGTGCCGGAAATTACTCTGCTCGAGAAAAACCACTTTGTTAACGGACAAATCCAGGATTTCTAAGCTGGGAGCCTCGGCGAACGTCCGAGCTTCGATGCGAGCGATGTGATTCCCACTGACATTAAGTAGTTTTAGAGAAGGCAAGTTGACCAACATGTTTTTGTCCATGGCTTGTAATTCGTTGAGGGATAGATCGAGGATTTTGAGAGAAGGAAGACTCCAGAAGGCGCCGTTCAAGCCTCCCATGTTGGACGGGTAGTCTGCGTTGCTGAATCGAGGGTCGCGGGGGCCGTTAGAGAGTTTGTTGCGACTCAGGTCTAATTCCGTAAGTACCGGCAAGCGTTGGAAAGCGTTAGGCGCGATGTTTAACATGGAGTTGTTGCGCAGGTAGATTCTCTCCAAGGAAGGATGAATCTAAATGAAAAGAAGACGACGTTGAAAATATATTTTAAAGAATCGAACATTCAAAAATATAAAAAATTCAAAAAAATAAGTTCACAATTAAATAAAAATAAATTTAAAATTAGAATGAAAGACCATAAGAAGTTCATAGAATTTGTTTTGCAAATGAATCGAGTTTCCGTAAGATAATTAATTAAACTCTTTGAGTTAGCAATTGAAGTGTATTTACCGTGAAAGCGTTGGAAGAAATACTGGAAATGCCGCAGTGGTTAAGATTGAGGATGCGCAGGCGTGGTAAAGCGGAGGTGACTTGACTAACTTCGGCCAAATTTCCGATGTGGTTGCCCGCAAAGGACAGTTCTTCTACAGAGGGCGTGTTAACAAAACTATCGTAGGGGAAAACGTTGAGTAGGTTGTAGCTTAGGTCGACAGTTTGTAAAACCGGCAGATTTTGAAAAGTTGCGCGCTCCAAATGCGTAACACGGTTATGACTGAGCCCTAGAACTTTCAGTGACATCATATTGGTGAATGTGCGTTCACGTAGCTCGTTAATCACGTTCCTTTCAAGCGTCAAGGTCTGTAAGTTGCGTAGTTCGGCGAAAGCTTGAATGGCCGTGCTTAAGTCGCGAATTTGATTACTGCGCAAGTCCATTTCGAGGAGCGCGGGCAACTGGTGGAATGCTCGAGGGTGAATGTAATGAATGGCGTTATTACTCAAGTTGGCGACGCTTAACTGTTCCATGCGCGTTAAAGTATCGGCTTCAAGGCGGCTCAACGCAGAATGCGTCAAATGGAAGTAGCGCAGTGATCGCATCGAGCGCAGAATGTTCGACGGGATATCTGCAATCTGACTCCCGTCGATTAACAAATTGGTCATCTTCTGAAGACCCGAAACGCGCGGGAATTCTTGAATCGGACTGTTTTCGATCACTAAACGTTCTAAGTTGTGCATCTGCTCCAGTGCACTGTCGGGCAAATCCTTCAAACGAATCTCTCGGATATGGAGTTCTTGTAAGGAAGACTCCAATCCCGCCAAGAACTGGTGCGATACGCGCTCGATCGTATTGCCCCACAATAGGATCCGCCGGATGGACAGCAGTCCGAAAAAACGACTCGGAATTTCGGGCAAGTAATTGTCTTCGAGCAGCAATTCGGTCACGTGAGGAACCCTGCGAGCGACGATGGCTAAAACCAACGATAGTTCCTCTAAAGAACTCCTTCGACAGCTATAAAGCAAATTGAAGGTTTGGTTGAGTAGTTCTGAAATAATCATTGGATTTTTTTATATTTTGTATTTTTACCTGAGGAGGACTTCGTTGCCGCGGCTTTTGCACAGACAGGGCAGGATTTCATTTTCGGGTGGACATACATCGTTGGCAGATACCTTGACCGTGACGAATATGACCAGATAGACGCTCAAGAGCTGGAGAGGTCCCATGGCTAGTGTTTTTTTCAGTAAGGAACGACACATCAATGGCAAAGATTACGGGGAAGTTTGTTCACTGCCGTTCCGAAGCACTGATTCCGTTATGCGCGTGCATCCTCTCCCATGCTTTATTGAGAGTTGGCTCAGGACACTCGCCACGCGCCGCGGGAACTTGGGATTCACAAATGATATGTCACTGGTAGCCCCACTTGGTTTTTCACCGTATTTTACAGTTGCTGAAACTGCAGTTCGGATCTGGTTAGAATCCCTTTGAAACCAATTCACTTCTTCTTCCGCTTCACCAATGAGTACAAGATTAACAAGGTATAGATTCAAAGCGTTTGCTCTTCTTGTTCGCACAGGAACACAGGATTGTTGATCAGTGATCACTAGAGGTACTGGCTTATGTTTCTTCGAGAAAAGTTGATGGAGAACTGCACCTGGAGTTACTCTTCCTGCTCATGTCAAGGCGGAAGAAGATGTGATGGCTCCACCCTTATAGGCTCCGTACTTTTACTGCTACCCGAGTCCCAAAATTTGACATGACGTGAAGTTGTAAAAGGGCTATAATAAGCTCTACTAAAAGTAAAATCTGATCAAGCTCGTTGAAGGTTGCCGGTAGGGTTACGACTCTTATTGATTACGTTACGCAACTTCATTGCATTTCTCTAGTAAACTTATTTATAACTACTTACAAGTATTACGTTTCTCTTTTTTCATCAGTGAAACATCAACTGCGTGGATTTTCCTTTACTTCTTTGGATATATTTCTTTAATTTTTATGTATTCTTTACACATTTAGATGGTAATCCAAACTTCGTTCAAGAGTGTTATAAGTGGTCGTTTATTGTGATAAAATGATGACATGAATAAGTCATTCGAGCGTTGCATTTACACGCCAATGGTACATCCATTTGACGCCTTTTTTTAATGAATCTGAATGATTATTATAAAACTGACGTTTTTTGCGTATCTTTTCTATTCGGGTTGGGTGTTGGTCGGGTTTCTGCGCCCTGACAAGCACAGGGACGGTAACGCCCAATCTTGACTTGTACATTTACGTAGTCAAGCTGGAAATGTGGTGAAGAAAGTTGGAAATGTGTAGCATCTTCACTCAAGCTTCCGCGAAAGCGGAAGTAAAGCCGCCGTTTCTCTATTTACAGTGTAGAGGAGATAATCTCGAAGTCTGTTCTAACCTATTTGCAATGTTGGGATGAAATGGAAAGATCCGTAAACAACAAAGATCTCTTCCGGTTCTGTCTTTCCTTACTGGGGCACACCTTTGGGGTGTTGGAATTGGAAACAATTACCGTTACCGCGTAGCGTTCAAGAAAGTTTTCTTTTGACTTTCTTCCTCTTTAGGAACAATTGACAAGTCGATAATCCGCGCTTTGAAGCGGTTGAAACTTTCCCCCATTTCGATCCGTTTATAATCACAGCACTCTTTCAGTGTACCAGCATACACCCTTTACTACAAGTAAATTCAAGCAGTATAACGGTACCTTTGGTCTGAAAATGGGGTGTATTGTTTTAGTTCTTGTAATACTTAGAGCGATCATGAAGGACGTGAGTTTCTGCAATTAGCATACAGAATACACCCTTTACTACAAGTGAATTCAAGTAGTAACGGTACTTTTTTGTCTGAGAATGTAGTCTATTGTTTCAGTTCTTGGATCTTGCAAGAATGTGAGTTTGTGAAAATTAGACTATACGTAAAAAACTAACTTTGTATAGTCCCAAATAGTTGCATAGAAATCAGGTACAAGGAAGAAAACCAGGTCGTAACGTATGCTATACGTAATACATGCTGTGAAATATGGTTAATTTAAGGAAATCTTGCTCTACATCTTCGCTCGGATGTTACGGCATCAAGGAAAAAATATGGAAAAGGGCGTAGGTCAGGGTGTGGATCCATCGTTTCGCTCCAATCAGTTGTTCAGTGTTTGAAGACAAGGGAAAAGTGTCAAAGGAGAAAGGCTTGTCGATTGTAACAGAGAAGAAAGTTTATCTGTAATTCTCGTTCCTAGAAATCGTTCATTTTCTCCGACACCTAATGAATTGTATTAAACATCTTTAGAAGCAAAATACAAAAGGCATCCTTCACATTACTTTTAGAAGATAGTTTTCTTAACGCGATTTCATATTATTTATTGGCATTTCGCTGTTTGTTGTAGATTTGAAGTTTGAAAGTTGCGCCCAAAAACGTTCTATTTACAGGTGACGGCAACGCTGGTGACGTCAGGCAATGGCCGAGAAACTGCACTAAACCGAGAGTTGTTGTGACGTTGTACTTTGGTGATTATTTTTCGCATAAACGGGCCTGGTCATTCGTGTTTGCAAAACATTTTCTTCCTAAGATAACACATGCGTAATTACTGGAACTCATTGGAAGTAACCAAGTGCATTAAAGAGGCTGAACCAAGTCATCAAAACAAGACTGGCCCTTTTTATTAACAGCCAAAACCCCGAGAAGCAGGAAGCTTATTTTGGGCATTATGTCAAGACATGAAGGTGAACTTTTGCGTATTTAATTTTTCGCTTTAAAGTTACGAACAAAGTTCTGAATGTTAAGTATCACTTTGGCGTGACTCATCCTGTTTTTGTACTGTTTGTTGCTTGCATGTTACCGAAAAGCGTTCGATGCCTTGCCTTGCGTTCGTCCCTGACCTAACTATAACTAATTTAATTTAGTTATAAGTTGTTTATCAAGTTTGCATTACACACGTTATAAGTGAAGATGTAGAAAGAATGATGTAGACGCGTATTTTTAGAATTAAGTAAGAAACAACCATTTTTATTCATTGTTGCGTTGGTTATTTGGGATGGAATAGGAGATGGAAGGAAATTATGGGAATTTGGAGTGTAATTGCAGACTCTCTTTTCATTTCTTCTCGTTTAGGTGTTAGCTGCGACTCATGTATAAAAGGAAACTTTCGCGGTCTTCGTTACAAGTGCCTGATATGTTACGATTATGATTTGTGTGCCTCTTGCTACGACGCTGGGGCTACAACGACTCGTCATACAGCAGAACATCCCATGCAATGCATCCTAACCAGAGCAGATTATGGTAGGCTCATTGTACCCACAATTCTCAAGAACTTAAGAACAGAAATAGACCTTACCTTCTAAAATCTATTTTTTTCCTTCCTTTATAAACAATAGAACTATTCTACGGGGGAGAAGCGTCCAACTTGGAACAGCCCCAGTCCTACACCTGTCCGTTTTGTGGCAAACTTGGCTTCACAGAAGTTACTCTGTTGGATCACGTCACAACAGAGCATAATGACGCACCATATGAAGTGGTAGGTCTATCCTAAACTATACTTTCCCTCAAGAAGTATTTTCAATTCAAAACCTGGCATTGTAAGGTGTGTCCCATCTGCGCTTCGTTGCCTGGTGGGGAGCCCAATCAGCTGACGGACGATTTTGCAGCACATTTGACCTTGGAACATCGTACTGGCCAGCGCGAATTGATATCCTTTTCAAACGCATTTCAAAACTAATCCGCCAAATTGTTGTTAAAGTTCTTATTTGTGTTTAGTTTTCATTATTTCGTTAAGGAATAAGTCTTATTCATTGAGTTTTTCCTTAACTTTATTACTTGCACGACGAGTCGAGTGGTTCACGGTCTGGAGTAAGACGTATTCCACACCCTACGCGTGGAAGTGGGAGCAACAGAGCTCGTAGACCTAACATGCACTTTGGGTAAGTTTTCTTTTTATGTTCCTTATTTTTTTTTTGCTTTTTCTTCACGTGGAGAGCTGCTAATTGACAGGATCTTGGGGTCTTCCTTGTAGGACATCGAATGGATTGTCGTCGTTATCCCCGTCCGGAAGGGAGGCCATGGATCCCATTGCGGAATTGCTGTCCCAGCTTTCGGGCGTTCGGCGAGCTGCTACCATGTCAGGCAGCTCTGGTTTGGGTGCTGTTCTTGGGTTAAGCAATGTGCTCGCTGAAGCCAATGCGAATGGCAGCAGCAGTCTCACGAGTGTTGGCAGAGGCACTAATAGAGCCAGGCATCTTTTGAGCAGTGGCTCGGGGAGTGCTGTGGGATCTAACGCCTTGGGAAGCTCAGCAGGATCTGAGTCCAGCGCTGTGAACACCACCAATGGTCATTTGCAGCAATTGCATACGCAGTTGCAACTAGAAAGACAAAATGTAAACAGTTTCTTTTAACTTTCCGTTTTCTTATTTTCTTTGTAATTTCTTTCTTTGAAGGCCATCCGCTTACCTCGTCGTCAGACGCAGGTCATATCGTCAGCAGGGTTTCAGGGCTCAGCTCCTGGAGTTGCACCGTCTGCCTCGGTAATGGCAAATGGTGGATCTTCTGCGGGAGAAACAGCCCTTTCAACGACTAATATCAGCCAAACATTTTTGCTCTCAAGGTATTAATTTTTTTCTCCTTTACTTATTTATCTGCATTTTTTACGTTAAAATATACAAAACACAGCACGTAGATTTCGTTCTAAAAGCTAAAAGTTTACTTTCCATTTTATTTTTTACCTTTTAAGTGATTTCTAGCTATTAGTTTTTAAAAAAGGGTAATTATTTATTTTGTTCCATAAAGAAACATTAAATTTTTGATTATTTTAAATAGTTTTTAAATATTGAATTATTTAACGAGATTAGAAAGTGCTTAAACCGTAGGTTTATTTAAGTTATGTGAGGTTAGGCGTCCTTCTGTCGGGGCCCGCCGTCCTTGTGTCGAGTCGTCCTTGTGTCGCGTCGTCCTTGTGTCAGCTTCCTTTTTGCAATCTAACAATTATATTAATTTTAATTTAATTTAGTATTAAAGTATAATTTTAGTATTAAATACAGTATTAATTTATTGTAAGTACTTAAATTTGTTTTCGAAATCAACAGGCTTGCTAGCCCAGCAGAGAGTCATCAGTTGTCGGAGCAAGACCGTGCTCAGCGCAGTCTTTTCTTGCAAGACCTGTTATTGGCCACTTTGGGTGACCATTACGACGTCGAGGCCACCTTAAACCCCGCCCCTTCTCCGGTCACGGGTACCTTAACGCCTTGCAGTGAGTCAATTACTAACCAGCAGCATCAGCAACAACTCCACGTAGCCACTCAGCAAGTCCTTCCCGAGAATCGAATTCTTTTGACTTCGCCCACTTCAAACCCCCATTCTCTGTCTCATGTGTCTCCTTCTTCAACTTCGGCTGCCTCGGCGTCTGCGGGGTCAACCAGTACGTCCACTTCAACTTCATCCTCCAGTTATGTACCTACCCTTACAGTCAGCCTCAACGCGAGTGATTGTGACGTCGCATTGGTGGAAGCTTCAGGAGGTACCCTCGTTGAGCCTGTGGCCAAATCAAGCTCTAATGGCGCGAGTTTCCCTCCAAGTAGCACTCTGAAGCTGGCTAAAGGTCAGCCAGTCACTACTGCGAATCGCCGAGGCTTTGGACGTCCCCCTTTAGCTGGTTTAGGGCGTGGCCAGACGTATGGTCATCAAGCTCAAGCCATGCAAGGCCACGCCCGGTCTGTGGCTCAACGAAAGCCTGTACGGACCAGCGAACCGCCGCCGCCTCATTAACTACGCCTATATTTTTTATGATTTTTTTTCGAATAAAGTACTTGGGGGGAATTGGGTCAGTGTAAGAAATTGGCCCTTAGAAATGTTTCTTAAGTATTTTTGTTTTGTTGTCCCTGTTTCTGCTTGGATACCTTTCACCATCTGGCGGCAGTTTCTGGAAGTAGTTTACTCAAAGAGTTGAAATAAGCTACTGTTTACCCCTTCAGTAAATCAAAATTGTTAGGGAAATAGTACTTTAGGTAAGTCGACATGTTTTTTTTGCTTCTCCATTTTTCTTTGAGATTCTAGCAAAAACACACAAAAAAAGGAGAGGAAAACGCTTATACGTTTCGGGTTTTTGCCGTACAAGACCGGGGGGGATTTTTGGGCTAGTCTCGTATTCTTTTTATGTTTTCTGGCAGTTGTGAAACTGCGATAGAAATTATCTGTTTTTTGCTCTGTATCAACTTTTGAATGATTACGTGATATATGCGAGGCCGATCTGGTGTTATGCAGTTCGCAGATCCAACTAAACTAACTTAGCGAAAGAGTGAATTCTAACTTTGCGGAGATTGAAATGAGTTGAGAAAAAAGGCAAGAGAGAAATTCATAGGATGGCAAGGGGAGGGGGTTTCTTGAAGAGACAATAGTAGATGTGTAATAGAGGTACATATTCATAATTTTACAAAATTTTGCTACCTTGTTAGCTCCAGTTTTTACCCTAAACCTTAAAAGAAGAAAAACACAACAGTTAAGCTTTATTATTAATCTTTCTTGGCTTCGATCCCCCGACACCAGCCCATTTATATGATATATTACACACATGCACCTTTACAAGAATATGTTCTAGACAGTTTATTCTGTTACTTGTATTCCTCCCGGGTCTGGTAGCGATTTATTTATTGTGTGTGGCTTTAGAAAAGACCGCATGCGTTTTTTGCAGCCTGTCAATTTTTGTATTTTTTGAGGACTTTCTTGTGTTTCTTTTCAAAAGAAGCCTTGGCTTAAAAAAGATTTGAAAAGGAGGTGTGGTTTACTATTGCTGTTACAACTTGAATTTTCTCTTGATTGGATGCAAGGGCAGGCAGAAAGTCTTGCAGGGCCTCGTTTTCACATACACGCCCACATAATTCTCTCTTCATCTTAGTCGAATAAATTGTTGGATGAAAAGTTCGAATTTTGCTGTATTTTCATTATTAGACTCGCGATGTTTCATAATTAGCTTGCTAGCAATTAGTTAGCTAGCAAGGCATCGTGTGATATAAGGAACGTTTCTAGGGAAACTGCTAAGAACTAATTCGAAAGTAAACAACATTTTTGAATGCTTAAACAAGTCTGTAGATGCTTTGGTTAATGTACAAGCTCAATCACAAAAAAAACTGACTTGTTCTTCGTACCGTGACTTGCTGGCTCCGCTGTACGCCCGCCTCGTGCGGTCCCATTACCGGGGACCTGTCGGTTGCGAAGCCGACCCAAACCTTGTCCAGAGCCTCTCAAGCGCGGTTCTCGGCCCGGCAGGACGCGATCGCGCGAAGAAAAGGTTACAGTTTTGTGATTGAGTTTTTAAATGAACCAAAGCACCTACATACTTGTTTGAGCATTCAAAAGGAAGATAATGGTGCCATCCTATGAATCCAGGGATCGATTACAATGCGTTCATAGGTAAAGGCCCTAACCCAATGTCACAAGGATAGGAAAATTTTGAACTTGGCGGGAAGGTCGGAGCTTACTCTGCTAATAATTAATTACTCTGTTAGTATGCATAATTGACATAGAGGTTCTTCAGCAGGAACACTTCATTTGGTCTGTTCTATTAACTTATATTTTTCCATTTTGAAACCCTACTTCCCCTTTAAGTCGGATACACCGTAGTCCAATTGTCGAGTCGTCCTAGCGTCGCGTTGCCGGTATAAGGAACGTTTCCAGGGAAACTGTTAAGAATTCGTATTAGAGTAATTTTTTTTATTATGGTAGCTTCTGTTACGAATCAGAGTCAGCGGTATAGTAGTTCCGAAGCAAAAGGGGTAAGCCAGGTAGAGTGCAGGGAAAGTCGGTATGAGAGGAAGTGAGTCAAGCAGGAAAAGTTAGCACGTAGTTTGAAGATTCAATGCTGACTGGACTGCCTGTATTGACAGAGTGAATGTTCTATACTGTCTAACAGAGCCATCTGTTACAGAGTATAACTTATAAAGGGAAACAACAAATTCCTCCCTCGTAACTGAAGAACCCCCAAATGATACCCCCACAACCGTTTACAAAACAACACATTATTTAAGTGTAATCTGGCTTCTTCGAGCTGTTCTTCAATCGTTCCGAACGTCTGGGTTCCACCGGATTGTTAGGCAACCTGATACGGGGAACGGTCGCCTCTGGTGACTTCTGCTGCGACTGGTCAAGGCAAGAAGTTTTGAAAATTTCAACTAATAATGTCTACTATACATTATCGAGTTCTCCTGCTTAACGGTTTTCAGAAGTTAGACGTCTGCCAAGTGCCCAGCGAACATTTCTTGGAAGATTTTATGTTCCTTTGACCATTTCCCCAGGTTCAAAGTGAGTGGTCAACCGTGCATTTATGCGTTGAGGGGAAAGAGCCGATCAGCCTTATTATTGATGGCGTTTTGGATGGACGTAGCTTAAGCCAAAGAGCATACGTGTGAAAGCATCTTCTAAGAATCTCGGAGATTTGGGAGAAGGGGAAAGCATTTGCATAGGGGGGTCCCTTTTTGCCCTTTTCTCCCCAACTAAAGGTACAAGAGCAGAACTTTTTGAGTATGTGTTTATGGAGCATTTCGGATCCTCTTTTTGCTTCCCCTTTTTATGAGAGTCCTCATAAGATCCCCGGGGAGCTCTTGTGCAGTGTTATATGGGGATACAAAACTGTGGTCCTTGCGAGCTTCCAGCCGCCCTTATAGAAGAGGTTAAAACAGCACGAGATTGTGGAGTTTATTGATGGATACTTTGGCTTGGGATATATATAAGTATATATCAAGGTATATAAACGTTTTTCTGGGAGGGATTTTCCTTTTCTTTGTTGTATACGAAAGGGGATTGTATAACCCGATCTTTAACAACACGCAAACTTGCCTGAGCGGAAGCAATTTTTCTTCCAGAGCTTTCTCGTTAAGATCTCATAATGTTCTCGTTTCAGGAACAAATAGAACAACATACAAGGATGTGGGAGAAGCCTGACAAACCCAGATTGAGAAGTCTTTCTCTTTCCAGTGAAGATTCTGGGACCTTGTGACGCAAGTGCTTTCGTTTTAGCGCTTCGTGGGTCTAAAATGGTCTGAACAAAGGTAAGATAATTATTGTGGATCAGTTTTGACCCCTTTTTTTGGCAAGTCATTTAGCTCTTGCATAGCTCGCCAATCATGAATCTGTCTGGTTTCTAAAAGGTAAATTTTGACGATAAATTATAGGATGTACTTTTTTGGGAAGTTTCACTTTCTAACGTGTTTCAGATCTCATTGAAAGATTGGCCGGTCTGGCTAATTAAAGACGAGATAGATGCTTCCAGAGCGGTAGCCTTGACCACTGGACCTTTAAGACCTTATAAAGACAACCCTGGGTTTTTACGAGCGTAACCCATTTCGAACATGAAAGACGCAGAACACGGACATTGCGTACCGCTTTCAATGGACTACACGCCGTAAAAAAGTGGATCGGGAAAAACGAGGATGCCGTAAAAACGTAAAACGCAGTCAAAACGCGCCATCAAACTCCGAGGGACCTGCGATTTCCCCCACTTTCCAGGCAAACTTCAATACTGCAAAAACTATTTAATTTTATTTCTTTAGTTCTTGCTGAGGCTGTATTTCTTTGGTTCCTCGACATACAATACACATACTCATATCGTATGATGAGATCGTTTAAAGCTCCAAATGGCCCAACCGTGTTCTTTGGCCGAATCTTTAGGGAATCTTAGCATTAGACCAAGACTGATGTATCTCATCCGCTAAGTGGCAAGTAATCCTGGCTCAGGCTCGGCTAATCGCCCTCCTGAGCCACCCAGACGGATTGCGTTGTTTACCAATTAATTTGGCAAGGTAGAAGTGGCGAGATTTCTCTTTGTTTTGATTAAAATTTTTATTTTGTTTACTTGTTTGTTTATTTTGCTTTGTTTACATGGTTTCTTATGGTTACATATTATTGGGGTAGGCTTCTTGATGTGTCAGAAGTTTGGTTTTGACGCTCAGGAAGGACTATAAATGGATAAGTATATAAATATATGAATGGAGTTAGGTTCCTTGCTCGTATTTACTAAGCTGAGTGAAGGGCATGAGATGTGTTTCAGCGAATCTTGAGATCTATAACAACGTTTGTTCTCTGCTTTGGCGTTGTATTTGTGCTTGATTGGCATCGGACCACCAACCAACCATGGCAACCATGGCCCTATAGAGTCTGTACAGGAACCCGCACAGTGGGGGAAGAGAACACAGCATATCACACTAGGGGGAGACTTATTCGAGATATATACGTATGATTTCCGGCCAGCGCGATATTTCGTTTAAGTTACGTTGTTATTGATGTGCACGTCGAAGGCTTTTCCATATCCCCTTATCTTTCCCATGCATTGTTAAAGAGTTGTAGTTGGGAAGCCTTGTTTGGACCGCTTTCCAACGGTGGAAATCTTGTTCAACACTTTTTTCTGGTTTGTTGCGTCAAATCAACAATTTGCTTCGGTGTGTTCTTTCCTTGGGACGACGCCAGAGTGCCAACCGCGTAGTATTTCGATTATTAGCTGTTTTGTTATGAAATTTTGAAATTTCGAGTGACAGACGTTACTTTTTTAAAAGTGAGGTTTGGAAGTGAGCAGCTATAGCCACTTGTGTTTGCCCGGCACAAAATATTGAGTAAGTGTTCAATAGCTTCATTTGTATGTCGGGGATGGGGTATAGAGGCTATTTGCATATGCAAATTAGCGTGATTGGACAAGGTGTTGGGTGGCTTGTCTTTCTCTTTTTGTATTGCGCAGACAAACGCACGCTGGGGGCTTTACAACTCGGTTTCTCCCTTGGGGTTTGAGGTTTTTCGCTTTTAGACTGCTCGTCAGCGTGCGTTCCGATGAGGTCTTGATCTCTGCAATATCTATCTCGCATTGCTGATTTGCATGTTTAACGTCGTTATAAAACAGTCGCGTGTTTAGATTTGGAATTGTTTTTCTCTCCTTATATGATTGAGCGTCTGTTCCATTAAGATTTTCCACTGTATAGAGGGCGTTCTCCTGGATCGAACCTTTTGTATGAGTTCGACTGATGTCCGCTATCTCTTTGAATCAAACGTTTTTTGCCTCTCGGAAAGCCATTTTCTTCGGTACAGCTCAGTTTTGGCTCACCGATCTCCTAAATCGACTTTTTTTGCTTGCTTTTGTGAACAGATCAGGGAGAAAAAACCGTTTACCTGGATTTTTATCAATTCTCTTTCCCTTTTCAAGCTTTTCGAGGATCTAAGAAAACATTTTAAACTCCTTCGGAGCTGAAAGTTGAAGTAGGGTGACTGGAACGAAATAGGCCACACTTTTCTATGCATAAGCCACGAGGGGATTAACAGGAAAGGACCACTTAATCCCGGATAGTTTATTGCATAACTCATTGGATTTAATTAAATCGGAAGAGCTCGAAACTTGATAGTAAATAAATACGCGTGGAAATTAGAGCACAACACTATACAAACTAGGGAAAGAAGGGGTCGACTGTAATCTATTGACTCGTCTGTTTGTACATCAGATAAAAAGAACAGGCAAGGATTCATGTTATTTCATGTCCGGGTGTTAATGCGAGTGTTGGCGTTAGCAAAGTAGTAAGCGCATGTGCAGCCTTATCCTTTTTACAGACATGTGTGTTCTAAACCAGGCCACACATGTCTATAAAAAGCATTGAGTCAAAAACTTAAGCGTCTTTATCGCTTAGCATAGAAATACATCCATGTAAGGACACGCATTTTAAGATGATCACGAAATTACTTTTATATCAAGCTCGTTTTTGTATTTTTGGGACCCCTCGCTGATTTTTTAGTTCATTTTTTAATATTTGGATTCTGGCTGTCACAAGCGTAGCGCTACGCGGACGTCAAAGTCGCCAAGGCTGGGGTAGTCCTTGACAGTTTTTGTACACGTGTCTCCAAGTCTCATAAAACTACTCCAAATGTGACTACTCAGCCTAAGAAAATGTTCCCACAAGGACTCACAAGTTATTTTAACCAAAAAATGCTAAAACAGCCTCGCACCTGGTTTTCGGTTGCAGCCGTGCGATCCGTTTCAGCCTACGCTAGATGACAGGCCGCCATAGCGCTTAGTAGTTAGTTTCAAAATAAGGCAATGATCAGAAAAGATACGATCAAGGATTCGCAAAAAAAGCTTCTTTTGTGAGCATTCTCGGAAAAGGCCCCCTATTTATCGAGCTTTTTGGTTTAGATGGTAAAGCCATTCAAATTTCCGGTTTGACCTTTTAATTTCTGTATACATTTACAAATATCTCAGTAATTATCATAGTTACGTATACCAAGATACTTCTTGATACCAAGTTAGTCACTAGGGGCTAGTACTCTAATTGAACCATACAAAAAGTTTTTAACCCGCCCCTGCTTTCTGAAAGGTGGCCTAATCTTCCTGGAACTGTGCGCATTCTCGTGTCAGTTGCTGTTTGCACCCTCCGCAGCCGCATTGTATACTTCGGGGCCGCTGGAGTGGTTTCGCGCGGAGCCCAGGAAAGCTTCCCGGCAGTGGCGCTAACGACGGTGTAGGGCGCATTGCATGGCGCCACACTTATAAACCTGCGTTTGTTTCTCGACAAGCTTTAGTTGTTCCCTCTCGCCTGACGAAAGCAGAGCCCCTTGTTAAAGAGCTTGTTTAAACGCTCCATATGGTTGGTTGATTGCTAATATATGTGACTAAAACAAAAAACAACAAGATTTTCATGCCAATTTGTGATTCCGATTGCCCATGATGGGAGGAGACCAAACATTTATGCTCGCGGTCAGATTTGGTTAAAGACGCAGTACATAGCTATGAACACGAGTGATGAGGAGAGTGAAAACTTTATGTAAGTTTGGTGTGTAAGCAAATGGCCATTTCGTAGTTATTTGCCACGTAGACTAGCACAAAACTTGGCCGGTAAATCAGTCTGCATTGGCCAGTTCAGTTCTCAGCAAGTTAATCGCTGCGCATCACTAGCGATTGAACTTTCTCTGCAACTGTAACAAGTTGCAAATTGTGTTCCTTCTAAATTCGGCAACGGAATTGTGAGGAGAATTTATGAAGTTCCTTTGCAAACTGCAAGATTCCCAACAAAAAGTTGGGTGTTCCATTACACCGTACAACTCCAGACAAGACTCACCAGGGTTCATCTTTCAAATATCAAAAATGGGATCGCTTTAATGGGATCATCAGAATTAGGCTGAGTCATCCGAGAGGGTTAAAGAAATAACCGTTGGCTTTGCGTACACCAAAATGTGAGAAAATTGTTCTCAATTATCAAACATTAACAATGAGAAGCTTAACTTAGATATTATAGTAAAAGTGGAAATTCGTGCCTATAAGGTTTACACGGCCAATTAATGTTTTTCTCATTCTAATAAGCCTCAAAGCTCACCTTTGTGTGTTGGTACTTCGTTTGCGCAGTTGCCGGATCGAAGTTTGTTATTTCGTGCGTTTCCGTAGCAGGGTTTTTATTTCTTTTAGCTATTGGGTGGGAAGCTGAAAAGCGAGGGTGAAGTAAACTTAATTACACTGTGCCAGTCACGATTCTCTAAACCCCAATTTAATTAACTGTTGAATGCGGAGGTTGAATGCGGAGGTCTCACAGTTCGGTTGACACGTTGTCAAAAACTGGAGGGCCGCATGTAAGGTTCCAATATACAGCTTTTTGGCCCTTTTTTTGGCCGGACCAAGCTGGCTCCTCGGGATCTCAAGTCAATTTTTCATCCAAATTGTTCCACGCATCTTTAGAACTCTGTCATCTTTAGAGTTTGTTGTGTGCGCGGGACTATTATCCACACATGTTGCGCTGATGTATACGATTAAGCTTGAGCAAACAGAAGTTTTCTTTTATCTCCCAGAAAAAGCGGGCCGAATCTTCAGAAAAGGGGAGGCTTGCGTATCGTCAAGATCGGTGTAATGGAACCCGACAGTCCGCAACAAATTTTAGTTTCCAATGCTTTCGTCCCTTTTCGTCTTCAGGAGTCCCGGTACATTGTCTGTTACGGGAAAAAGTGCCAAATGTCTTGTTTCGTGTATGGGCATAATGCAGATCGTAGTGAAAGAAGAAGAGCGCATGCAAGAGGAGAGTCCTTTGCTCAGAGCATTGATCGTAATTTAGCTCCAGGATAGAAAGAACGACCCTAATCATGTTTTGGCTCTGTTTTCCGGTAATTATATTGCTTTTCTTGTCTCCCACGTCATTGATCTTATATTGATGCACGGGTAAAAAAAATTGGATTCATTAGGAAAAGGTAAGTCCCTTTTGGGGCTAACTGTCGAACAACCATGATATCTGTTTGCTATTAGGACGCGGGAGGAACTTGTGGCGACACCTATAATCTAGAGTCTACTTCCAGAATAGATCCAGAGTACTTCCAGAATACGTTCCAGGTTTTGTTTACGTCTTTAGTGAAACATTCCAGCCGCAGCTTAAGTGGAAGCTTAAGTTTTAAACCGATGAATTGAAAACGCGGCACTGGTTCCTTTGTAATGGTCTTAGTGGCGTACTGTTGTGATTGAATTTTAGGGGGCAAAGTCTCATCAATTTCAGGGATTAATAGTTTGCAAGGATCTTTGCTTTCTTGGAGCCTCCGCTGCCCAATTATCTATGCAAGGAGAAGATTAAGGAGGTGGTATAGCTGGGAAAAGGTGAGCGTTGGTATCGTGGCATGACATTCAAGTTCCAAATTGAAAGTGAGTTCGTTACCGATGAGTTTTGTTTTAGTCAATTGCTTTTTGCTTTCCGGGGCTAACCGCCCCGTGGTTGCACGGACTATTAATTTCTGGAGTTTAAAAAGACAAACCTCCGACTTGGCGTGTTCGCGACGACGGAATTATGTGCCAAAAGTCTTCTAACGAAAGAAATTATAGTCTTTTGCGGCGGAAATTGGAGTTGGGAAGCTTTTTTCAGTTCCCGTTTAGCTACACCCACATCTTTCCCCGGTTCCTTTCGCTAGCATCTATCGGTGATTCAGAATGGCAACGCGACACACGGACGACTCGACAAAAGGACTAAAAATCCCGTCCTAAGGACTGCGAACCCAGACTAACGGATTGTGAACTGCGAAGTCGGGTGCATCGTAGTCCTTTTGTAGAGTCGTCCTTATGTCTACGTCCCCATTCAGAGTGTAGAGCGTTTTTTCCTTTCTAGCTTCGAACTTTGTTTCGTGTATGTTTGTTAGATGCCAATGGAAAAGCTTTTATACTGATTTAGAAGCGTCATTCTTCAAGAGTGTTTACTTGGTCAATTCTCAGAACGTTTTTCGAAATAGTCATAGGGACTTGTACCACAAGTGACAAATCAGTGTCAGCTGCAACTTGGGATTATGTTCGTCCGCAGGGATTTCACGACAGAAAAGGTTCAGGTTTGAGGGAAACTTGGGTACTTTATATTGGGAAGCACTTTTGGAAACATGGCAAGATGTCAGGCTGTTGCTGTGTCTTGTCAGTTGGAATCGAAGATTCATTCGGCTCTCCGTAGGTGCAGGTGTCTACACATATAGATTCTGAAACAAGAATACAGACTTAAAGGGATAGAAAGAAGCAATTCTGTCTAAAGTACACAAAAAGGTTAAAAAGGTCGGTGTCTATCGAATAATCGAAGCCAACGCTCGTATTTGTAAGGGTTCAGTTTCCCCTTACATACACACTTATACTGGGTTGCCATGACAGCCAACAAAGCACACACCTAGTCGTTTTCTTCTTTCTATTTTTTCACATAAAGTAAATCCAATGTACGACTTACTGCCGAGTCTTTGTTGTGAACATCGGTTACTCTGCTCGGGAAGCTAATGAGCGAGGTATTATAGCAGCCCTAAGCACTAAAGACGTCGGTAACAGAAGCTCATGTAGGCTACCATTAGAATCACCCGACGCCTCTAAATCGTCACAAACAGTGTACAATATCCGTGCTGTCACCCTCATGTTTAGTCCCTTGGCTTTTCTGACTCGGGAAACGTTCGCTTGATTGTTTAACTCACGCCCGCAATCGATGAGTCGTGGGTGGGAGTAGGAAAAACCTTCGATTCTTGTGTACTTTTGCGCACTTTTGCGCTCTCTGTAAAGAAAATATGGGAATTTTTTAATGTAAAGTCAATAGTCTTTATTAAACACTAAAGCGTCGTAACATGCGATCTTCATGTGCAGTCAAAGGACCCATCCATTTGACCGTTATGTATGGCAAAAACTCGTTTCTTGGATTGAACCTCAACGTAGTTCGTAGTTCTACTTTCGTCAACATATGAAGGGGGATACATGTTCATCGTCTTTCGGAAAACGTTCGATTGCGAGTGTACACGTTTTTCGTCTAATAGCGTTTTCAGCTGGGAACCCTGGTGCATCACTTTTTGCCCTGAATGCCACAAATTCACTGTTGCAACACTCAATTTTGTAGGATTCAGTGCAAAAACTGCTGCACCAGGGTTCCCAGTTGAAAACGCTATTAGAATGTTCGATTATTGACGTCGAGTCTTTCTTGCCCTTACATTATTATCTCTCTTACAGGGATTTCCATTGTTGGGAATCCCCCAGGCGAGGCACGCACCGTTCGTGCAAGGCAGCGAATGTGTGATCATATTTTATTTTTTAAGTTTATTTCTACATACAAGGAGATTTTCAAGGTTTAATGAAAACGTTTGACTGTGGTACATAATTGTCAGATTCCAGCAAGGATATACCTTCCGCTGTTGATCCAAGCTGTCACGCAAATCTTGCCCGAAGGAATTTCATTATTGAAAACGGTCACTCTACCGCGTCTAGCGTGTTTTACTCTTGAGTTCCGTCCTTGATTTCGTCTCTCGTTTGACGTCTTCACCGTCGGGAAAAGGTTACGGTGACGGAAGTGGATGTATATACCTGTATAAAACGTTCGATGTCGGGGGCTAAAGCTCCCATAATGCAATTGTCCGGGTTGTGGGGTGCATATAGACTGAACTTGGTCAGTCATGGTCACCCTGTCGTGAAAATCCTTCGATAAGCCGAAACTGTTCTAAAGGTCCCTGAAAGACCCCTTTTTCCCCAAGATCTATATATTGATCATACGTTATATGTGTATGAGTGTACGTAGTGCATTACAAGGATATGTGGGGGCACTACAGGGGACTGAATTCCCTTTCCAGTCCTAACGTGGTCTGGAGGTCTCGGTGTGCCGTTTATTGCACCGAGTTACACCTACTATGGGGTAGAAGCCCTTTTTGGCCTTGGTCGGCATATTTATACCCCAAAAATCCGATTCGAACCATTGATCCGGCATGACAAGCCACAACTTCCATACAACATGTGTACGTTCCGGAATTCTTTACCCTCAGTAGAGCATCCGTGTAAAAATAAGCTGGGGATTAGACGTAACATTGGTGAAGGAAAGGAAAATCTCTTTACCTCATCTTCGTGGATGTGATACGCAATCCTCACCGAAAATTGGGTTTGAATTCATTCTAGAGTGTATGGCTTTGCAAAGGAAAAAGTTTCCTGGAAGTGCTGTATAGTGTTGTGTGGTGTATACTTTCGGTGTGCAAAGTTTGGATGTGTGTAAAGCTAATATAAGTTTTTTTCTTTTTCTCCCTTTCTTCTAGCGTTGCTTTTTCTCTTCATAAGCTTCCCATATAGGTAATGCGCTGTAAAAAATTCAACAATAGAACCCAGACTATCACAAGCCATCATAACCAAAAGAAATAAGCTTCCTTTCTCTTCGCTGATGCGTTTTCGAGCTTACGGAACCAGACATCGATGAAGATCCCAGGAAACCATCTACAAGCACAAATTTGCATGGGTAGTTGCGGATGTGAGATAGCGGTATCGAATTTTTCGTAAGTCTCATCCTAAGGTAAGTATGTTTAAAAAGAAATCCGGGAAGGCAGCCGGAAACCCGAGTTAATTGCTCAATTTCTGTCCCAAAAAGTTAAATATTGGAAATGGTCTTGGCCACTAGGATGGACATGG
This sequence comes from Lepidurus arcticus, assembly GCA_003724045.1. Lineage (NCBI taxonomy): Eukaryota > Metazoa > Arthropoda > Branchiopoda > Notostraca > Triopsidae > Lepidurus > Lepidurus arcticus. The sequence goes on from RJJA01000003.1 coordinate 343,272, forward strand.
AGTGATGCTTTCCGTGGAGTAAAGCTGTTCTTGACCACGTTTCCCTAGCAAAAATTGGAAGTGACAAATGAACTTGAACGACCTACATCTGCAGTTAACAGGCTGGGGTGTTAAAGCGTGCGAAAAACAACCCCTGATCCCTTAAACCCCGATGGACTGTTCGGGAGTTTGTGCAGCCAGATAAGCTGACGCTTTGCGTGGTTCAAGTTGCCATGTTGAAATTGTGGGAGCAGTCGGACGGCTACTCAACCTTGTACCCCGGCCCGTTGCTCGCCACCGTAACGGCTACCGCCACGGCTGCCAATAGTAGCAGTATCTCGGACCGGGACCGACCTGAGAGTTGGTCCCCAGGAGAACCTTTCTGGCGCTATGGTTCCTGGGAAGCCATCGCCATCGCCGTTACCTTGTTGTTCGTCACCGTTGGGACGGTGATAGGCAACATCTTGGTTTGCGTGGCCGTGTGCTTGGTCCGTAAGCTTCGGCGACCCTGTAATTACCTCCTGGTCTCGTTAGCCGTCTCGGATCTGTGCGTGGCGGTCTTAGTCATGCCGATGGCGTTGATTTATGAAATTTTCAGTAGTTGGCCGTTCGGGCCCATTCTCTGTGACCTGTGGGTGTCTTTTGACGTGCTTTCTTGCACGGCTTCCATTCTAAACTTGTGCATGATTAGCGTGGATCGATACTCGGCTATTACTAAACCTCTCGAGTACGGGGTGAAACGGACACCTCAGCGGATGTTATGGTGCGTGGGGTGCGTGTGGTTGTCTGCCGCGTGTATTAGCGTCCCGCCGTTGCTCATTTTGGGCAACGAACACGGGGACGGCAATCAATGCGTCGTGTGCCAGAACTTTTGGTACCAAATTTACGCCACTCTGGGCTCCTTTTATATTCCTTTAATCATCATGGCATGTGTGTACATTCAGATCTTCAAAGCCGCCCGCCGCATCGTCCAGGAGGAGAAAAAAGCGCAGTCCCACCTAATAGAGCGTTCCGTGAGTTCCGCGCATAAGGCGTCGGTGACGAGAAACCAATTAGCCAACAAGTTAGCTCTGTGGACAACCGGGAATGTCACGCATCGCCCAGCAATTAGAGTGGCTCGTTTAAAGACAAAAGAAGCATCACCCCCGCTGCCACCAACGGAAGGACCCAAGTGTTCACCGCGTCAAGCCCAGGGCATAAAAGGAGATCGAAACTCGTTACAGGACGGGGATAAAGCAAGACACTCGAACTCATCCGTCCAGGTCGAGAAAAGGCCTTCCCCTCCTTCAGTGTCTCCAACAAAGCTGTCGGCGACATCCCAGGAAGGGGAGACGCTGGACCTCTATGCGGCCGAGCCGAGTAGTCCCGAGTATGAAAAACCTTCGACGGTTCCCAGGGACGCCAATGCCAACGGGGCGGTCGCCCTGCTGGGCGCGGCGTTAGGAAGTACTTTAGTGAGTTTGAGTACGGCGAACCCTCGGTCGTCCGCTGTAAGTACGACGTCTTCGTGCAACTTGATGAAGCGTAGCCGAGGTTTGACGAGCACGGGACCCACCGGCGGGCCGAGCAAGTCACGCTTGCGTTTTCAATTAGCCAAAGAACGGAAGGCCTCCACGACACTGGGGATCATCATGTCCGCCTTTACCTTGTGCTGGCTGCCCTTTTTTGTACTCGCCTTGGTGCGACCGTTTATTGATAACCCGCAAGACATTCCCCACTCGCTTTCGTCCGTTTTTCTCTGGCTGGGCTACGCCAACAGCCTCTTGAATCCGATCATCTACGCCACTTTGAATAAAGACTTCCGTAAGCCCTTCCGGGAGATCCTTTGTCTGAGGTGCTCGTCCCTCAATACCATGATGCGCGAAGAGTTTTATCATACCCAGTACGGGGACCCGGGCGAGCACGAAATTATGATTGGAGCAAGTCGAAATGGACGGGGAGGAAGCGAAGAAGTCCGACTTTGTGTAGACAACGACGACAGTCGGAGACCGAGTGCCAATTCCAGTCCAGCGCACCGTCGAGAATCCTATTTGTGATCTTTTCGGCTCTTTGTTATTTTTTTCTTACCTTTTTGCTTTTGTTTCACGTTCTTTAAGAGTTGAAGCGTCCTATCGGAGATAATAGTCCTTTTCCACTAAGCGAAATGTAAACGGACACAAGGGAGCAGCGGGTTCATTAATACTCAGCTCAGAGCTAAAGATGTGTGTTCATTCAACGTTAGGATTCGTATTTTTCTTCTTCAGAGATTCTACTTTGAGGTTCCTCTTGGTAGTGGTTTATTGGAAAATGCGCGCCCAAAGGGCGGTCTGTCATTTGCACAGCGCGCGCCGAAACCTGCTGGGAAAAGCGAAACGCTTCTTTTCATTCTCAATGTTGGCAGGCCAGAATTTGACGCAATGCTGAACTTTGCTGACTGCCGTGTGTAAATAACTCTCAGATTAATGATTTTATGGACCTCGGAATTCTTCTTCTCTGACTCAAAGCTTAGTCAAAGCTTTATTCATTTCTATTCATTGAAACCAACCCTAGGTAATGTATTCTGGAGTTCAAAACGAGTTTTTGAGCGACAAGGGAAGGTTTGATAGTTTCCTATTCGCGAATGGAAAGGTTTTCTTCATTAAGTTTGCGTCATTGCATTTGATTTCATTGATTTACAGATTCTTATTAATATTCTTATCTTTCTATTACCAAAAAGCAATCTGAAGTAATTTGTACAGCCGTTTAAGCGAGTTTCTCAACTTTCAACGGGCAAAACGTTCGAAAGATTACTAATCGCGGTTCAAAGCTTGGCGCGCTGTTTCAAACTAGTCGCGGTTCAGACCTTAAACCTCATGGCCAAACAAGCGTGGCGTGACTAAACTTGATTTGTGTTTTGCTAATTATGGAAGTGAGGACATTTTTAGTATCTTGTATACAAATGTGTGCGTGATTTGAGTTATTTATATGCACGACTAATATTTGGGATTAATTTACGCCGTTAAATTCGACTCTGTCCGACAAAGTCCGGCGCTTTTTAAAAGTCTGTTTGGCGAGTACGACCAATGCCCCAAAAAAATATCAAAGGTAGGTGCATCATTACTCATATACGTCCTGGATGCGAGTCGTAAAACAGAGACAGGTCTTTGCTTTATCGCTGCCGTATACAATCTTCTATCAACAAACAAAAATGGGCTAGCGTGGAATTTATGACTTGACGTATAGGTCTTCAATGACGCCAGGCTTTGGTTTGGCTCACTTCTAATATTCCTGGCCACATGAATACGGTATAACTCTTGCAAGTAAAAAAGTCATAAGCACCTTACCGCTCGCTGTTTTAATTCGTTTCTCATTTCGACCTTCTTTTTCGAGAGAATTTTAGAGCCCAGTCCCCGAGAATAAAAGATTCTTAACCGTAATTTATATCGCTGTAAATAATTCCCTCCTCCACCGGCTTGATTACCTTGTAACTTATAACTTTGTAATATCTGTCAAAACCATTTATATAAATTGAAACTCGCTAGTCAAAGCCAGCACCGAAAAGAAGCATCCAATTGTGATTTCAATAACAACCAGAAATTTGTGTACAAATTGTACATGTACAAAAGTATATTCGACTATATATATACAACAGTGAAAGAAGGGGAAAAAGTACAGGGTAATAACGCAATTATCTACTCTAAATAGTTGTGAAATTGGAAAGCAAAAATACATGCTAAGAGAACGTGTTCAAATAATTGAGTTTCCACAATTTCTTTTATTTTTTCCCTTTTATTGAATTTCCGTTTCTTTTCACTTCTTGTCGCATCCTTCTAGGCATTGTTGTCACCAAGGATGTCCAGAAAATTAGCTTTAATTGCTTGGCGTCACGTTCGTGCTGTGAATTAAGGGAAAAAAGAGAGAAAAAATCATAACAAATTAAAAAATAAAACAAATAAAGCTTAAAAGTGTCTACGTTCGCCTTTTAGGTTTACTATCGCAACCCTACAGTGACTAGGTGGAATTATAACGAAGGTCTGTTCTGGGACATAACCAGCTCTCTCTCTCTCTCTCTCTCGAGATAAGAATGTGCGTTAAGAGTACATGTGCACTGCTAGCCAAAGCAAATAAAATTTGGGGATGAAAATAGTTTCCTTATGCACATCTTCGTTTTACAATGAGACGAAATATCCCCCTTCGTTTCAAACGACCTGGATAGAAGCCAGCGGGAGGGAGCTGTAACTATATTTCGCTTTTTATTGAGGAGTTTATTCAAACTTATATTTTTTCTCGGCTAAAAGAGTCCTTACTTTGCTGGAGCAACTTTCTTTAGAATACGATGCTATATTTAACTTTATAAGTTATTAGATGTTCGCAACGTTGTGTATCTACATTATTCAAGTTGTTGAGATATGCAGCGTCTGGATTGACAAAAGGAAAATAGAAGAAAAAGTCGTTTTAAAAATAAGTCAATACTTAATAATAGAATGAGCCTTAGCCTGAAGAAATATTGTTTTATTATGGAATTATAGAGCAGAGCTCGTGAGATATGTTGTAAGCCTTGGCAGACAGATGCAGCTAATTGGGGAGGATTTGAAAGAATAAAAGCTTATTAATTGCAATCAGAAGCACCCGGCGCACTTAATTGGTTTGGGGGCCTCACTCCGAAAGAATCGAGCATGCCAACAATTCGACTCCCGGAGAATAAAGTAATGAGTTAGGACCTCGCCCGTGAACCGTGACACCTCTTAATTTAGAATTATGGGACGTAAAACCGAAACCGTCAACGCTGACACGTCAGTCATGGCAAGCTGCATCGTTCCCGCCGTTTTTGCACATCTGCACTCCCTTAGCTCCCAGAGACAATGGGCTGAGCGCCAAAATCAGTGGCCGAATAAGTCTAAAAGCTCTGCAGTACGCCAAGCTTTTTCGTTTCCCTCTTTGGTTTTGCGGTTCCTTGTTTACTCTACATTGAACAATCCGTTTTTGAAGCGAAACTCTTGTGCGAAGAAACAAATGGGGCGCCATTTTGGATTCTGTACGACTTGCCCTGATCGACTGAAGCTTCTGCTGTTTTTGTGCAACGTTCGAAATCCGGTGAATTCGATTGTGCTGTTCCTAAAAAGCTTTCCCAGCTTTTTACTAAAGGTGATGGAAAGGGAAAAAATTAGAAAAGAGAAGAAATGAAACGTATGGTGTGTTTTTTTTTGCATTTGTTTATTCCAGAAGGGTGAAATAGCGACCACAACGGGACAGGAAAAGAAAACAAAGAGACAAATCGTTTCTTGTACTCTTCTTTTATTCTTTTCCAAATTGTCAACACCTAAAGATGAAAGATAGGCCCCATAATTCTTGGAATCCAATAACTTTTTCGATTGCATTACAACTATAAGGTCCTTTTCATCTTCACATACAGGCTAAATAACGCAGTTGACCTGAATTTGGAATGCAGGAAGCACCCTGGAATGTCCTAGACCTCTTGTACTTCTCTAACGCCTAATATTTCATTCAAGGAAGACATTGGAGTGGGAAAAGGGAATATATACGTCCAGTTCTGCTCCTAATTAAGTTAAGCGTGACTTTACAAAGTTTTCGTCGCTTCGCACGTTCACAGATTCCATGCTTGCTGATTTATGGAATGCTCCGCCACATCAGTATATTTAACAACAATGAATGTTGACTCCGACGCATAATGCGGAGCATAGAAAGTAACGCCGACGCCGAAGCTTAGTATGCAACAATGAACTTTGGGGACGGATTTTTCTTGAGCCAAAGGGAACTTATTTGACTAAAGCTATGGAAAAAGGGGCTATAAAAAGCTGACGGTTTTTTTCCAAACATGCTGGGTGCGGATGGTTTAGAACACTGGCGCGAGCTTTGTAAACGGGACGCATTTTTTACGCCTTTTATGAGACATTTGAGTTTGGAAAGTGTCAGTCGTAAAAAGAAAAAAATGAGTCAAACAAGTCCTAAGTACAAACCCTCTGAACTGAGTTCCTGGGTATTTTTCGCTCATGTAGGAAACCTCTGAGTTCATTTCGGTATTATACTCAACTATTTTTGAATGTAAATGAGACCAAGATGGAAACACCGTTAGCGAGGGATGGGTATCTTTTGAGTCAAAGGGATTGAGGAGTTGTCGTAAGGTTCCTTGTCACGTCATTGACAAAAGGTTGCAATGTACACGGACACACATGCCGTACGTGTTTTTAACATAGGAAAGACAAGGCTAGTAAAGAACAAAGTTTCCCGACGGGAGAAATGAATGAAGTTGTCGGAAGAACGACCGTCTGGCATGCGAAAGAGGTTGTCATTGCGAGGTATACTAGTGGGGGGGCTGCCTTTGTGAGAGAACCCAGAGAATCGTTTCTTACGCCTTCCTATATATACAGAGAATAAGGGTTGGATTATAATGCCGCCTGGAAAAGGATAATATTATTTGCTTTCATAGAACGTTATGGAGACCCCGTGCTGGGCTATGGCTGGAAACAACAAAAACCTTGGAATCGGCTTGACTAAAACTAATTAAACTTACAGTATAGGAGTGTACCAGTACTTCACTGTGGAGAATGCAACCTACGCCCAAAACGGCGACTAAAATTGTTTTGCTCTTGGTTAAAGCACGGAAAAGTGCAACTTGGTGCTTCAGTTCGAGGAATTTTTTTTATCTATAGAATTAGTTTACACTTTTGAAGCAAAAAGTTGCATGGCAAACCGGTGTTGTGTAGAAATTTGTTCGATTGAATGTAGCGCGCTCCCGGAAAAACGTTTATTTGATGCGTCATAAGAGCGGGAGACGCCATTTTGTTTCGTATCTTCGCCTTTAGTACTTTACTAGTAGAGCTTTGTTTTGGATGCTTGAGAATAAAATTCTCGTTAGCGGCATATTGGTGCAGAAATATAGTGTGAATAAAATTAGATTTTTACTTTAGATGTGCCATTATTACCTGTCCTTACCTTTACCGTGGTGATGAGTTAACCTATTTGTTCAACCCACGGATATGTAGTATAACGAGCGAAAAAAACTTTTCTTGCGAAAGACTTAGGCATCAAACGCTGTGAGCTATAGATTTGGTAGTGTTTCTTAATGCATCCACCAGCTTTTCTGGAGCTTTATTTCTGTCTTGCGAACATCCCCAGGTCGCAAAGCTAAGGTGCTGGATAAAAAAAGAGAACTGGATGCTGTATCATTAAGTCGCCATGGAGACGCTAAAGTTAGTTGTCTTTTGTCTCACGATAAGTGTAAACGGAAAGGATATTATGAACTATTGTGACGGACTTAGTAAGTCCCCCATTATGTAGAGACTTACGATTTCACACTTGTCAAGAGTTGTCATAGTTTCATTTGCGCTGGGAACCCATCTGTCAGCTAATATAGCACTTAAACTCCCTTATCTTTGCACTGTACCCCCCAAATTTTGATCAATCAAAGGATTTCAGATTCGTCCTCCCTCTCTCTGTCACTCTCATACTCTCTGTTGCGAGCTTATTATTACTTTAAAATCTTCGGGTGGAAAATCCAAACTTGTATAGGCGTTGGTTCCAGACATCCAGAATGTAAAAGTGTCGTTGATAATCTATAAGATGCATTTAGGAGCAATAGAAAGGGTATAGCGTGTACCATCATCAGGTATTCTTTCTTTGCCAGTTTGATTAGCATATTACAATGGTTGCTTGAAGTGTGCGTTCTCCGTGTTATTCCCCCACACACGAGCCCAAAATGGTATAGGAAAGAGAACATAAAATAGCTCTTGTGCGAGTATAGTCGTGGGTATATAAGCGCTGATGAAGGAGTCGTTCCCTCTGGAGCAAACTTTAGAGAAGAGTCGTTAAAGTCAATTTTAGACAAAACCCTTTTTTTTCTTCCAGGGCAGCTTTGTTTGTGAATATGTGAATAAACTAAATCCATCAAACGAACTACATTCTTTGTCTCCGTTGTAACCGAAAAAGTATATCTTTTACAAGGTCTGTAAATGATTCAATTATGTTATTCTCATATTGAAATTAAATTATCCAGTAGGAAGAAAAAACCTGTCTTAAATGCTTAAAGTATTATTTTGTCATTTATTGCAATTATTTATAACTGAGCTGTAGATATTTAATGGTCTTAGTGGAACATTAACAGAACCGGGGATTTGAAATACTGCGCGGGTATAATCTTGGGTCGATTTAGAAGCTGTCGATGTCAATTATAAGTAATTATCGATATCTAGTTTGGCTGTTGTTATTTTCATGTGATGACAAGGCAGAGCAAAAGTTTTAGACTGAATTTACAGTTGTAAAAGTTTTTTACAAGTGCGACAAGCTATGAAACCATGATAGAATCGTGTAATAAGAAACGTATGATCATATTTATTGCATGTTTAGTTGGGTAAGCATGATTTTAATATAATTAATATTATTCCGTGGAGGTGGAGGGTGAAGATGTTGGATTTTTCTTTTTGTTGTTTATTTACATGTATTTTCTATTTTCCTAGGGTGTCAGTGCTTGTATTAGTGTTTGAAAATCATTTGGCCAATAACGACCATCACGTAAAGACGCCTGCTCCAGTTCATTTGCCCGAGAAGGATCTTTGTTGGCAAAAAGAGTCATTTGGTGTTACAGAAGAGTGTCATCCTTGCTCTGGTATCCTACAAACAAACTCCCCATGTGGCATGTCAGCTAGCGGGAAGTACTTACAAACCCTTTACATTTTCTTTCAGAATTCGAAAAAACGAGTAATTCAATTGCAGCATGTGTTGCAACAGGCTATAAAGAAGCTGTCAATTGCAGTAAATCGGGAACGGTGTACCGAAGGTAACAACATACAATTACATCTGTAAATACGTCTGTAAAAACATTTAATTTTTAGTTGCCATAAAGTGACTTGGTTAGAAGAGCGCAAGTTCTGGACGTTTGAAGGATCGGCATTGTTCACTGGCTTGGCTTCTTCTGTTTGCGTCTTTCTGCGCCAGAAAACACTCGAGCAGCGAGCTTATCGGCGTATTCAACGCCAAATCAACGCTCCTTTTTAGTCATCCGCAAAAATGGCGAAACTTTTTATTGGCACTTACCCCGTGTCCGGCCCTATTGATGATTCCTGTCTTCCTACCAACCTTGAAGGCTGGATTTCCTTGTTTGTCGCCCATTATTGCAACATAGAGATCCAGATTCTTACATGCGAAATGCCTTCAACCCTTAACAGCCCCATATTTCACCTTCAAAATGCCGCCCTGGCCTTGGTTTGTCGCAAATTGGACCCTAACTCGCCAGATTTTGCAGTCGTGGGCAATGTACAGCTTCCTGCCTTATTAGACGGTCCCCAAGTCGTCATCGCCGGACTAGCGGCTGTGGCACGATATATGCTAAAGCATCTGTGTGCAAACTCAGCTAAATCCACCCGATTCTTAGGTTTTCGACAAAATTGCCTGGGTGCCCCAGCCGAGGCCTCTATTTGGACCCATTTTTGCGAAATGGATTTCCAAGACAGCGTTAAAACGCTGCTCCGCAGCCTCATTGAGAACGACACAAACGAACCCATTGAGTTGCCTGCAGATGTGGCTCGTTTCGAACACCATTTGCGACAACCTTTGCGAATCCACAACGTGCTCAAGAAATGGCAAGACCACAACAAGGACATCAAATCGAATATTCAAGTTATTTCAACTGTCGTTGCCCAGACTGAGTTGGCGCATTGCTACGCCGAAGGACCCGACATGACCTTATCGGATCTGCTCTTGTACCCTGGCTATCATCTGCTCTTTGAACTGTTGCAAAGCGAGGACGGAATCGTTCTAGAGCGTCTTATCCCTTCCACTTGTCAATGGCTTCACAAATTGGAGCGAGAAGAAGGCTTGGCGAAAGCGTTAGCACTCGTTGAAGGCGTGGGAAGGAATCGAAAGAGCCTCCGGTCGCTCAAGCTCCCGCTGAGTGCGACTTTGCCAGAAGTGGCCCTCGTCAGTCTGTACAAAAAAGACCCAAAGCGATACAAACCCGAACGCCGCTTATTTACCAAGCAAGAAGACATAGATGAAGTGCTGGTGGACTTAAAAGCCATGCATTTGCACGCAGGCGAGCTCGATCACTTGGATCTTGGCAGTCAGCAAGTCCATCAAAACCTGAAGCTCGATGACACCATTTTGAACAAGTGGCAAGGCGAAGCCAAAGAACCTGCCCTCGATCTGCGGACACTCCAAGATGGCATTGATTGGCAGGCCTTGCCACCTTTTGTGCATCCTTCAGATGGGGGCTTGCCGATGACTCGCTTACCTCGCAAATTAGAACAGTTGCAAAACATGGCCCAACCGGTGCTGAAAATGGCCAAAGCTGGTGACGTCATCGTCGAGTTTTGCTCGGGTGGCGGGCATTTAGGTATCATATTGGCTTACCATTTACCCCAGTGCCAAATTACGTTAATCGATAGCAAAGAAGATTCGATTACTAGAGCTAGGGATCGAGTTCAAAAGTTAGGTTTAGAAAACGTAACGGTCATCCAGAGCAATTTGGATTATTTTAAAGGGAAATTTGATATTGGAATTGCATTGCATGCCTGTGGAGTCGTAACAGACTTGGTTTTATTAGCATGTAAGAGGAATATGGCGGCTTTCGTGCTCTGTCCTTGTTGCTATGGGAACCTGAAGGGGGGTTTAGGGGTTGTTTATCCGCAAAGTCAACTCTATAAGGAACGTGGCGTGAATGATGAAGTATTTTGCCAATTAGCACACGGGTCAGATCAAACTCATCATGCTGAACACCAGAAGACAGATCAGGGCAAATTGTGTATGGTTACGGTGGACTTGGATCGAGCAATGTCAGCGGTGGAACTTGGTTATTGCGTAACGTTGTCGAAATTCAAACCTGCCACGTGTACGCCCAAGAATCATTTGATTGTTGGAGTACCGCCCTTGAAGGCTGTGGTAGCGTTGAGTTGAAATAAAATTGTATTTTTGTAGCAAAAACACGACTAGGAAGGTTTGAGGTTTTAGGAATGATCGAGCACAAACACACGGTACATTTATACAAACATGAAGATATTTAGGACACAATAAGTTTGTTGAAGTTGGGGTTAATAAGCTACAGAGGCGAGAGTAATTCACGAGTAATGGGCTCGTCTTCGCTGAGATCCTGGGAAAGACAGTGGCCAACCAAGTGTGCAATCTGATGAGGAGGCCAACCGTGGGGTTGGCTTACTTTGATGCAAATATCTGGCAAAGTCAACATATGCCCAACTTGGAGATTCCGGGCGGCCACACATGATTTTCCCAATTTGGAATGGCAATCAAGCTCGGATTCTTGTATGGATTTATGCGCAGATCCCATTGCTAGTTCCACTTGGCGAATCTTGAAGTTTTATAGAAGGAGAAAAGTGCTTGTTTATTGCCGTATCTCTTCCTTTAATAAACGGGAAAGTAAAAACGGGCTTTTTATTTACTTGAGTCACGAGTTCTCTTAACTCCGAAGGGAGTAAGGAACTCGAGTGGTCGTTTCCTTTCCACGACTTATCTAACGTGAAATGTCGTTCAATTATCTGCGAAAAGAAGAATTAGAGCTTCGGATTCTTTTTTTGCTAAGCATCGTGTAATACTTTGCTGCCCAGCGCTACTGCCGCTATAGAAATAGCGTTGCCGCTTTCGTGTCCAGAATATCCAATGGGACAGTTAGGAAAGAGGCTCTGGTACCCTTTGATAACGTTAAGATGAATCTGATTGAAGGGTGTTGGGTACGACGAGGTGCACTGCAAAATGCAGAGCTTAGGATTGATAGAAGTGATGATCCGATAGGCTTCCTTGACAGTTTCGTCTTCTTGCATTCCTTAGGGAGTATACGTTTTTTTTTAAGTGAGTTTCGTTCTAAGTTTGTGGTACGTTCGTTTTTTTCCTGGCTTTACCGGTAGAAAGAACAATCGGCAGCTGAGTCCTGGCTGCTTTTTCCAGCAAAGGAAAGTTGTTGGTGTCCCCAGATCCGATCTTGAGGAAAGGAACTTGGAGTTTCATTAGAAATTCCAACGCTACCTATACAAAAGAAGCAAAAAAGGTTCTGAAGAATTCTGTATGAACTTTTTCTATTTCCCTTCTCTATAAAACTTACCTCATCCATAGCGGATGCAGTAAACCCTATACCAAGCTCATTTGCATAATCTTGCAGTTCTCTGTATTGCTGCTCATCGAATTCCAAGAAACGCTTATGTTCGCCGTAAGTTTTGCCCCATGCATGTGGACTATCGTAAGTTTTTGCTAAAGCCGAAACCGTGAACTTGTCTTCTAGACTGCTTTTCTGGAACTTAACGCAATCTGCACCAGCTTCCTAAAGAGAAACTTAGTTTAATCGAAGACTTTTGTAAAGGCTGAAAAGATATAATTACTTTAGCCGCTATAATGAGCTGCTTGGCTACATTCACATTTCCTTGATGATTCTGACCGATTTCTGCTATGATAAAGCAAGGATGATTCTCACCCACAAACCTGTTTGGCAGTAATTCAACCGGCACCATTATTTTGGTTTAAAACTCGCGGCCTTAGTTCAGAATGTACATGAAATTATCTTTCAAAACTTGGACTTTGCCCTCTGGGATGTCTGCTACAGAACACGCTGAACAAGAATTTAAATCCTTAAAGATGCTCTCGCGCCACCTCTGGAGGGAAATGTTAAGTATTTTACGATTCGTGGAGATGATCTTTGTTCTCGACCAATCAGGTTTGCCTATTTTTGAACTCTTTGTTCCCTCCCCCCTGCTCGCGGTCGGTTATTGTTTGCCTGCCAGTTAACGTTAAAGGTGTGTTGGTACTGATAAGAGCTTTGCAACTAACTTAAATCATAAGATAAGGTAAGAAGTAGTTTTGGATATAATATAAAGGTGTTCATTTCTTGAACTTGAGATAGTTTCAATTCAGAATTCTTAATTGCTGCAAATCCTTGTTTGAGAAACGCTGAAGTTTCAGGCGCATTGCATGTGCATGATTGGTAGGTTTACCTTTGTTTGTCTTCTTAATTTTGCTCTGAATCTCTATACTTCATCAAGACCGATTGGGATCCCAAAAGACAGACGCTTTCAGCTCTGGAACCCATGGCGAATGCGAATAATTCAGCTCAAGGATCAACGTCTCTTCCTACGACGTCTTTCTTTGGAACTAAACGCAAAGTAATTGATCCAGGGCAGCGGAAGAAACTAAGAAAAATAGAAGAACAAGCTGAAAAGTTCAAGAAATTTCCGTTACCAGAAATAACACCTAATCTCAGCTTGTGTGGCCCTCCTACGATTTTTGAAGTTTTCAAAAAACAAGAACCAGCCTTACAATTCTGTAAACAAACCGGCCAAGGCGTGAAACCCTTTTCAATAGAAGATCCTCGTTATTTCAATGGCCAAAGAGAATTCCGAGCTGCCCATCCTTTAACCATATGGGCTCACCAGAAAGCAGCTTCCCAACCAGACCAACGAAACTTCTACGAAATCATCCCTGAAGATACGCCCTGCAAGCTCTTTTTTGATTTGGAATACGAAAAGGAACTAAACCCGGAAACTATTCCCAAGAACCTGACCGAAACCTTCATGGAAATCATTTGTTGGGCGTTACAAGACAAACTTAACGTTAATTGTACCCCAAAAGATGTAATAATCCTAGAAGCTTCCACTCCCACCAAATTCAGTCAACACTGGATCTATCCAACCGTAATTTTCCAGTCCTACCGCCATACAGGCAACTTCGTGAAGCATGTCCTCGGACTCATCGACTCTGGCGCATTACCCTTTAGGAAATCAGCGCTGGAAAACTTACACATAAATAAAAAGGATAACGAAAAGATGTTATTCGTCGATAAAGGCGTTTATACCAAAAACCGTAATTTTCGCGTATATCTATCCACTAAAAAAGGCAAAAATAACCCACTGGTAGTTTCTCCTGACAATCGCTGGCCTTATAGCAAAGAAAAATCCCTCTTTCTAGACTCGCTGATCACGTACATTCCAAATCCAACGATAACCACTCTTACATTCGAAGTCGAGCCATCAGCGTGCAGTTTTTCGCAAGGAAATCGAACCTTATCACATTTGGAACCTACATCCGAAGGCCCAGACAACTCGCCATTCCCTGATATAGATAACTTTATCACTTCCTTAATCTCCCCTGATGGACGAATCAGCAAATGGAAGTACTTTGAAGAGAGCAAACGTATACAATACTATTTTTACGACTATCGCTTTTGCGAAAACGTGGGTCGCCACCATAAAAGCAATAAAATCTGGCTAGTCGTCGACTTGGAAGGGCGCAACTACTGGCAAAGGTGTTTTGACCCCGAATGCAATGGATTTCGGTCCAGATCACGACCCCTGGGGCTTCAGAGCCCAAACCAGAGCGAAGATTGGGATCCCAGCTTGTCTGATCATGACCTTGAAGTCGTGGCTGAAGCGAACTAAGCTTCTTAGTTTGGATTGGCTTAATTATGTTACGAATTACCCATTTCCTGTATGCAAATGAGCTAGAATGCTTTTAATTTGTTTCCTTTATGATTTATTATTATTTTTTAGGATTTGAGGCATGTCCGATGAAAATACCCCTCCTATTACGGTTTCGGCACCTGTGTCTGTTTCGTTGAGTTCAACCCCTACCAAATTAAATTGCTTTGCATCACCCAAGTCCACCAGTCCTCGTCTCGCTTTAAAGACCATGACAAACAGAGATAATGAGGTAACAATCGTTTTGTTTTATTATTTCTTTTATTTAATTGTGTAGCATTTTCTTTTATTCAATTGTGTACAATGCACACATATACAATGCATATATTCAAAATAGCGAAGAAACCGTTGCGTTTAAACTATATTTCAAAGTTGGCGCAATAGGCGTGGTCATGATGCGTCTGACGTCACTCTTAGAGATCTGCAGCTTTGTTGTTGTTACGCGTTTACTAAGCTGTCAAACTTTGCAAACAGTTGGTGCTGTTGCAAGGATTTAGTGCAAACCAATATTTCACCCATGTTTAACTTCACCTTATATTACTGCCGCCAAACAGTGCAATTCTTTTGTTTTAATGACATTAGTGTATAGTGATTAGACTGGGAATGTGATGTGCCCTTTTTTGGGCGACGTAAGTTAAGAAACCTGTTCATTTGCATATTTCCAGACGGGAGCCTTCAAACTTCCTACAGTTAGTTACAAAGGTATAAACAACGAGTTAAAAAGGTACAAACATTCTTGTAGTTTACAATATAAGAGAAGAGTTTTCATTTTTTTTTCGGGTAGTGACGTCATAACGAACATGTCTACTTTGGAAATTCGTTGTTGAAATGTGCAATGTGGTGACTGATGAGTCACTCTAGGAATTTCGTTCTACTTCTAGTGACCATTATCTGTTAAAGTTTGAACACAAACGGTTGAAACTTCTTAGGATAAACGTTATAAACATTCAGGCAGTGCAGAAACTAATTTAAGTTCAAATTAAGCACTAATTAAAAAGGTACAATTTGCTTAAAGGTGTGGGGAGTGTGAAGCTGGAGAGGAGTGTTCGTCGGTACGTAATAGACGGTAGCGTTAACTAAACTATTGTATGTCAATGAAGATGGAATGATAGTTTGGCAGCTTTTATCTTTAGATTGGGCGTAGTCCGTTAGTTTTCGCTCTCGTTATTGATCAGGTGTGCGAGAGCTGCGCATGGGTCTTTCTTTGGCGAGATCTTGCGAGTATTATTCCGGATGACATCCGATCCACGATTGTCTGTTTAAGCACTCCAGATGTTGTGAATTGTGACCAAAAATGAAACGGGATCTGTCACGGTCCAGGAAACTAGTTAAACTTCTCAAAACCTCATACGATCTGCCACTAACTGCACGCGATTGTAACTCAAACCTTTGTGTGCACTTGGAAGAAACTTTGGTGTAGGCTTTTACACGCCAAATGTCTACCAGATCGAATCATGGGCGGTGTACTATCTTGGGTGAGAATGTTTTCTTTTTGAAACAAAAACAAACCTTAAACGTAACACGTAACTGCATAAACGCTCACTGGAATCTGCCACAAGGAAGTTAATGGTCAGTTGGAAGTTTAAAGTTGCCTCGGGTGTCAGCTCAAAATACCTGTAGGCAATTTAAAAAAAAAACTTAAAAAAAAATCTTTTTAAACACGATTTTCCTATTAGGTGTGTCGTAACTGGAACGGAAACGGATTTATTGTTTTTAAGAGTTTTTTATTTATTTTTTATTTGCGTAATTGCGGTGAAGAACAAATTGAAGTGCACTATCGCACTCATTTCCGTTTCGTGAAAGAGTGTAGTGGACACTGGCAATGTTCGAACAAGTCAAACTATTTTTAGGTTCGGCGTTAGGAGCCAAGACAAGACTCCATTTGCGAAGATGCCAATTGTTTAGAGAAGAGTTTGGAGACCTTGTTTTCAAAATTAACTTAGAGCCTGACGGCCTCGCAAGGTCACGTGATGTCAGATTTTGCTATGGACGAGAAGGCGTGGCTGCACGTAGTAGGTAGAGATGTAGAACAGCCCTAACGGGGCATTTTTCTTTCCTGAAAGGTCTGCCTGTCCTGCTTAGAGACGCAAGAGATGATAACGAGAAGGCTAGTCGGAAAGATTTTAGTGCTACTGCCGCGTAGTTTCATTCGAAGAGCTTGGGGAATGTTTTGAGTTACGTTGTTGTTGTGTTTGTTTAATAGTTTTCTTGAGAAATATGAATTTCGTGAGAAGATTGTTTGGGACAGCAACGGAGATAGAGGTAACACTTCTAAAATTTTATCCAAATGAGCTTTTGGCCGCGAGCGACATTTCGTGTGTTGACCTTCTGTAGAAAAGGTTCGACGAGGTGTTGGATTTGGGATGTTTTGTGTGGAAAATTGTTATTTGGAGTTTAAGTAGGATTTTTGGGGGATTTTTTTTTCTAGAACGCTTCGTCAAAGGTGGAAGAATCTGCTGCGGAGACTGAAATCAAGGGATCGGACCACGGAAATCATTCTGGAGACGTCAAACACGCTGAACATGAAGTTCATAACGAACTAGCGCAGGGATTTATCAAAGATTTGATCGATCGCGTTCCCCAACTTAGGTAATTTTTCTTTGTCGTTTTCTTTCGAAATGACGTTTGGTCATATAAAAAATTTGGTCAGAAGAACCACATCTACTTAAAGATGAATGTAATATCGTCTCGGGCTATCCTTTTTTTCACTTTTGTTGACTATTGGATGGCACTATAAATTTTTTTCAATTATTTTTAGTGAGGATACCCAGAGAATCTTGCCGGATTTACTCCAGTCTACCAATAAGGCTCAAGTGGAAACTGGCAAGTTATTTTTGCATAATTAAAGATACAAATTAAGGACAAAAAAGGAAGAAACATGGGATTAACTCTAGTTTATACTTAGATACGGACACTTCAGAGTACGAAAGTGCAGGCGAAGCCGAAGAAACTTTGTCAGAAGACCCGCCGCAGTCCTCATTCGGTCGTATTTCCCCTTCTCAAGACAGCTTGCAAGATATTAGTGCGTATGAAGAAGCACTGCCCCCTGCTCCGCTCCAGTCTCAGTTAGGGCACTTAAAACAAGCAGATGATTTCGATTTCGAAGCCTTGATCAGTGGATTCGGCAATTTTTCGGTGAAAAGTGAGCCGAATACGAGCAAACCTGAGCTCGTTCCCCAAATCATAGTCTCCGATACTACCCAGTATACCACCGAAGTTGATTCCAGTACCATCTCCCTTTCTGTGTCCAGTTCTGGTACTCTCGAAACCACGGTTCTCGTCCAAAACACGCCCACTACTCCTTCCGACTTCCTGTCGGAACAAGAAACCGTTTCCGTTCCAGAGCAGGCCGATACTCCTTCTCTAGCCAATGTGTCGATTTTCTTTAGCCCCAATTTGGAAGCAGACACACACACAGTAACAGAAACCCCGCTAAAGGAGGAAGATTCCAAAAAATTATCGCCAGAATTCGAACCAGTATTCCCTGACCTCACACCTCTAGAACCCACCGTTCGTACTGAAAACACGCCCACTACTCCTACTGACTTCCTTCAGGAACAAGAGACCCTTTCTGGTTCAGAGCAGATCGATAGTCTTGCTCCAGCAGATGAAACGCTTTTCCTTAGCCCCAGTTTCGAAGCAAGCAACGAGATAGTACTAGAAACCCCTCTAAAGGATGCTCCACAGTTTGAACCAGTACTCCATGAACCGGTAGTCGTTGAACCGGTACTTCTTGAACCAGTCGTCACTGAACCGGTACTTCTTGAACCAGTCGTCACTGTACCGGTACTCGCTGATCCAGTCGTCATTGAACCGGTACTCGTTGAACCAATCGTAACTGAACCGGTTCTCGTCGAACCAGTCGTCAATGAACCGCTTCCAGAGAGCCTTAATGTTGAGCTCCAAGCTAATCTGCTCTTAGAACAGATTCCAGCTTCGATTCCTGCTGTTGAGATCCAAAACGAGGTGCTGAATGAGACAGTCGCCAAAACCGACATCGAAACCGTTGCGATTCAAACCGAATTACCGACCGAGACAGTCCTTACAACTGAGCACGAAGTTGAAGAGCAAGACACCTCAGAAAAGGACGTTTTGACACCGGCGAATACCACAGTTACCTTCGATTCAGGTGACCTTTCTGCTGTCGTTAATGACACCTCTTTTAGCCTGATACAGGAAGAAACTTCATCTGTCAATGTAACAGTGGTTTTGGCGTCTGACCCTGAACAGATTCCTTTGTCTACGCCTCAAGGTGTCCTGAATAGCCCATCTGGAGCATTACAAACCGATCAGCCGCTAGAACGTGTCATCGAGTCAGACTCGAACGCGAATTTGAACCCTGTTTTGGTCCCGGAAGAAGACTTGAATGCCAATTTGAGTGACACAGTTGAGCCAGAAGTTGCAGTGAACTTTGACGATTTGCCTTTACCTAAACCCAAAAATTTTACCTTGTCCAATCCTGGTGAAGATATCAACACTGACGGAGAGGTCGTCATTCCTAAAAAGGGATACGATTTAAGTTTCTTGGATAACCTCGAAGACCTTGAATTTGCCGCGCCTCCGGTTTCAACAGTCACTGAGAATAACAACGTCCCGAAAAAAGCGGTTCCTGTGAAGAAAAAGCCCGTTTTATCTTCTTCAAGGAACAAGCCCTGGCTCAAGAAGAAAGCAGATGAAGCTAAAGTTGCTCCTTTGACTGAAGAAGTTCAAATTTTGGCTCCTGTTGAGCGTGAACTTGAGAAGTCGCCTGTTTTGCCTGTTTTGGAGGAAAAACAGCTTGATAATCAACCGGAAAGTGAGGTACTTCAGAAAGCAGTTGTTCTAGATCAACAGGAAGCTGAGATAAAGCTCCAGAGTGAAGCATTTCAGGCAGCTTCCGTAGTAGAAGAAAAACAGAACGAGAAGCAGTTAAAAAGGGGGGGAAATACATTAGAAAACGAGGAAAACCTCGATTTTTTGTTGGAATCCTCAGCCGCGGCTGTCGTACAAGAGATTCTGGACAAATCGCGCGAACTAGACGATGAACCGACCATGACCCAAGAAGGAATGTCGAATGTACCGCTTGCAACGGACGAAAACGTGAATGAGATCACGCCCTTCGTCTCCAAATCCAAGTTGGCAGCTTCCCCCACGTTGTCCAAGAAAGTAGAACATGCAAATGGTTTGAACGTGTCGTTAGACAATCCATTTGCGTCCCGATCCAAGCTCGCGATGGAGACTTCGCCTGTAAGCAAGCGCCAAAGTTTCAATGCTGTTCCGGTCCATGATTTGACGCAGGATGAAATCGAAGTTGAAGAACGAATGAAAATGCAGTCTTCAGTCACCGATTCGGTCCAGAGTCTAGAGACGCCTACTACTACCGAAGAAGAGTCCAATAGTGACGCGGAATTCCGGCCAGCGAATGAAGTGTTTAAGGATCCAACTGATTTCGATTTCTTCCTCCTCCAAAAAAGTACCACCGGCATAAATGCCGCCTTAGCACGGCAATCGCTGTACGTCAAATTTGATCCACTGGTGGGAACGAACTCGCCTCAGCAAACCCAGCCTGTCGTGAATCAACCCAATGTTGACAGACGCACCACCACTAATTTGTTCACCTTTTCGCCACCTTCCAAACATGGCGCTCCAGAGGCTGAAGTTATAGCTACCGATACTGTTTTTGATTCGACGGTCACTCTTAATACTGATAATGGGCAAGAACAAGAGTTTGCACATCGGGAGGCTCTCAAAGTGCAGGAATTGCTGTTCCAAGACCGATTGCTGAAGAAGGACCGCGAAATCCAGCAACAAGATCAGGAAATTAGGGCCTTGCAAGCCAAAATGGAAAGGTGCTTAGAAGAACAGCAGCAAATGAAGTAATTTTCTTTTATATTAGAACAATAATTGTGGGAATTGAGATTTATTTTGTATTTTATGTATTTTTTAAAGTCAAATTGTCATTGAATATGAGAAAACCATTTCCCAGCTCATTGGTGAGAAAGCGCGCGAAAAGGAAGAAGCCAATGCCCGAATGCAAAATCTGGCGCAAGAGAAGGAAATGGCGGTGAGTGATCTGAAAAACATGGAAAGCGCGTTTGCCGGTTATCTCAGGTAAATTTTCAACTCACTGGTTATTAGTATCAGACGCTTTACGGGATCACATTTTAAAGGAACTATTCAAAGTCATTAAATTCGTAGCATTTTAATCGGTTATTAGAATCACATCGGATATTAGAATCAATTTATAAAGAATCTTCACATGTGGAGTAACGAAACTATTGTAGTGATTGCTACATGGACTAATGACATTGCTTTTACGTTGTTTTAACCAATCCAATGATTTTCCATAAGATGATCGGAACTGATCTTTTCTCAAAATCCCCATGCTAATCGTCTATACCGAGCGAAGGTATACGAGAGACTAAATAGAATCAATATTCACTTGCAAGACATGATCACTAAACGGCATTTACTGTATATTTGAAATGTGTACTGATAATTATGGGTCTTGACGTTTTTAATTTTTAGAAATAGTTCACGATTTGTATGGTTTATAATTTGTTAGTGCATTTTTTGTATGATGAAAATTAACGATGTATTGTTTTTCTGTAGTAAATATGAACGGGCGAAATCAGCTGTGGAAAGTTTGACCCAGAACGAAGCCACTTTGAAGAAAGCTATGCAAGCTTACCAAGAAAGGTTGAGCGCTGAAGAGCAAAAGTATGAATCGCTGAAGCAACATGCGTCCAGCAAGTTGGAAGCGTAAGTTTAAGGAAGGAATACTAAATTTCACAGATTTCATGTTTGTATGAATTTAGGGCGCACCAGGAGATTGAGAAGACGAGGCAAAGCTCGAGTTCGGAAGTTGCCAGGTTAAATGCTATGTTGAAAAAGTCCGAAATGCGTGTGAGCTCTCTAGAACAAGCGTTGGAGCAGAAGAGCCGAGAGAACCTTGAGTTGACCACAATTTGCGATGAATTAATTGGGAAAATGGGTGGAGGTTCTCGATGAGATGGTTCAGCGAAGATTTCTGTCGCTTGTAATCATATTGCAATTGTTTCATTCGTTTCTTTTCGCGGTTCCCACCATGCTAGAGCATTCCTACTTCGTGGCTGTTTTTTCTTACAGTTTTGAAAAGCTATGCTGATTCTTAAGTTCACTCTAATTTCGCGCTTGTGCCTTGGCATTCTTTTTAATTTAGATCTTGTTACCCCTAATCGTTTGTAAATACGAATTTGGCAATTAATATTTCTGAGAAGAAAGGAATTCGATTGATATAAATTTCTAAACATTTATTGTGATACTAGAGCTAAGTACAGCAATTAAGGTAAATTAGAATCGGTGAGGTCTCAGAGGATGGCCTGGGTCAAATAATTTGGGATCTTTGAGATATTGAGGCGTTTTGATGGAAACAGGGACGTAGCCAAAGCTTTGAGCCTTGAGGATTTGGTCTTTCACGATTTTTTGTTGCTTTGTGCATAAACCAGTAATATTCCGTTCATAGATTTTGCCGGTGAATGGTGAAATGAACTGGGAGAGCAAACGAACGTTTTTGTAGTCGATTTCAACGTTGTGTTTGCAGAGAATGCATTTTCTGGGCTCTTTCACGAAAGGGTGGGGTATATCCACGGGCTACAAGAAGATAAACCTTAGTATGTAATAACGGATGGTAATAATAATGTAATTAAGGATGGTACACCTTCTTACCATGTCTTTTTTAGAAGTGGAGTCGGCAGGTATGGATTTTGCCTCGTCTGTGAACTGAGCTATGCTGGAAGTCCATTTGTTTTGGTTTGTGGCTGCCGCTACGGTAAACCTGGCTATTTTTAAGGAACTAGAACCTAGTAACAGTAAGGTAAGTTTGATATAAAAATAGTTATTTGATAGAAGTTGATTTACCGAAGATTTGAGTTGAAATAGCCCGCAACATTGTGGAAAACGTCTTTATTTTTGTTTATTCATGAACAAGCTAAAATAGCTAGACGGTTCAGTTTGTGATACACAGATGGCTGATTGAAGCTACAAATTGACTCGCGGCTTTTCGTCTAGAATGAGCAAGCTTTAATGGCTCCTAAATTAATCATGTGTGTGCTTTATTGTGTATCTCTTTGCATTCCTTCATCCTTCCGCTCTCCTTTTTTCTCCCCGTGTATTTTTTATTGTTCTGTTCTTATTCCTTGATTTTTCATGCTTCCGCTCTCCAAACAGTTGGAATATGCGTTTTATAAATTTTTGCACCCAAAAAAGCTCAGAAAATTATGCAAAAGAGGGTTTTTTCTCCCCGTGTATTTTTTATTGTTCTGTTCTTATTCCTTGATTTTTCATGCTTGTACAAATATTTTTTTTACTGGAAAGGTTTTAATTTTGAAGTAAAAAACAAAAATTCTTGTAATTATGAATGGTAATTCCTCTAAACATATGTAATTTTGACCTATTGCTTCTCCCTGGAATCCCGTATTTGCTTATTTGTTGTACCTAAAAATTTCCCAATAAAATCTAGTTTGCAAAAATGTAATTTTTATTGTACGATTTGTATTTTTTTAATAAAAAGCACAAATTTGGCAACATTTTTGTTGGATTTTTCAAAAAAATCCGCTAAAAGGGGTGTGGCCTCGACAAAAGGGATGAATCCTATTGGTGGATTGGCAAAAAAAGGGGGCGTGGTCTCTTTTCGAGCCAGGAAAGCTTTTTCAGGGCTTTTCTCCATAAGGAATAATGCTGTATCAAGGGGGTCCCCTTGAAAAATCGTGAAAAATTGAGAGCCTCGCCACTTCCCCTGTTCCCAACTTCCCTGCTTGCTTTCCTGTCCCTGATATTCGAGCTCGTAATGCCGAAGCATCACAATTTCGAATATAGGAATAGAAGCTTGCCGGGAAGGCGTGAGGTACAGAGAAAGGGAGCCATTTAATATTTAGTTTTTTCGACGAAATAAAGTGCCACGACCGGGTTAGAACTGGGAACCCTTCGTACCCAAGGCTTGCCCCTTATCCACTCGGTCATAAGCTTATGTTTGTGTCTAGTTAAAACATCTATAAATCCAACATATGAAGTAAGCTGGAGTACAACGTATGCGTATAATTGTATATTTTGTTCAATTTTGCTGCGTTGAGCTGAAGCTTCTGTAACTACGTAACCTGAAATAAGCTGGTATACAAGGGAACATCCATCTTCTGTTCGATTTATAAAAGGAGTGACGGTTCACCTATACCATTCATTACTTTTACCGCTTGTATATTTTTCGTCGAACCCGTTGCTAATTAATTAAACAATTCTTTAACCTCAAATAAATTGTGCATTTCCAATAGCAGATACATTTATACAATTCAAATAATATTTATGATGCAAACAATTTATCAAACATTCACTTTCGCACTTTTTGAAAAGTTCGGAGCCTCGAAAGAGTTGGCGATTGCATCGAAATGGACTTCAAAGTTTTCCTATGGTATCGCCTCCATACCAGATGCTCTTTGATTCTGTACTGCCCAGCTCCCAGCTCCGTGAAATAGCTAAACGTAACCAGTAGTTTGAACGTTTGGGAAGGGCTACCAGGCGAACTCGCTCTATGATTGGAGGGTATCTTTCTCATGTAAACTTTTATGTAGACACTACTTGCGAAGCAAATATATACTTCGTTAATTCATACCACGAGAACAAATGGCGGTGTCGATTCCGGGACATCGAATGGCATTTCGTCACTAAAAATACGAATATTTCCGATCTGTTTTTTTTATTTCTTATTTATGTTTTGACATTAATAGGTAAAAATATGCAAGTCCAGTCAATTGTATCTGAGTCAAACCCGAATACACTACAGCTTCTGGCAATGAAACAAAACTCACCAATTGGACAGCGTTATATTTAATTACTACGAAAACAGGACCTTTAAATATATCACCTGCATCTCACCAACTACATGCCTATTTCCGCGGTTTTGCCTACGTGGTACCCAATTTGTCCTACTTGTAAACCCACATAGCAAAGGCACCAAACCTCTCCAATCTTTTCTTCCTTTTGTCTCAAGATCTGAGTTCTTTAATGGGGATAGAGACTAGTTTTTTTTTCAAGCGAATTAGCTTGTTTTCCCTACTCCTGACTCCCCCGCCCTATAAAAGTGTTATGTTTTACTTTACACAGAGGGTAAATTAGCAGTCATTGAAAGACGTCGTTTAGCTAAGCTTAACTGTCCCATCCTTAGAAACGAATCAAACCTAGCCAAATCTTTCTGAGATATTCTTATCCAACAGCTACGCTGTTTATGACACGACCTGCTTACGTTTTCATCGTCGGAAAAAAAGATGCATAAGGTAAATAACTAACCCCCCATACACAAGCTAGGGCGTAGCACTTTAAACAAAAAAGTCACTACTCCTTCTTAAAGTGAGTGCCGCTTAGAGTGCTACGTCCTCTAAAATCCCTGGTAAACTAGCAAATTTGAACTATGCAAAGGAACTAACCACAAAACGCTTTCGCAACCAACTCTTTTCTGTTTCACGAGCTAAGAAAATAAAAAAAATAAAAAAGTAAGCCGTTTGCAAGACGAACGCTAGCTGCCGGCTCCTTCCATGTTCGGCAATAAACAATCATTATCCTCCACTGCTCTCCCGCCGACAAGTCCAGGCGTTCTGGAAGGTGGCTCGAAGCAAGGCTAAAGCAGAAAACGATTACTCAAGACCCCCAACTCGACAGATTTTATTAAAAAAAAACTCACTGTTTCGCACAGATTCATGTTGCAGCAATCTTCTATATCTAGCGTAACTTGCTGATTCGCCACTCCCAATGTGTTCTTCTCTTTCTGCTCCTTGATCATGCCCACGAATCGCCTTCGTAGCTTAGGCCTACGTCTCAAGTGATAGTTTTTATACGTGAGACCCATAATCGTGCAGATGAGCACAACACAGAATCCCAATAATGCAACAAAGGGAACAAACAGTCTTTCTTGCTCCAATGGTCCAAAGGATTTCGCAATGAAAGTTTCTTTCAAGCTCAAAAGATCCTGATTACACCTACAATTAAGCGCAGTAATTAACAAAAGGGGAACAGAAACCTTTGCTAACACTTTACTTGCAACCATGTGATGATTGAGTTCCTTCCTGAGGACAGTTTGAGCAATCTTGGAAGCTAACTGGCAGCGTCGTGTCCGCCACGATCTCCACGTTATGGTCCAGAGGTTCTGTGGCCATTTCCATAAACTCTTTAAACTCGACGGCGTGTTTTTCGGTGGCAATATGGGCTTCTTCTGTTTGGTATTTGTTCCAATCACAGAAGTTCTCCGTTTTATGAGCCAGGATTGTTAAGCCCATAGGTCGAGTTAGATGAAACGTTGCTAGGCGCTCAGGAACCGGCTTGAAAAGGGAAAGAGACAGTTTCCATAAAACGGATTGATCCCAATCACTCCAGTAGACATGGTCTTTTCCCACGGCCAGGGCAAAAGGATATTGGCCTCCTCCACGATAGACTGTTTCCCTGACAATACAACCTCGTTAATCAAAGTCAAAGTCAAACACAAAACAAAAACTCAATAAAACAAGGAACCGGAGTAACCCGGAGAAGAACACACATACAAAGATAAAAAAAAAACTTCCAGACGTTGTTTACCTCCCAGTACCATCCAAGTTACTCCGCTCAATAGCAAACATTCCATCTGTCAGAATATCACACCAGTACAGCTTCCTATTTCTCATGTCAATCGCCAAGCCATGAGGCATAGAGAGTCCTTTCTGAATAATCGTCTCGTGATTACTTCCATCGTAATTTGAGCGCTCGATACTTGGCTTGGCAGGAGACCAGTTGGTCCAGTACAACACTCTGAAAAATATGTTAAAATTATAAAAACCCCGTCACTTATGCATATTAACTGATTAATTAATTATTTAGCGGAATAAGTTTCACCCCTTTCCGTCAAATTTCGAATGTTCCTATACTTATAACATTGAAAACTGATCCCTAGACTCACAGGGATGGCACCCTTATCTTTCTTTTGAATGCTCAAACAAGTATGCAGATGCTTTGGTTAATTTACAAGCTCAATTACAAAAAAATAACTTTTTCTTCGCGCCATGACTTGAAAGCTCCGCTAACCGCCACGAAGCAATGCGGTCCCATTGACAGGGAACGAGCTCCCGGTTGCAAAACCGAACCGAAACTTGCCCAAAAGCTCTCAGGCGCGGGTCTCGGCCCGGCGGGACGGCGATCGCGCGATGAAAAAAGTCACTATTTTATAATTGAGTTTGTAAGTTAACCAAAGCACCTACGGAATTTTTTAAGCACTCAAAAGAAAGATATTGATGCCGACCTTACGAATATAAGGTCCGATTTTGAATGCGCTCATAGTTAAAGGCGCCAGCTCTCCGGCCAGTTGTCCCCCAATGTTATAAGGATAGGAAAATTTGGAGGAAAGGGATGGAACTTCTTCCGCTAAATAATTAATTACTCGGTTAATATGCATAATTTACA
This sequence comes from Lepidurus arcticus, assembly GCA_003724045.1. Classification (NCBI taxonomy): domain Eukaryota; kingdom Metazoa; phylum Arthropoda; class Branchiopoda; order Notostraca; family Triopsidae; genus Lepidurus; species Lepidurus arcticus. The sequence continues at coordinate 370,067 of RJJA01000003.1, forward strand.
TAGGCTTTCTTCAGCCAGAACACTTCATTTGGTCTGTTCTATAGCACGTATTTGTTCATTTTGAAACCTTACTCCTTAACTCTTTAAAAATTCAAAAGCTTAATACTATTCCTCTTAACAACTTAAGTTTCGAGGTCCTTACTTGTTACAGGGATCGGCAGCAATGCCTCGTGGGCGATCTTCATCTAGAAAGTGCAAAATTTCGGCATCATTGTCTTGTCCGAGGGCAAGTTTGTTAATCGTGCGTTGAAAGCCATCGGTCCAGAATAGCGCATTTTCCCGTTTATCATATAGCAGTCCTTCCACTCTCTCTTCTCCGGTTTCTAAACAAAATTACGTAAGAGCTACTGCTACTCCTCAAAAAATAAAGAAGAACCGGAAAACAACATGTGTTTTGCTTACTCTGAGTGATAGTTTGGGTGTTGTTGCCTTCTAAAGATAAACTAGAGATGGTTACATTATGATGAGCAGCATCGCTGAAGTAAATCTGTTGGCTTGCCGGGTCAAAGGCGACGGCAACAATCACGCTGTTATCGCTAGTATTCAAATGACCTACGGGGACAATTTCGCGGACTTTAGCACCCGTTATAGAAGAGATCACTTCCAAGTGATCCCCCACCGCTATTACCACATCTGCGAAACATGAAAACAAGGAAAAACGATCAGTATCACAATCTCTTATCTCCCGTGTAATATGAATCCCTGACACTAGCAATTCACACGTCTAAAAAACATGTCAAAAAGAAGATTAGGAAAGTAGTTCGCTCAAGACTTCGGAGATAGCGGCAACGGCAATTCTTTTGACACCTCAAACCTGTTCAGATAACCCAATTTTATCAATGGAAAGCTGGCACACCTGTGACGACGCTGCATGAAAAAAAGCGCGACACAAAAGGGGTTTTACAAGACTTTCATCGTCACTTGGGTTGCGAGTAGATAAAGGTGCAATACCTTACTTCAGCCCGCAGTAAAACTTGGTAATATTTTCTTGAAATATTTCGAGTAAAGAATGGAAAGCATATCGTAATAGTCTTTCCTTATTACGCAGTTCTTATTGGACGAGTTCATTATTCTGTTTATGATTATAATGAAGAATATAAACAGAAAGTGGTCCAAAAGGTTAAATGCGAGTAACAGGAAACCGTGGCTCTAGGCTTTGACTACGTGATCAACTACAAAGCCCGCATGGAGGCTTTTATTACCTTCATTTCATAACACAAGCAAAGTCTGAAATTCGTTACTTTATTGCCATTGTTTTTTGTTGATCACGTACAAGAAATACGAAAAGTAGATCAGGAAGGTACACGTATCGCAAAGCGTATCGGCAATATGCCAAATCTGAAGCAGAAAAGGAACGAGAACAAGGTCAACAGCTGTTATTTCGGTGCCTGAAAAGAGTGAACTCCAAAACGTTACCTTCCGCGACAGCTTTGCCACTGAACAAGCACACTAAGGACAAGATCCCACGCAGTAGAAGCCGCATGGTGACACTGCTAATTAACTAACCGAACATAATCACAACCAAGACACTACGACAATCCAATCAGCCCGGCCGGCAATGCACAAGACCACACGAGCGAACGTTCAGAACACAGCAGTAGCAAGCAGGAAGTAAATATAAGCGGTGGCGCTGCGAACCGCGAAGCGAATGAACGACTTTGAACCGGGAACGTTGCTCGGTTCGGTATTTCCTGCGGAAATGAAGAAAAAGCACAATCTTGTGCGAAGTTTTTTGCTTGTATTTGCAATTGAGCATGCTTGATGAGATGATTCGATTATTAACAAGAGCTTGGCGTATCTTTTCTCGCTTCTCATGTTTCTTTCTGTGGGCTCAGACCATAACCACCCAGAAAGAATTCCATACAGGAAAGTCAAACAAGGGATATCTTATACCGCTTAGCTTACAGTCACACAAAAAGAACCACATGATATGTCCGTCGAACGCAACTCAAAACAATGGTCAATTAACTAGGCAGCCGTCAATAGTTTAAAAAAGGAACAGTAGACGTGTAAGAAAAGAGCTCAATATATCACTAGCTTCGATCAAAAGGGGTAAAAATACAAACGCAACTAGAATTCGTCACTGGGTCTTGTTTTTTGCAGTCTCTATGCGGTCTCTTTGGTTTTTAATGCTGGCCGAATGTCTTCTTTTTGCACTGACAAAAGTTATTAAAAAAATATCTAATAAATAAAATGCAAACAAAACGGATTCTAACTGAGCCATTAGGTTTCCGTTTTGGAGTGCAGCGCAGTGCGACATAGATTAAGGGAGAGAAGATTTGGAGTTTTGACAGGGAGGAAGAAAAAATCTACGACAGATAAAATGATTGCTTGTACCTTTGTCCCGCCGAAAATCGAAACAGAAAAATTTCCAATTACGGAAACATTCTCTTTCACCAAACAAAATTTAAAAATGTTCGCCAACAACTGAGCTTCCATAATAATGGTCCCCCAAAATTAAACTTATCCTTTTTATAGGTGAAGCTGGGAAGAAAACTGAAAAGTAAACACAATAATAACAACCCGACGCCAAAGATACTACTGCGCTTTTTTACCACCTGGTTTAAACCTTGCGAGAAGCACAGTAAACGTAATCTTATAGGGTTCCTCTCTATCACAATCCACTTATTAGATTCTCGTTATCAGGAAGCGGAGCAGCCATTGAAAACACGAAGGAAAATTTGTTCAAGTTTGGCGCTGTTTTCTGCTATAAAAAACTGCGTGAATAGGTGTTGGAGGGACGTTGGGGGAAAATTGCGCGATTTGAGTTGACAAGTGGTTTGGTGGATTGATTGAAGTAAATATTGCCTCGTCGAATGCTTCCATGGAGCAAAAAGGATTGCAAGAAATTCCAACAACAAATGTCTCTCTTTCAATTTTCCATATTTCTTTCCGGGGGGGGGGACCAATTCCCAGAGGAGATTCATGACAGGAATGCCTTCCGTTTTGAAACGTTACAAAACAGGTCCATTGGAATCTTGCCTGGCTGTCGAACTCGCGGCCGTCATCGTCATTGCAGCCGCAGCGGCAGCAGTGCTGCGCATTTCTTCCGTTGGGGAGGAATCCGCGAAAAGTAAGTCACCAAAACTAGAAATGAGAGGTTTAGCCGCCAACCGTCCAGTCGAGGCCGCCGCAACGACTCCTGGCAGCACTTCTGCCTGGGGCACGGGTACTGGTTGATCCTGCTCCAGTTCCAGACTCTCATCGAAAGACTCACTTTCTGCCATCCGTTTTACACTGCTGGGGGGAAGACTGACTTGCGAAGCAGGCTCTTTGGTTTTGCTAACGGGGTTCGCGCCTTTACTGGGAAGAAATCGGCTTTTGCGGGGCGCTTCGGGCGTCTTGGTGGGCGTACCCTTCGGCGTGGTGGGCGTCAACCGTAATTTCACGGTGGGGAATGGCAAATTCGCCTTATTACCAGCCGCAACGGCCACCGCCGCAGCCGGTGGAGTCATGGGCATGGACACAGAACTGCATCCCAAAGCGGGACTCAGCTCCATGTCCGGGATCAGCCGCTCCGTTTCCAGGTCCGACTCCGGTGGCTGCCTGGAACCCGTGCCGCTCGCGTCTGGCCTCTTCAATATCGACTTCTTCCGATCTGGGCTGCCGCGTCCGCGCCCATCTATAACCATAAACTCGCATCAACTCTCAAATGCTTTTCCAAAAACACTTCCCAAGGCAAAATAGCTTCAAATTGTCAATAAATATCCGTTCCAAAAAGCAGAACAAAGATGAAAAAAGAGAACTCGAATTCCTTAGGATGACAGGTTTTCACGGAAATAGCTTGGGAACGTGCAGAATTCGCTGAGCAAAAACTAAGGATTGGCTGTCGGTCAAATGTTTTAGTAGTTTATCTCTATCCTAACGCTGTTGGGGTTGGCACCAATACTTGCACTAGTTGCACTTGCCCAAGCCCAATTTATTTTCCAAATTTGTCTCTGTCGCTCATGGCGCTGGAATCCCAGGAACTTGATATTAAAGCCAGGTTTCAGATTTTAAAGAAATAATGGCGCTTCTCTATTGTACCCTATGCTAAATAGGCTACTAAGAAAATACTATGCTAAATACTAACCCACGAAACCCGCTACAGTATGCACGTTCGCGGGTTAGTATTTAGCGTGTCGGGGGTAAAGTAAAGAAGCGCCAAAATAATAACAAGTGATAATAAATTACTGATGATAAATAATGATAATAAATAATAATAAGTGATAATAAAGTGATAATAAATTACTGACAAGTGCTTGTAAAAGGTCATACCCATAGATTGCAGTCCCAAGAAATGATAATTTAGGAACCGAGTAGCCGAAACCAGACTTCTGCCGGTCCGTATCGCTTTGCCTTTCCAACTTTGCTTGCTGGCTTCTTTGCGCGGCGAGGAATCTGCTTCGCATTCCTGGTATGAATCTTCGAAACGAGGTCTCAACTTCCCAACCTGTTTAAATCACTTCATTAGTACCAAGAAGTACAAAAAGCCGAGTCTATGACTAATGAACCCTGCTCCTATTCAAGAAAACCTTGCTAACGCGACAAAACTTCAGCGCTGAGATAAGGAAAACTTTGATTGCGACCTGGAAACCCAATAAATAAAAAGATAAGTTTTTTTTTTTACTTTAGAGGGCCGAGTAGGCGTCGCTAGCGGGTCTTCCATGGGTTCCTTCGCGTCAGTTACAAACGCAGCAGTCGGGATCGCCGTCGATGCAGAAGAAGAAGCAACAGGGGCTAAGGATCTTGCGTTGGAAGAAGGACGACTGCTGTTATCCAATTCCATGGGATTGACGTAAAGCGAGCTTTCATTGAGTCGGTTGATATCCACGTTGGAAGGCGAGCCCAAATCGGAAGTGGACGGAAAGGGATTGCAGGAAGCCCACGTGTCCGAGCTGTCGAAGCTCACGAGATCGGTGGGGCGTGGCGAAGAGGCGTTCGTCGAGGGAGGCAAAGGCGGTGTACTGACTGGCGGTGCCGGCCCTCCGTTACCGGGCTGATGACTTCTGCCCAATTCGGGGTCCAAGGGCCGCATTTCCAAGCTGACATTCGGATACGAAGCTTCTTCATACTTGGAGTCTGGCGAGTTGAGAAACTCGTTCAAATCCTGCGATAAGGAAATTTCTTCAATTATTTTTTGGAAAAAGTTCAAGTACAATGATAACTGCAAGATCTAAGTTATAATCAAGACCCTACACAGAAAAACTTCCATGCAAAGAACAATTTGTCTTCCCGAAAAGAAGTTGTACAACAAACGAATAAATAATGACCACAGAAAATGGAGACTACAGGGTTCTATAAGGTGGTAAAAAGGTGGAAAGGTTTCAAAAAGGTAAGACTTGATTTTCTTTAAATTGCACAAATTCGTCAAGGAAACATGAAATGTATGTTAGAGAACTTGCTTGGATATTAGAAGAGAAATTTTGGCTCATTAATGAAAAATTGGGTTAGATGTTTTGACTGATGAGAGCACGTGACTTGGGTCGTACCTGTCTGTATCAATCAAAAAAGCCGCCACTTTGGGGCGTCCATAAGTGGGTTGAAAACTGTACAAGGATGTAGTGGTTGGATGAAGACTTAATAAAATTCAATGTACAAGGAATAAAGGGGGAGGGGTGGAGTAAAAAGACGTTGGACAAAAAAGAGCCAGGATCGTAAACGGAAGCTCGCTAGCTTCTTTTCTTTTTTGCTCATTTAGGATTTGGCTGTGGAAGGTCGAGGCGTGACAGCAATCGTCACTTGTTTCTTGTCGTCCTTGCATTTCACGATGGAGTGCTGAAGTTGCTGTAATGGGTCAGTTGGCGGACGCTGAGTTTGAGCTTCGCCTCGGTTTTCCTTCTCGCCCTGGAATGCACGACATCAAGCCTCACTGTCAGCGATTACTAGGTTCTATGACAAACTGCTTATTTAAGGTCACAATTAATCATAAATAGCATAAATAGAAAACAAGACACACAAAGAAAGCTAACGGATTCGCTACCCCATCCCCACAACCCATTACGATGAAGGAAACGTTCGCAAGAATCAACACAAGATGGCGGTCCACAAAAATGTTCCCCAAACAAACTTCTAACGGCTTTTCGATTCAAAAACATTGTTTTGTTTTTGTTTTGAAAGGCTAAACTAAATTAACTTAGCAAATTCACACTCGGTAAACTTCGTCTTTTGAAGGTTTTCATCTATGCATACGCTAAGTGAAAGCTGGGAAAATAAAACACAAGTATGAAATAAGGATCACAGACGCCATTGAGGAGGCAGACAGAAGAACAATAGACGACAGCAGCCACAGCTCAAAAAGATGCGTCGAACAATGATTGGGGAGGCCAAGTGGGAGTGCTTTTTGTGTGTGATGATATTTGCTAAACACGACACAAAGGGAAAAGCTTGTTTAAGTAGTAAAGTGTGCTTGGCTGGGTTCTATAGTTGGCACACGTTCACACATACGATGGAGAGAATGTACCAGTGAGGACGCTGCTGTCCCTCTTAGTCAAGGCAACAATGAAGGTTCTGATAAATGTTTCATTGTTATAACGGTTATTCAAACCCCGGCTTGAGCACATCGTGCATTTCAGGGCAAGATGGAAGACAGCAGATGCTTTTTAGAGAAGAAAAAGTTGTTAAAGTGGTTTGAGGAAGTAAACAGGAATCTTAGGGAATAAGGAAAGGAGATTAGAACTTGAAGGAAAGGGGGAAGAAACGGAAACTATAAACAAATGAAAACGTCCAAACTAGTCAGCTAACACCCTCTTCACTACGCATTTAGGATACTAAACTATCCCATTTCCTCTTTAAAAGTATCCATTGTTTCAACCAAGTTTCAATTCGAGACTCTAAATGGTGCCTACGGGCCCCACAAACTTACTGCACAAAGTCTACCAAACTTTCCGAGATGCTTCGCCTCCGGATCCTAATTCTGCAAACTACTTTGTACAAATCTACAGTAGCTGGATACAATTTTCCAAAAAAAGAAGCGTTCGTTATGTTTTTTTAAATTTAATTTTCCTACGGAGTCAAAAGAGAGGCCATGCAAGTGAAAAACCGAACCTGTGTCTGGTATTCGTCGGTAAGTTTTGCACAAGATTTAGCGACCAATCACGGATCTCGTTCTAGAAGATGGACTTGGTAGTTCGCGCGGGTTTTATATTTCGACCACATGACTTAATGGAAGGGATAATCAGGAGAAAGGTAGACGAAGGGGGTTTAACCAGCCGGTACTGGTTCATGCAACCAGGCAAAAATATGGTTAAAAACTGGGCATGTGAAAGTTGAATCCAGTGGAAAGTTGAGTGCCGTAGGATCAAATTTGTGTGTTTGCTTGTTTTGATTAAAGCGGTTGCATCAGGAGCTGCACCAGCTTGGCTACCTGGGCTGTGATGAAGCAATCAGTGCGTGAAGAAGGAGATAAAGGACTGGTTCCGGACGATGTTATGAATTCCGGTGGCAGCCACTTACGCGGAGGTTCCTAATTGGGAATACAAACACAAAGAGACAAAATGATAGATGCCAAAAAGGTGCTTGCAGCATATTGTGTCCGCAGCCTCGTTACTGACGCCCACGTGACCTTTGTGGCTCCAAAGTGCATGACATTCGCCCAAGCTTATTAGCATTATTTACTGCCATTTTTTTCTCTTAGCGCTCAAGGTGTGGCTGGTAGAAGAGTTAAAAGTGTGACTAAAAACTTGATACAAGCGGTGAAAGTCGAAACAAGTGTGAGGAGCGTCCCCCGTGACATGCGATGCAAACACGACAGCGAAGTAATATCGAGAGAGAATATTTACATTAAGAATTTTACATACCCACCATGACGGAACAGCTGAGTACGACAAGCCCTGTCCGACTTTTTTTTACATATATTTTTTGGTTACCCCTGGTAAGCTGATAAATCCTGGAGAAAAATCTCTTTCCTTTATTTCTTTCACGGCAAAGAACATAAACAGACAGATACGAACATGCTTTGTGGCAGAGCGCGATATAACACGAATCTCAAGCAGACCAAGAAGTCACGCACGGTACGCAAGAGTACCACTCTATAAGCGAAGATATCTTTTTTACCCTTTCTGATTTTCCTCTTGGATAACAAAGATAGAGGAGCTTTTGTTCGGTCCCACGTACAAAAGATTTTGGAAGTATTATACGCTATATTCACACACAAAGCATCTCGCGTCTGCTCTGCAGTCAAGATCTCATGAATGTGCTTAGTTCCTCTTCCCTGAATATCATTTCTCAGCCTGAACCTTCTCTCGCTAATCTAACAATGCTACGCTAGACTTGAGTCTAGGCTGTTATGAACCCTTTTTCAGATAAAGCTTCTCTTTCACCAAAGTCAACTTAACACCAAAAAGTTTATTTTCTATCTTAAAAAAAAGTATCCTGTCAATCTAAGCAACTTCCTTGTTTCGAGCAGCTGTTCTTGTGTTCATGTAAAGCGATGTATAGTCTACGAGTACGCTATCAAATCCTTGCGTATAATATGAACTATCGATTTCAAAAGTACCCGACTGAATATAGAAACACAGAAGTATTGCACCAATTTAAATGTTTACGGCCCACGGTGTACTGCAAACAGTTGATATGTTTTTCAAAAGATGGCTCTGATGTCATACCCCAAATTTTCGTAATAGGTTCTCCAGTTTCGGAACTCGGAGATAAACATGACACTAGTGTGTATTATTGATGCAAAACGTTCTCCGGAACACGAATGCCAAACGGGTGTCACTCAAGTAGAAAATTAGATGGGAAATGCATTAGGTTAGCTTAGGTTATGTTAACGATTCTCATCAACTTACCTTGATGAGAATCGTTAAAACTTGCACTTTCTTTCACTCCGCTAGCTGAAAAAAGTAAAAATTCATTGTTAGACAGTGACACACTAGTGGCATTTTTACTTCCGGAATACATTACATACGTGTGTAACTATATCCGGAGACCGTGTTGAATTTTAACAATTGAATAACTTAACCAAGTTATGAAAATTTGAAATAAATCGTATATCTAAATATTTCGACGCAGCCTACCAAAATATTTTTTATTCAGAATTTTTTAAAAATCAATTATATTGTTAAATTTCTTTTAAATTCTAGTTTTAAAGTTGCTGTATTCTCATGATATAACATCAGTATGATATTATATCGGGGTATGATATCAGTGTCATCTTTTGACAAAAGTATCAACTACCTACAGTATACCGTGGCCCTATTCGAACTTTTTCTTCTTTTCTAAAGAAGATGGCGTTGAAAGTTATGTACCTGGATAAATCGAATTGAGAATTTATAGTAGAAAGTTCCTCTTAGGAGAAGTTGAAAATTCAACCGAAAATCAACGGTTTTGGTGTCAAGTTTATCTTGTAAGATATAGTTTTAGAGCTAACGAAAAACAAAGTTTTGACAGGAATAAAAAAAGGTGGGGTAACTTACGGGCGTGCAGAACGTGGAGGATCCCGTAGCCACGGTAAGCGTTTCTTGAGCATTATCATTCATGCTACTGAACTCATTGGAAGGACCTGCACGCTCTAGGGGTGATCGCACGGCGGAAAGTGCGCTGTAGGCCATCTGATCTCGTCGTTTGCCCACCAAGGGTGAATCTTGGAAATCCACCAGCTGGGGGGAATTGGCTCGTGTGGGCTGTAAATGGGCTGCTGAGGCCAACAATGAGGCACCCACGAAGCTGGCGGCGACGGAAGTTGATTGTCGTCGTCTTCCGCGCGCGGATTTCATGCTGTGATCATGATTCTTGTAACAGCCCGTTCCGGTAAAGCCCACGTTGCGTCCACTCTCGCCGCCCACGCTGTTAGCATCCACTTGGGATAAATTGTGTCCTATAACCGAACCGTAAACCAACAAAACTGCATCAGTGGTCATTAACAACGCCGAAGCCACCTTTAAAAAAATACATATGACGTCATCGTGACGACACAAACTTTCCTTAGCTGCTTCCTTGGGTTGGGCAAAAATCGGTATCGATTTTTACAACAATGGCTATCGATACCGAGCAGAGTTGTAAAAAGCTCAGGCAAAACAACAAATGAGCGACAAGGGTTAGTTTCCCACTCTTATCACTTTCATAATCATATTAAGAAGGAAAAAAGTAATGAAAACTATGGCTGATTATGATAAAAATCACCTTCAAAAGTATTCACTAAAGTAGATTTGCTCCCCTCAAGCTCAAAAAGCCTTTTGTTTACCTAGAGGCAGTCCTATAGGAAAAGAGGAGGCGCTTAAGTGAATGTAGGAGGAGCGAAGTTTGTATGTTGTGTATATAAGGATTTTCTTTATGGACTTTCGAAGAAGGTAGCAAAATTTTAGGTGTCTGTGCTGCTAATCTCGCTACTCAAATACCTGTATCGACGATGACGTCAATGATGTCCATACTTTTGGCAAAGGCATCGCGTAGGTTGACGTGATGGAAGGACACTATGCTACCCTCTCTTTTGGCGCGCTCAAGCGCTTCTTTTCGCTTGAGGGCCTTTTCCCTCCTCATCTGATTCTTGTAAAACTCGGTGAAATTGTTGACTACAATAGGAATGGGCAGAGCAATGACCAACACGCCGCAAATGCAGCACACACTTCCGATAACCTTGCCTAGTGGAGTGACCGGATAGATGTCGCCGTAACCCACGGTCGTCATGGTAATACCGGCCCACCAGAAGGTTTCTGGAATGCTGGTGTACTTGGTTTCATGCTCGTCCTTCTCGGCAAAATAACATAAGCTAGAGAAGATGAGCACGCCCATCGCTAAGAACAGCATGAGCAAGCCCAGTTCCTTGTACGAATTGCGCAGGGTGAAGCCCAAGCTTTGTAAGCCCGTCGAGTGCCGCGCCAATTTCAAGATGCGGAGGATTCGCATAATACGGAAGATTTGCACGACCCGGCGGACGTCCTGGAATTGGTCCGTGTGCTTATTGGACTCGATGAGGAACAAGGAGACGAAGTAAGGCAAGATGGCCAGCAAATCGATCACGTTCATAGGTCCGCTGAAGAACTGCCACTTGTTGGGCGACGCCAGGAACCGCAACAGGTACTCGAGCGTGAACCAGGTAATACACACGGCTTCCACCATCCCCAAGTAGTGATTGTCGGTAATGGCGCCATCCTCGTCCTTCTCTTGAAGACCAGGCATGGTATTGAGCGTCAAGGCGATCGTGGACAAAACGATGAACAAAATGGAGATGACTGCGACCACCTGTTGAGACGACAAAAGTCAAAGGACGAGGCCCACACCCCGAACAGCGGGGACCACACCCAAAGAATTTTTTGCGTCAACGAGGTTGTTCTCAAAGTTTTCGACGGACTAAATTTGCAGATTTTTTGGGGGTTCGATGGCCTTCTTATAGTGCTCGCTAAAAACAACCTACTGCAGTCATTTCATTACCCCAAAAGCCTTGGCTAAAAGGCAAACAGGTAATTTACTTGCGACCCAAAAAAGTGCATCAAATCAGCGTAATCAAATGGGCAAACCAGACAAAAGCTTCTCGTATCCGCCTAATTATCCCACAAAGTTTTTTTTCTTAATGTTGTGAAAAAATACTTTAATTTTCCCTGGAAGTAACAGCCTGTAATTTGAGGAAAAAAGTGTCTGTACTTTAATAATTAAACCCGGTAAAAAAATTTAAAACTCGAAATTACATGAACCTTAACCTTAACAATTTGCTTCCAGAAAAAGAATCTGAATCTTGTTATATTTATTCCATTTTTAGACTTGTAATCAAATTAATTAAGGTATACGAGAAACCGAATTCGTTCCATGATTTGATCTACTACTCAAACGTACAGGATTTGAAGCGACCCCAAAACCGGTATCAGCAATTCCTGTGAGCTGAGACTGAACCAAGACTGTACACCCTGAACACTCAGTTAAAAGAAGTTAAACTTTTTATCGCGTATAACTTTTTTTTAGCTTTTTAACTGAACAGTTGAATCCTAAGTTTAGCAGTTTAACCTAAGATTTCTTTGGGTTAAAAAAAGTTTAACCAACTAAGGTGTTACGAACCCTTTGGACTGAACATTACTTCGCAAAAAATAAAAATAAAAAAATCACCAAAAAGTGAATGCATTTTATATTGGAAAGTCTGTTACGTGCGAATAGGTTTTTGTCACTTCAAACCCCGTAAAAGAAACTCTACCCATAAAAGGTACTAGGCACTAATGGAATCTCGTTCACACATGCACAAAAAAGGGGTAAAGGCTATACCAGAGACTTGTCTACTAAGTTACGTGGCTCTCCAAATGGCTACACGAAGGCGGGGTATACTTTTTCCAAAGCAGAAACGCAGCAGAAAGAAAATAGTAGCTACTCAGATCGATCGAGAAGGTGTTAATCTCCCCAAGAGTCTGCCAGAGAGACAAATAAGAAACCCAGCGAGGAAAAAAATGGAGCCATTGCACATACAGAGAACGTCTCTCGGGAAGCCAGGTCCAAAAGCACAAGCCATGCATGTCAAGGACTCGACAAGGCATTTTTTAAAAATAAAAAAAAATGGAAAAAATATGGCCTAGCCCTCCAAGCCATACTTTGATACGACATTTCTTTCACAGCAATTCGACATGGAAAGAAGCCCGTACGGACGTTAAAAGAAGGGTTGGAAAGGGTTTGTGCTTGGTCAGGGTTCCAAGTTTTTCTCTCAACAACCAAGATAAAAGTGAAAGATTGGCAAGAACTTGGACCCAGCACACGAGAATAGATTTGTCGAACACGCACGAAGATTGACAGAAATTTGATAAGAGATAGTTTAAAAGGAAGAATGAGTTAATTTGTTTCATTTCTGCGTCCGATTCCTTTCCTTTACCCACTATTATATTTGCTTCTATCTCTTTTTAAAAGGGTCGTGGAGACATTCCGACATTGTTTTACAGAGCTGTCTGCAGAAGCAGCCCAAGTCCGCGACAGATCTCAGACTGCGACACGATTCGCGTCAGCATTCCCCCAGCATTGACCCCAGTCAGCACAACCACTCTCTGGAATGACTGCAGTACTACCGGGAGCCCCCCAGATCTTTTGCTTTTCTCATCAGAAATTTCATAACTACCTCTTCACTGAACTGCTTTACCAAGCAGTTCAGTAAAAAGGAGTGTATAGTCAAATTTCTGGGGCGGGTAGCGGAGTAATGCTTGCAGTTCATTCCAGAAGACAAGAAGTTACTGAGAAACGGGTCCAATCCTGGCGTAAATGTTGCGCCAAACTGTCGCTAGGAGTCTTTTTCCACTAGAGAGGTCTGTAACGCAGAAATGGCCTTGTGTTCGCATCATAGTTTTGCGTTTTTTGTGTTTCGTTGTCTTTCCCCCAGCGTGGTGTAAAGCACTAGTAACGTGGGTCGTTAAGCTCTGCCCATTCTGAAGAATCAGATTAGTGTTCCTTTCTTTTGGCTTGCTCAAGTTGTAACAGTACGAAAGACACAATCAAACGTTTTCCAACGAGTGAAAATGAGAGTGCGCCAAATAGAAAGAAAAGAGAGAGAAGGAGTGAGAGAGGGTAACACATGGGATGGTTGCAACAGCGAGAGACGGCACCAATAAGTTTCTCCGTGGACGAACAACCTAGAATGTTTGTGGAAACTTTTTAAGTCTGCCACGAGAACAAGTCAACACAGTAAGAGAAAAGGCTGTCATTTATCCAACCCACCTCCCGAAAGAAAAAGTAATTAACAGCGCCTTACCCAGGCAAAAATAAAAATTAACACAAAAATCCCAACAATTTGAATTTCCGTTAGAAAAACAGGCTGGCGTGTATATCACGTAGAACACGCAGAACTTGGTCACCGGAACCAAGTCAGAAAGTTCCAAAGGTCAACTGAGAGCAAACTTCACTCGTTTAAACTTTTAAATTACCGGAACTTTTATGTTTTTCTCACTTTGTCAACGCGACTGTCAAAAGAAAACATTCAAACTCCGACATACGCCTTACGACTCGTAAGTATCGACGTAAATATCGGTTCAACTTATCGAGGCTTATATCGACTCCAACGCGCGACATTCAAAAGTAAACGTTCGAACTACTGCACACGACGTACAGGCTTAGTTGCTATCGAGATAAGTTCAGTATTGGCTCAGTGTAACGAGGTTTATTCGATTTCGATTTAAAAAAACGATGAAAGACTGCTTTCTCGGTAAATAATGGATGGAAAACCATGAGAAATACCTCATTCGATTCGATTTCACGCGAGTAATTGAGTAGTTTGGGTCTTTGCTGTCAGTTAACTTTTGCGATAGAGAAAATGAAAGTTGAAGGCGAGAAGAGATAGTCACGAGAAGAAACAGCCCCAACAACGAAATATTTACACAAAGCCCAACAAATCATTAATCCTACCCATTGAAACAAACAAATTTCGTTCTCTGAAAGCACATGGGGCGTGGCTGAGGTGGCTAACGCAACGATAGACGGTGCTTTCCATCGACACAATTTACAAAATCTGAAGCTTTACGAGAAGGACTCGTGAGGTGCGACAGGAATGCTATTTTACAATCCTACTATTTAGTCTCTTTCCTCAAAAAAATAATCTATAAAAAATACTAACACTCTAAAAGAACTGAAAGTCCACAGACCTTCAAATATGGGTGTTCCGGTCAAGATTTGATAGCTTTACCCAATCTGGGATGGATATTACGAAGAGAGAGAGAGGGGGGCAGGGTTGAATAGCCATAGCCGCAGCCAGATGATAAAAGTCAGGAAAGAAAATGAAATAGAGCGGAAGTCCTGCCCCACTCCTCCAGATGGCTAAACTTTTCCCATTCCCGCGATGTTATATCTTTACGTCTCTTTTTTTAGCAACAGTAATACGCATTGCAGATCTCGCGCGTCATGCTTGTACCCAAATTCAGCAAGAAAGTTCTTAAAAGAAGGATATATAGTTTTCGGCCCGCGATATAGCAAAATGAATGGAAGGCAAAAAAGAAGCGTCCAATCCAAGCGGAAGATTCTAAATCTGCCCTTAGGCTAGCGTTGCTAAGTAAAGGAGGGGCTTATTCCCGCTACAAGTTAGCAGGAGCGACTAAAGTCTACTTCCAAGTCAACTTTAGCGTGTACACTACTTTGACTGGGAGGTTAGGGAACTACTTCTAAGTTTCAAAAAATTTGCTTTTTCTATGTTAAAAAAAGCTAAGAAAAATAAATTTTAAAAAAACGTAAAGGGGTACGACTCACCCGGGCCGCCACGGAAGTAGTAGGCTTTTCGAGTAAATCCCACAAGAATTTCTGGTATTGGGTGCATTTCCCATTGCCAAATTCCTCCTCCTCTCGTTGCTTGAGTGACTCGGCTTCTTTCCGCATTTCTTCGTGCACATGCTCCTTCCTTTGGTGGTACTTGTGCTGGCAACAGGACTCCAAGTACAGTTCATCGACGCCCCAGTATTCTAAATCATCACTGAACGCGATCACGCACATCTCTTCCACCAGGTGGAGCTTGCCCGTGCGGTAAAAGTTGAGGATACTGCTGAAAGAGCGGGGGTGTCTGTCAAAAAAATATTCGTTGTCAACGAGCGAGTAATCGTCGCACAATTCCATGATGGCTTCGTGCGTATTGCACTCGCGTAACCGACCCAGGCGCGTATGGGGCAGCCGCTCCAAAGTTCGCCACAGCACTTCGTGTTTGACGCCGCCCACATTGATACACACCCGGCGGTTCAAGGCTTTGCTCCGCATGATCATGAAGGGTTCCGGCGGTAAGGAGCTCATCGAACGCGAGTGAGCCCGGTGCATGGGCCCACTACCACAGCCGCCGGCACTGCCCCCGAATTGGGTGCCGCCCGGTGACGTCATACTGGGCAAGGGACCGGCCGCCGAGACCTCATCGCGTTCGTCCTCCGAATCCGTTTCGGAGAACACGCCCCCACTTTCATTTTCCCAACGTACTACAGCCGCAGGCACGGCCACCACTGTCGTTCCATTGCTAGAGGGCATTCCTGCCCCGGCGGTCGGCACCCGAGCCGGCAGGACCGACGCGATACCCCCGTTGCCCGCGCGATTCAAATTCGAATTCTGACCCGCTTTCTGCGTCTCAGACACGGAGCCGGCCCATGCTGTCGTCGGGTGCGGCGGTTGAATTTCGCCGCTGCTATCGATTCCGTTAACGTTGCCGCCGCCGCCATTAGCTGATTCTTCCTGCAAGCCCCCCATTTCCGCTGCCATCTCGACGTGTTTCGACGTCATCGACGTTTCGCGCCTACGTCATTCAACTAGGAGGTGAGGTGGGAGGAGAAGGAGGCGAAGAAGACACGAAAAGTCCGGAATTATTGAAAAGTCGAAAAGTCCGGAATTATTGTCGGATTCGTGATTACTGATTAGTCAATCGAGGATTTTAGTGCAATTGATTCGCGCACGCAAGAACCTAATTAGCTTGAGTGTCCTCACATGACCTCCGATGGGCATGTGAATATAATACAGGACATGCTCAACTCATGTATTATGTATTATGGATACTTTGATAGGCTTATTGGCGGGGGCCCGCCGCACCCCGGGTTGGGGAAAGAAGACGAAAATAAAAATAAAAATAAAAATGGCCCATTTGGGAGTCCTCTTTATTTTTCTTTTCATAGACGTTTTGGCTATCGCATACACAAGTCTAAAGCAAGCTAAAGAAAATTCGGACAAGTGTGCCATCAACTCCACGCGCTCTGTTTATTGATCGTAGAGCGGAGGCGAGCCCGCATAGTGGAAGCCGCACCAGGGTATAGACACAAGACAGAGCTGAAAGTGAATAGAACTCCCTCTCTCGTCTTTCTCACTCGAACTTTTGGCCTTATATAGAAAGTAAAACAAGAATGAAAAAGTAGCACAGTAGACGCCGATGTACACTTAAAAAAAATCTGGCACGACCTATAACTCAAATGAAGTCCGTTCCGAAAGGAGACTCCATGCCGCGTTTTTCATTCTCGCTGAAAAGTACGTCAGCACGCAAGGGGCGGGGCATGAGGTCAATTCTCCTTTTCAGCAGTTTCTTACCCCCGTACTAGGTTAATCTTACCCCACTTATTAGCGTTTAACATGAGCAACCTGCGTGCACCTTAATGTGAAAGTTGCCATCGATTTTTATTCATCTCACCCACAGTAATGCGGTGACTTTGGCTCACGCAAGGTCTCTTCGGTCTTTCTATATGTCTGCAGAAAGGTATCTGCAGAAATATAACATTCTGTAGTCGGAGGTACATCCAAAACTGTACAAAATATCTATAATTTTGGTATTTTTTTTACTATACATTTTTTAACAGAACACCTTTTCCCAGCTAGGGTCCAAAAGACTCGAGAAAAGGTAGATATAGGGTCAAAGGTGAGAACGAGATTTTATGGGGTACATTGTGCAGCCTAAACCTGGCCCCTAAAAGTCCTTGGAGCGTATAAAGCTGGGAAACGGGAACAGAAGTACACACATAACGGGACATGTAACTATTGCTCTCCGATAGGCCACGCCCACTTTGGGGGAGGAGGTTGCCCGCTGAGGCCGCCGGAACGAAGGAGTCGGAGCTTCAACAGTAATGGCTATAAAACGAGGTGAGCTAACCCAACCGGGGCAGGGTGGCTGCACAACCTATGACCTTTGACATGACTGCAGCGTTAGGGTTGCCTTGCTCTTCCCCTTGTTGCCACCAATCGATGAGAGGAGCCTCCCATGCTTATAACTGCCATCCTTCCGACCCAAACAAAGAACGGTGAAGTAGTTTCCTGTTAACTAGTGAGTGTGATAGAAATGACCATCTTTTTCTTCTTCCTTCGTACTGGACGGGTACTGCCCCAACCCCCCCTTTCCCTGACGTTACTATCGACATGAATTCCTAAAGAGCTTTTCTACGCACTTGGTGTTCCTCTTCCTTTCCCCGGCGCCGCGCCTTCGAGAAATTGGGAAGAAATAATGTATTACTGTCGAATTTCTGCGAATTTCTCCGCAAATAACCTGATTAATTTGGCGCCAAAAATGTCCAGATAGCCATTGCGAGTACTAATTGAATTTCTGTTGCAGAAATTCCCAGAAATCGATGGAGATTTGCGGCGTATTTCTGTCAGTCTTTAAGCCGTAAGAGGATGAAATGGAGTTACATTTCTGCGGTATTAATGTATTACTGTCGAATTTCTGCGAATTTCTCCGCAAATAACCTGATTAATTTGGCGCCAAAAATGTCCAGATAGCCATTGCGAGTACTAATTGAATTTCTGTTGCAGAAATTCCCAGAAATCGATGGAGATTTGCGGCGTATTTCTGCCAGTCTTTAAGCCGTAAGAGGATGAAATGGAGTTACATTTCTGCGGGTTTTTTCGTTACTTGTGGGACTCGGTAAAGCATGTTTCAGGAAACAGTAAGTGAAAATTCAGCCGCAACAAAATAAAAAGAAAAACAAGATTGTAAATCGCTCGGCTCGGAAAGCGAGAGAAACTGATAAATGAACCCTCCGGGGACGGGCACACAGTGATAACAATTGCAGCTACATTTACTACCTGCCATAAATACGTTCACTGCTAAGGTCCTTTAGGGAATCGCATACGATTACGATTACAACTCTAATATTTAGCTCATTCGGAACCCCACCGGAATTGATTCTCCCCAAACTCGGTTAAGGCGAAAAGTGGAGATGACTCCCCCGGAATTGCTCAGCCACGTAAACGCACAAGCCACATGGAAGCTCGCAATTAGGTCAATTCGATCAAGGAACACGGGGAAGGGTGAATTGCCCTGACCCTACCCATAATTTCCCGGTAATCTTCGAAAACAGTTCCATAACTTCCCTAACATAACATCTCTATCATATGGCGTTCCCCCTTCTAACCTTGTTTCCCTATGTAGATCCACAACTAAGAACATGGGCAGTATAAACACACATCTACACTCGTTACTTTATGTGCCATGCGTCGTTCAGTAAACCCCTACCCCCCTCTTCTCTTTGCCTCCGACAAAGAAAGCTTTTTTGGAGTTTTACATCCATCCAAGGGAAAAACATCCAATTCTGCTGTACTCTTCCCAACCTTTCTGTACTATATACTACCAGCGCGTCCCGCGGTGGATCAATACCTGCAGCTACAGCTTTTCCTCTGTTTCTATTCTCCGTTTCCCATTTGCCCTCTTGCACATCACCGACATTACTGTGCCCCAACCCCCCAAACCTAAGCAACTTGTCAAACCCAGTAATAGAATACCATAAACTCAACTAGCTTTTCCAATCTCTACAATCGTTGTAAAGGAAACATTAAGTTAGGAGTGAAACGACAAAGATTGATTGACACAATATAATTTTTCGTTCGCTTTCCAAGGTTTCATCAATTGCATTTGCATACATCAGAAAAGTTCAAGACTTGCGATAGCGAAACTAATTTTTGCTATAAGCTACCATGGGTTGGCTATTGTTGCAAAATCGTTCAGTTCCTTTGTTTCAGCTTCGTTTCCCTTCAAAGACAAATAGGTGTTGGTACAGTACAATCTAACTTGATAGTAGTATCGATCGATTCACACGAATAATCGTGGTATGACCTTCTTTGTGTGTGTCGTAACGTCCGTCAACAGAAACGCAAAAGAAATGTTGATATTAGGTACGTAATTCCCTTTTCGACGCAGTGAAGACAAGAACTATTACAAGTATTCTAAATGCCCAAAACGATCACAAAAATGCTACAAATTTATTACGATGTTAAAAATAGCTCAACTACTACAAACTTGAAGTCTTGAAGGAAATTATCTGTATGGTCTCCCTTAAAGTGAAAAATAAAATATTTTTTTCGTATACAAGAATGTTCTTCGAAATTTGCGAAAGTTCGGAAAATTCGAAAAATTCTTCAAAAAGACGATTTTGGTCACTTCGAAAAATATCATTCATCATTTCGTATCAAATTGATACAACTACCAATTATAATAATCCCATTTTAAGATTTCCCATGTACAAAATAAAATCGAATTGGATCACATAAAACATGAAATAATATCTAAAAAATATTTATGTAAATAAAAATTGTCAGAATAAAATTACTTTATAAAAAAATGACTAGAAATTGTTAATGTAAAGTTACTTTCCTTACAGTTGGTTAACCAAACTGGATAAACAGGAAACTACGGGAAGTTACATAGTGTCATAAATAACTAAAAAACATGACAGTCCTATCACGACAAAGTGGCGGTGGCGTTGTTTTAAGATGAGTCTGACAGATATGACTCAGTTTGTAAGCATGTTTCAAACAGTAGGAACACTTTACTTATATTTTTTTGCATTGCTCCATTAGTCATCGCCAATATACGTGCCGGGTCCAAATTAGCCTAATTAATGACAGTATTGATCGCTCTGTATTCCCAAAAGTTCCCAAGTCTTAGATAGCATGAGAGTGGAATTCTAGAGAAGCAGATGAAAAGCATCTGAGACAGATTTCCTGTGCCTTGTAACCCTGCTTTTCTTTCTAAATAAATAACTCGGAGTATGGGCAAGTAGCCAGCACCCCTTTCACTTTGGCATCTTCGCACCGAGAGCGAGAAGCTGGAAAAAAGTCACCCAAAACCCTAAAAATGTCAACATATTTTTAACCCACGCTTTTCATCCCCCTCCCTACTTGCCTTAACAGTTTCTACTTTGAACCTGTGAAACTGTCAAGGCAAATAAATAAAAAAATATAAAAAAATACACCTCGTTTGCTAAGCTTTAATTAGGCACGTTTGGAGCAACTCGGCCAAATTATCTCCCCAACATCGATAACCCGGGTGGAAAAACGACCCCATGCTACGCAACCCAGCACGTTATTCGTTTTCCGGTTCCTCATCTCATTTTGTCTCATCCTCCCCATCTCTGGGCGCTGTGCCAAGGGTAAAAGTATATACAGTATCTGAAGCGTCTTTTGGTGAGTGACACATAAGGAAGCTTGGTTTCGCTCATCACGAAAATATCCGCTCATTCCCTTTCCCCTCAACATATTGCATCTTTGCTGCTTCACGCTGGGGACAGCTTGCAAAAGCTTGACAACTCATGGCAGCTTTTAGCCCCCAATCCCGAGTGCTTTTTTGTGCAAATAACTCTTGAAATGTCTGAGTTGTGGGTGTTTTTCCTGCTCGAGAACCTAGACAAGACACATCTTGGGCTTACTTTAGAAAAAATGTGAAGGGTAGTAGTTGAATTCCTGGTCGAATCCACATCCACGCCACCATGACCAGGTCTGTGAAAGAATGTTTGGCCCGGACTCAACAATTTTCCTTGGATGAACAAGTCAAAGTTCCAGGTCATCCTTTGTTGCACGTTCATAGCGTTACTGGGATCCTGAAAATTCTGCAGAAAAATACTTCACTGTCTTCAACCCATGGTGGCAGAACCAAAACCAAAGAGACGTGTTTTCTTGGCACTTTTATGCACTTTTCCCAAATCCAAATTTGCTGAATGAGAGATTTTCAAACTGGCTGAAAATGGAGCTTCCGCGAGTGTCGTTCTTCGTTTTCTTTGGTTGCACTAACTGGATTTAGTAAGAGCACGATTTGCGTTTGAACGTCGAATTATGGCAGAGCGAAAGAAGCTGGAGTACAATCGTGGTCGACGGGGTTGCTGCCATGTTTTGCGTGTTGCTTTTGGGCGGAAAGCAAACGCGGAGTGACGAGGCCCGGAGGCAAATGAAGAACGGGGAAAACGCAGTACGAGTCAAGGGGAGCTGCTGCTCCGGCTTTAGCTTGCAGTGTTATGGGGGAGGTACGTAAGCAGCCGAAAATTCGGCGGTGGCGACTCGGTGAACAGAACAGAACAGCGTGCAGGATGTGGGGTAGAAGGCAGAAGGGATCTAACCACGCAAGTAAAAACGACGGGAATCGGTCGATAACATCGACCAACATTCCCGCGACGCATTAACAGGCGTCTTCTGTTCTCCACTCTTCATATTCGCCTCGCTGCACCTTGTCCTCGTCTGCTCTCCCGCAGAAAGAAATTGCATTTGCTTTCCACAGCACTTGCATTTCTGAATTATAGATTGCAAGTGCCGCGGCATTACGTTGCGTGGCAATAGCCACAGGACGAGGGGGAAAGTGGGATACTAGATCTTTAAACGGAAAATAAAAAAGTTCCATCAATTTTCGTCTATTATTCAAGTATTTTACTATTCTAGCTTGGCACAATTACTTTGTCGAGTGAGTTAGATCAATAGAAAATAAAGCGTCTGGCTGCAGAAAGACGACATTTTCATCGCCGAGCAACGAAATCACCGCTCATCATAAATCGTTTGAGTTCAATATGGATAAACTGGCGCTAGGTGACAGCAAAGTGTGGAAGGAATTCCTATAAAGATCCTTACATTTCTTAGAATGTATGAATACGAAAATGAACAGGCAAATGGCAAAAACTTTCTTTTAGCTTTCTATTAAATCATAGATGTCAATTTGTGTGATTGAAGCTAAATAAGCAATTGTATAAAATGATTTACTTATTGGGTTTTCTTTGATTTTACCGCAAATCCGATCTTATTTTGGCAAAATGTGTTTAGAGATACAGTTAACTGAATTCTCTAAGTATTGCATACACTCCGCGTATTTAACTTGAAAATGGGTTGGCATTCTGTTTTTTAAAAGAGAATTTACCACAATTCCCCTATTCAATCGCCATCTATGGACTCAAAAATAAGACAGGAAGCTAAACAATAATATATAAACCAGAGTTGTTGCTGTGACAGCAATAAAGTCTATTTTAGTAAGGTAAATATTATATATAAAATTATTACAGTAAATTAATTCTCAGGCTAACCCATATAATCATAGGAAAATGTCTGAAATGGCAGAAACCAACGATATTACTCTCCAGCTCTTACTCCCACGTGAACAGCACGAATCCTACTTTGCTACAACGTTGCAAGGTGCATTTGCAACTTCAGCTAAAGCCGATGTCATTCTAGTGTGCCAAGGAAAAAAGGTGCGAGCTCATCGAACCATCTTAGCTGCAACAAGTCCATTATTAGCTCACATCCTGCGACCTTTATACTATTCCGATTTGATCCACGTGGTCCTGGATGGCTTCAAGTACAGTCAACACAAGTTCCCACTCCCAACTTAAATGCTATATTATAATGTATAGTTCAAGATTATTAATTATCGCCTTATTTTCCTCTAGTCCAATCGTGCTACCGTCGTTGATAGAGTTTATCTACCATGGCACAGCGACTGTCGCGCCAGGAATGGAAGAAGCCTTCAAAGAATTACTCCTAGAATTCGAAATAGGTTCATCCACAAATCTAACGACCGTAGAGAGTCCGTCTACCCTTGTCACCCCTCCTGAAGTTGAGCAGGATACCCTACAATCCGTCGAAGAAGAAGATGAGGAGGAAGACGACATAATGGACGACGGTCAGATCGAAGAGCCGAATGACGACGCCGATTTCACTCCTGCTTCCTCCTCGAAACCTGTGAAAAACGGCGTCGCCACCAAACGCTCTCGGCGGGCTATAAAACAGGAAAACGGCTCGAGTGATTCAAACCTGTTCACATGCCAGCATTGCGGGGTCAAGTTCAGTCGCCGCTCTTCCCTAACCATGCACATGCGCTTGCATAACGACGAACGACCCTTTGTTTGCGGTATTTGCTATAAACGCTTTCGCCAATCAGGGCATTTGCGAACCCACGAACGCATCCATACGGGTGAAAAGCCATTCCAGTGCGACGTCTGCAGCAAAGTGTTCAGCCACGCCAGTACTTTGGCTGAACACAAGAATCTGCATACGTGGGAGACGGTTTACACTTGCGATCTTTGCCATCGCACTTTCCCCCAACGACGCGGTTTGCATAAACACGCCTGCGACCGAGGCAACGCCAATGCCAACAGCATCCAATGTTCCAAATGCCCCAGAACCTTCCCTAACGCCGCCAGTTTCAAGTCCCATTACTCGCAGGTCCATAGCCCGTCCTCCACTCCCATCGCCGAAGATTCGGTCTCGTACCTTTGCCTGGAATGCAGCGAGGTGCTCAGAACGGAACCGGAACTCATGCAGCACACGATGCAAATTCACGGCGCCACCTCTTACGCCTGTCGACGTTGTAAAGTGGATTTTGAAACAGTTTCCTCATTTGACAGCCATGTTTGTGATGCTTGACTAATGTTACGTCGTGCGGTATGGTTTGGAATGAGAATACAGTGTTACTAAAAATCAGCATTTTTTTATTTCTTTAAACCTACTGCCATATTTTTTACGTCTAACGCGATTGCAATTTGCATTCTTCCAAGAATGTTTTTTTTGCATTTTTGGAAATCGAGGAAGATGGGCGAAAGTTAAAAAGGAAAACGATATAACACTCCAGCCGCGTACCACGTGCGTGGCCGGGGTCAACATATACATGACATTGCCATTCATGACCTCTTTTTTGTTTGTACAAATTTGCGTGTTTCTTTTCTTGCTTACCCCCATTACGGCAAGAAACTTTCCAACTTTTTCGTTTTTTCTGCGTTTTTCTTACTATATACAATTTCAACAACTCTTGGTTCTCTTGCTTCCACGTTTCGCCATATATAAAAAAGAACGGGGTTTTTCAAGTTTTGACAAAAGTTAACTAGATCCTCATTTGTGCTGCGACTCTTCACGGAAAAGAAGCACAACTCTTTCGCAAAGTTACAGGGCGCCAAGGGCGTCACACATACTTTCTCAACGAAAGATTCGTTAGAATAGGAAAAATTAAAACGAAATAATAGCTTAGAAAACAACAGTCCTTTTCCACCCCACCGGACCCGAAACAATCATGAATATTACTGTTCCCTGACTGTGACTGTCACTCCTTTTTGGATTCTTCTTATGCTTTTAAAAAAAAAATCATCCTGGAAGCAAGACCCCAAGCCGGAAAAGAAAACCTTCTTAAAAAGAAAGGCATAGGAAATTCAAGGAATGTCCGCCTTTTTGGGGGGGGGACGACAGGAAAGATAAATCAAATCAGAACTCAGGACGAGACCCCAAAACACAGCATTTGTTTGAAAAAATATCATTGCGAAAGCTAAAAAACAACAAAGAAACAGGAAAGCTACTTTTGTTTCAGAGTTTGCACAAGGAAGTGTCCATTAAAAAACACTGGGTGGCAAATTTACGCCATGAGGGAGAGACTCTTCCATTTCCGTGCGCATGCGTGTAAGTTTTTTTTTGTTTGTTTATGTTTTCGTTTTAATTTTTCCCGTCCAAATTAAGCTGGCTTCGTGTCTTCCTTTCCGACGTGAAAAATCTTGAATTCTTTTCGACTCAGGAAGCGTATTTTGCCACAACGTAGATGGTGTTGCAATCTCCAGGCACTTTTTGGAACAGCTTTCCGGAAGGAAAGCCTCCTCCATTCAGTTTTTGCTTTTTATTTACTTCATTTAAGTTTTCAATTAAGTTCGACCGCTATTTTCGTATCACAGAAGAAAACGTTTCCCTCGCTTTCCAACTCGTAAATAAGTAAATGTCTCGTGTGTTCTTCAGCTCTGCGGTTCGGGTTTCAATATGGCGGCAAAAGCCGAAAATCTCCATGGGAAGTTGCCATTGCCAGGATAGCAAACTAAGTAGAAGTGTTGGAAACATTCTGCTTTTCGTTTTTTTACAAAAACAAATAAGGAAGTAGATCTGGTATAAGGGGTATAGAAACTTGGTAGAACGCGGGAAACACAACGCTGCTAGTTCGCTGGGCACCATTCATTTGTGGAACCTATTACTCAAAACAGTTAGCAACTTCCAAAATCCTTAGATGCTAAAGACCAATAGCCACCAAAACCCACACAATGCGATCGATGCTTGTAGCCTACAGTACTCTAAGAATGACAGACTTTGTTTTAAACTTTCACGATAAGCCATTCACGAGTTATTGACACAAATCTTTGGTCGTCTGAAGGTGTGGCTTAGCGTTTGTTACCATAGTTGGTATTTACTCCCATGCTCAAAACAATAAAAACAAAGCTTTCTCTATCAAAACATATGTCCACGACGTCAAAAAAGCTGCAGGATACTATTATTAGCAGTTCACGAGTTATTGGTATGAAAAGCTTTGGTCGTGACGTCACGATCGTCTCAAGGTGTGGCTTAACGTTCATTACCATGGTTACTGTTTACTTCCATGCTTAAGACAATAAAAACAAAGCTTTCGGGTATCACAACCTATGTCTGTGACATAAAAAAGCTACATGATCCTATTTTTCTTTCTTTAGTAACTATTTTTTTCGTGACTTATGTAAAGAAACACTATCACTAGAACCTAGATCTTATGCTCTATTTTTAAAATAGTTGTTTCTTGGTGGCTTTTGTCCTTAAAACGTCGTATTTTAACTTTATACCTTATCATGTATAGAGAATCCACGTGGACCATCATCTCTGTGCTCTTAAACTCATTCAATTCTTTTCGAATGGCGGCTTTTTCCTGTGGCGTCAAGCGCGTCCAAGGTCGATCTGCCCGTCGGTCGTAATCAGACGCGTCCGCCACTTCCACATAATCATTGAAACGGATGATCTAAACACAATGTATAAATTTAGCCCCTCCAAAAAAATTAATCGCAAGATCTGCAGAACGTCAATACCTTCCGTTCCTTAAGCTCCTCAATTGTTGGCCGGTAACTCAATTTTCGAATCAAAGTCCATTTCCTTTCTTCCCGTTCTTTTTTCTCTTCCGCTGGACTAATTCCTATATTATCCCCCAAAAAATAAAAAATTAATCCTATTATCACTGTTCGTCACCCATCACTCAATATCTCACGTTTCAGGATGTTCCTCTCTTCCAATTCCTCCTGAGTCGGCCTAAGGCTGAGCCTCCTATCAACGAGGGGAGAAAAAACGACATTAGGATCATGTATTGAATATGCCAGCAGGATATGGGATTTTCGCTGATGGAGTGAAAGGCTTTACCGTGTCAATTTGGTTCCTATGGCATTCTTGTGTTCTATCCTCTCCTTTTCAGTTTGAGCAAACAAAATTCCTCTCTCAATCAGCTCCTGTTTATCTGGTCGCATGGCTAGCTTGAGAGCCAAACTATTCTTACGTGCAATTTTAGCCGCTACATAAAAAAGTTAGTTAGTAACATATTTTCCAAAAGTTTTGCTTTCGATCTGCTTTACATACCTTCATCCTCAAATCCTTCTTCATCTCGGTATAAAATAGGTCCGTCTGAAGAATCATCCGAGTCATCATCCTGGGATGGGACTTGGAAACTGGGTCCTGTGGGGGGCAGATGCAAAAAAGACGGTCGATGTTGCTGCTCTTTGCTCGAGTCTCCACTGGTGTTATGATTATGATCATGCCCGCCTGCTGACAGCCCAAACCTAAGAAAAACGGCCAAAAAGTTACTATTCACGGTCTTTCTGCCTTTTTAACCTCAAATAAAATAAATAATACAAGAATGAAATAGATAAACAACATAACCACAACACTGAAAGTTTGACAACAATGAATAAATAAAGGAACAAAAATAAACGACGGCCATAAATAAAGTGAGCAGCGAACAGCTTTTTCAAGGTTTCCATGTGTTTTGGTGCAGTACATTGTAAATAAATAAATACAAAAAGAATGATTCCGCATGCTCCAAGAAGTCAAATACCTGACTCTAATCCTTTGTTTGATGGACAGCCGCCTGCTTGTAATAATATGATAGCTCAGGTCAATAAAACCGGATAAACAAGACCGACATCACTCGGATTGATTTTTCTTTTCTTTCCAACTTCCATTAAGAATTGGTTAACAAAAAGAAGGTAAAGATAGTCTTACCGACTCGGAGGATTCGCGGGTGGATCCTGCCACTGGATTCCGCTACTAACTCCATCTTGCGTGGGCGTTTGTGTCGGTGTGGACGTATTGGAGCCCAAACCGCTCTTCTTGAGCGCCGATTTTAGAGGTCTGGCATTCAAAATGGGCGGTTCTTTAGGTCCCGTGGCTCGCACCCACTCTTCTAGCAAACGAGAACCAGAAACTACGTCAATTATGCGTTTTGCTAAATACCTTCGTAGTTACTATAGTTTTTAGATAGTTACTTATAGGTGCTTCTTCGTCCTCCTGCAAATCCGACAGATCATGGGTCACTGCATTGTGCAATCCCACGCCTCCGCTACTGCTACTATTACTGTAGGGAGGGGGTGGATGGCCTGAAGCGGACGCAACAGCTGGCGGAACTGGACTGGGCGAGCTGAACATGGGAGGAGGTGGAATCGGTCCGATTTCGCTAACTGCCATGGGCGGTTCGGGTAAATCTGATAAACTCATGGCTGCCAAACGCTCATGTGGAGGTTGGGAGGTGTTTTCCGCATTCCTGGCTCCTCGTAACGTGGGCGAATCTATATTTTTTTTACATTAATCTCCAGCACTTCAAATTTGTATCCCTTTTGTAATTTTAAGACCACGGTGTACTACAAGTAGTTTATCTTTTTTTAAAAAAAATATGGTACTGATAACACACCCCTGTATCATGAGAATGAAGCAACTTTAACCAAAATGTTAAACAAAAACGTAAAAGAAATGTAACGACATAATTGAAATTTGTTTCTAACATCTTAATAAAAATATATTTTTGTATTTGATTTATTTTTACTATTTTTAAAAAATCAATCATATCGTTAAATTTCTTTAAAATTATTGTCTAAAATTACTGCATTCTCACGATATAGGGGTATGACATCATTGCCCTCTTTTTCCATAAAAAAATCAGGAATATGACACCACTGCCATCTCTTGACAACAAAGATCAGTAATATGACATCAGTGCCATCTTTTGACAACAATATTAACCACTTGTAGTACACCGTGGCGGCCTTAATACTTTTATCACACAATACTGTGGTATAACGTTAGAAACTTTTTTTTTTACATACTTAGCTATATTTCTAGCTAGGAGCAGCGTGCAAAGCTCGCGAGAAATGTAACCTTACCTGCAGGTGTCGAAGATTGGTTATCTATTCGAGAAGCAGCGAGTCCTGTGTGCCTTAAAGTGGGCATGGTGCCGGAATTCATCATGGCTGACAAGAGTCCCAATCCAGGCGCCATGGGAGGCATACTAATGGGCCGCACCATGGACGACAATGTTCCATGATTGCCCGTCGTATTCACCACGGCTGTCGACGAAAGAGAAGCCGGACTTTCAGTACGGGTTGTTTCCCCACCTACATTCCCGTCCGTGCTGGTGGCAGGTTCAAAGGGAGACAAGACAACTGAACAAGCAACACTAGGATCAGGATCAGGCTGCGAGCTGGGCGTGGAGGTGGGAGGAGCAAGGACTGAAGCCAAAAGCCCCGACAGAGGGGCAGGCTGCCCAGAGGCCACGCCTACTCCCACTCCGTTTCTGGTGGAAGGAGTGGGCGGTGCGGGAGGAACAGGGTGGGATAATGTGGACTGAACAGGCGGCTGATGATAAGAACGTAACCACCGTGCAGGCCGTGAGGGTAAATTAGCGGGCTCGGAAGGATTAAGCAAGGATAGGGGTAAAGGGGCGGGGGGTTTATGCTTAGCCCAAGCGACGTGCAAAGACAAGGGACGCAAAAACGTTTTGGGAGGTTTAGGCACAAGTGCATTGGCATTGGCAAGGGCTTCATAAGCAATGCTAGCTGACTCGCTAGAGAGAGGCAAACCTCGATCTGCGTCAGGTTCGTCCTCGGCTTCCGCCCGTCTCTTGGATCCTCCGGAAGCGGCTGACCCGTTGAGTTGTGGATGGTGACCTGTTCTCTGCGGGTGGTGATAGGACGCGTCATTTTCACTCGACTCTTTGGCGTCGTGGCGTCTCGAGTCTGTAAACACAACAATAGACAAACGAAAAATTAGCATACAAAGCTTCACTTTTTTGGGGCCTGTTTACAAATCAGAATGTATGCCAAAACCGTAACAAAAGACAGGGAAAATCCAACACACAAAATAAAAAATAAAATAACGAAACTAGTGCGAGCTGTGAAGCGTTCTGGTAAACTCGCGTGACTCCTAATTATGCGTTGGCACATCACGCTAGGCTTAAGCATTTCAACATGAGCCAAACCTGGGAAACCCAGTGATATATGATAATATTTTTTTTTAAATCCCTTGTTAAGTTGCTGACATTATATTTGTCAAGCCGATATCCCAGATTTTTGCTTAAATTAAATAATCTGCAACCGGAACTGCCTACACCAAAATTCAAGATGTTATCTCCCGCCAACACTTTGCAGGGATCCTGCCATTCGAAACTTGAAAAGGATCCAGAAAAACAAACACTGAAAGACAATACTCGTTCAAAGCAGATCTTGGAAATTCGATGATTCATTCTTACTTTCTTACACTTCGTAAGTTGCATTCTTCTAAGAACTAAGTTTTGCTTGAAATTTATCCGAATAACCGTTCAAGAGTTATTGGAATGCAAACTTTAGATCGTGATGTCACTGATGAGTCATAGCGCGGTCAACCGTTTTAAGGTAGCTTGTTACCATGGTTACTGTTGACTTCCGCGCTTAAAAGGGTAAACAAAGCTCTTGTGTATTCTTGATACTGCTACTGTTACGTCAGACCACCACGTGATCCTAAATTCCTATTTTCCTAAATTTATTCCCTAAATAGTCTAAATAGTACTTCAGACATGACGGAGATAAATATTTTGTTACAAACTAGATTGTACGTTCTATTTATTAGCATTTTTAGTTTCCTTTTTTTATTTTTTAAGCATTTTTTAGCTCTGGCTGTTCAACTAGAACCACTAATTCTTCATTGTTGCGTTTGCTTTACGTTGTTCTACAACGAAATGTGTCGGGTTCCTGTCACATGTATCAGGATTCATTGTTGAGCTCAGGCTTCAAAGCGTAAATTCTAGAAACGTGCAAGAAAATGAAGGAATGAAGCGAACAATTGAGTAGTCTCATAAATTCCCGCCTATTTACAAACAACCGGGTGCAAAGTCAAGTTAGCATCTTGCAAGACAACGAGTAGCTGCTTTTCCTGTGCTAATTAGCTCAGCTAAAGCTACTGTCATTCTCCTCCAACGTCATCTAGCTAAAATAGCCAACAAACTTTCGTCATCGCCAACACTATACTGAACAACATTCTACTCTCCTTCCCTTCGTATCAAATTTTGTGTTCTCATTTCCCGGACATTGCGAAGTATGTACTAGTACCGAACCCCCGCCAATACTGTACCCTCCAAGCAGTCCCCCAATAGAGTCATGGTACCGTAATTTGACGTATCACAGTCTCCACCGCACTATAAATCACCCCAACATTTCCTTTTTTCTTCCTTTTTTACGGAGCTAGACCTTCTATACACACTAATGCGAATCGATGCCTTTACCCAGCCGAGATGCTCGAGAAGAAAAAAGACGAAGGATAACTGACTGGAATACATCGACGCAATAATGTCTCAGTCCAAGGGGGAAAAGGAAAACAGCCAAACCAAAACTGCGAGATGTATACACTGGAGAAAAATACAGATAAATATGCAATTTAGAACCTGACACCGCCGGTATCCCAACGTCTAGCTTGAGTCAATACTTATAGCAACCCCCCAATCAACGTACCAGCAGGCTACTTTTCAATAGCTTTTTCCCGCGCAAAAAAAGGGGGAAAATTCAAGAAAGAGAAAAACTTGAGACTCTTCCAGAAATGCTACTACAAATGAAGAAATTCGATTAAATGGACGTGGCTCACCGTTGGCAAAGCAAGTTCCTACCAATCTCAAGACTTCTCTCCAACAACACCATCGATGTCGTCTTGTTGCCGGGGTCAAAGCCCATGACAAGGTGGTGTTTGAGGTCGTTGAAGCCTCATCAAGCTCATAATGAGAGTGATGACGCTGCCAACGCTGGTTATGACTGCGCTTCGTGTTATTATTCGTTTCTAACGCGCTAATCCATTGTTTTCTTGGACTTTTTCCCACATTGCCACTCACGGCCCAAGAAGTCACACGACCACTTCCGCATTTGGATAACTCGGCGCCCGAGCTGGAACATCGCAAAATTTCGGTGTCGCCCGCGAAAACCTCCATTACTCACGCAAGGAAACCCCCCCCTGCCCCCCCCCCTTACGCTTAATATGCTAATCTGTAATCAGCCCGGTAATTAGCATGCACCACCACAATTAAGGAGGTGTCAGTACTCATTTTAACTGGGTTCCTGTAACTTTCTGTTAAAACCAACCAGGATTGACCGCATAAAGCATGTGCTCTTGGCCAAGAGGCCAGCAAAACTGAGTGTGAACGGTCTCTGGCGTGTGTGTGTGCCAGACAGTTTTGAGACTAATCTATAACTAGGCACGAGAGCGCGCGAGGGAGAAAGAAAGAGGCGAAAAGCAGAACAGAAAACACGCTGGTATCGGGATGAGTTTTCTCTCTCTTTCTTTCTCTTCAGCGATGGAACAAAATTGGTGCCTCGACCACGCCCCTTCCACACGCGAATGCCGACTAAACTCTTCAAGACGTACGTCGTTCCTGAAGTGGTATTCTGCAACTACAAATGGCATGAAGGCGGTCCAAATGGACACGTTTGCGTCAAAGCTTCTCCTACCACCGCCCCCGCCTCTTTTCACAAAGTTTCAGCAATTCCGTGGATTCCAACAGCGTAAGCAATTTAACTCACTCAGAATGTCAACCTAACCGCAACTCGATGACGAAAACTTGAAAGTGAAACAAGAAAACGTCAGACGCGTGCCATGTGCCATACGTTATAGTATGCTGTGCCTAAAACATGCCAAGTTTCCGAGTGTTTGTTTCTTCTGCTTCTTTCTTTTTGTCTGCTTTTTCCTTCGAAACCTGGACTTGGTGCCATACCACAATTAGGCGTTTATTTGGCATTCCAAAACCTCGCGCGAAGTGCCAACAACATTTCTCCAATACAATAAAAATGTTAAAAATTATCATATATAGGTCACAGAATGGAACTTGTTCGGTTCCCCGACACGTTCTAAATACTAACCCGCGAATCTAGAGTAATACTGCCATTTACCTTGAAACCTTGCCTAACCCTCTTTAACAGTGCGGACCCTAATGAGTTACCCACGAAAGCTTCTGCCCTATGAATGGTAACACGGGAAGTTTGTAATACGACCTACATTTTTACATTACCCGTGCGTTACCAATGCAAGGACTCTAAAAACGTTCGATTTTGACTGGGTACGGTAGCTGCTGTCTGTAACCCCACTGGTGGGCTTACACAGGACGCTTTAGCCGCAGAGACTTATATTTCGAACGTTTTTCGCTTCCTTAGCAGTACAGTAACGAAAATATGGATCGCTATATGGACTTTGCCAGTTGACCCATGGCATCGCTCTTCCGTGGTTTTGACCAATCCTGTCTTGCGAAGCCTACTCCTACACTTGTGTAAGGTTCTCAACACGATATCCCTTCTAATCTTCCCAGTCAATTAAAGGAACTGGTCACTCAATTGAATAACCTGCCCATTTAATTGACTGGGGGAGTTTAGAAGGGATTTCCATCTAAGCGTAGAAGTGGGCTGGAAAGGACAGAAATGGTTTAATTGACGTAAAAGCAATGCCAGTCAATATAGCAATCCCTACTGTAGTTTCGTTACTATACTGAAAAGATTCTTTCGAAATTGATTCTAATATCCGAAAGTGTGTTTCTAAAAAGCTATGAATTTTACTCAAATTTACCAAATTGCTACAAATTTTATCATTTTGAATCGATCTTGTAACATTTGATTCCATAAAGCGGCTGATTCCAAAAGCCAGTTATCACAATAAGCGGCATTTACTGTATTATATAATATAATATTGGTCAAAATATAATTTTACTTGAACTATGCGTACCTGGGAGTGGTGGGAGGACAGGTACGGTGTGAGGTAGTGGCGATGTAGGGGATGTGGGCGTGGTGGCAGGAGTGGGCGTGTCTGGCAGCAGGATTCCTTTCTGGATCAATTCTTCCCGCTGCGCTCGTACTGAGATCTTCCGTTCCAAAGCTGTAAAAAAAACGAAGAACACAAAAGTCATGAAAATACCATGTTTTACCCCAAAAGGGTCTCCCCTACGCTCAGAAAATCGACATTTTCTCGATTCGCATAACTTCTGCCCAAATTGATCTCAGCCATTAAAAAAAGCCCGGAGGCGATTCTACACCTCGTTTGCATACGAATCAGAGAGCTGCGAAAGGGAAACATGGTTCCTTACTAAATCTTGTTCTTTTAAGTGCTCCGGTTTTTCCTTTAAGCAGAAATCTGAAGTTCTTCATTGCGGAGAAGAAAACGTAGAACGAACCAAAATATAAATAAAATTTAAAAATTTAAATGATAAACATTTCTTGCCCAAGGTTAAATTAAGCTGACAACATCAGGCTTTCGTAAACAAAAGTTTCATCATTAAAAAAGTCCCAACCACGGCAGGAGAACACGAACTGCCACTTACAGCGCGAGACAGCTTCCAGCTTATCCGATTTCTTCTTTATCCTCCATTTCCATGGCTTAAATAACCGGGCGATGGAAGCAAATTTGCTTTTTCGCTCCGTCCACGTGCCTAATGGCGAGCCCAGGGTCTGGCCATTGGATCCATTGCTTTGGTGACGACCTGGAAAAACAAAAACGAAGCAAGAATTAGATCAGCAAAAAAATGTCAAATTTTGCTGGAGATTGCAACTTAAAAAACGAATTAACATTCCTTTCCTTGAATCTTAAGACTTCCATTGGCTCATTCGCAAGGTATCTGAGTGTTCGTCACGGCTGTCTGAAATAAAACTAGGAACACGTCCAAGAATTTTAAACAGTCCAAACGTTCCAGCCAGACCTGCGCTGAGGGTGTTCCTGCCAAAAATCAACTTAAGGAATCTACATTCTTGGCATATATTATTAGCCTCTATCTAAACCTTCCGCTGCCCGTCTGGCGTCCATTGTGAATACTCGCTTTCACGACTATTCACTGCCCCGACGCCAGTCCTTCTTTCTCCCCAACAAGTCTTCTATACGACAAAAACGTTCGCCATAAAGGCAAAATCCAAATGTAAATCAATAACGCAACACGGAAGCAACTCTAATAAACTACTCCGAATGGCTTTGGCAACGACCCAACAATGAATAGCGAATACCTAGTTAACGTATGATATAACTGGAATGAGTTTTGGTCACATATAGCGTAACCATAACTCAAAACCCATTAAAAGAGCTTCCGAACTCTTTCTCTCTACCTCTGCACTAATCCACTCAAATCTTAAAGATTTTACCCACATATAAACATAATTTTTACTTATATCTAAATGTTTGTTTACGTTTTCACTGTTATTTTATGCTTATGGTTCTTATTCATGTTAGTTTTTCTATATATTTACGTCTTGTTCTTTATGTTCACGTATCTTTGTACATAAATTATACGTTCATGTTATCATACTAGTATTTTATCAGTTTTTTTGCAGATTTATTCACTGCATTTACTACAAATTATTATTTTTTATATTGTAAGCAGTTCAATATACAAATATTTATTACACTCATGCTTTACAAGAATGTTTAATCTAGGACAGTTTGCAGTGCTTTAAGAATTCCCCCGGCGGAGAAATGCACATAAAAATCGTGTTAGCTCTGCACTCGGCACGGAAGAGACAAGGGTCAAAACGCCACGTCGCCGAAAGTGGACCGTACATTTTACGGCTTGATGACTTGGCGATGAGATTGTTCGCCGTTGACCCGCCACGACTTAAACTTCTAATACTCTTTTTCTTTCTTTTTACCCGAGCATATGTGCGTCAGACCTTTCACGGTCTCGGTACGGTCGATACGAGTTCATTGCACGGTATACCACTGTTCCACATTCGTAAATCCTTGGTCTACTCTACTGTATACATCGATCCTCCGCTGAATTGTCCCCAAAGCCGTCATCGAAACGACGCTATAATTGCTCCTTTTTCAAGTGGCAGTAACTCCCTTTCGCCTACCCCAACGAGTATTCATGGAAAACCCTCGAAGAGGACAAACACGCACGAAATACTCAAACACCTATGCGGTTTACCCTTCCTTGTCATTTCCGGACTTGGGAAGTACCGTATTACTGTCCAAAGCCTTGTGTGGGGTCCAAAGAAGTTAATATGGCTTGCTGCCACAACACTGCACTCGCTTCACAAGATTCCTTGTTCATTGGCCATCTTAGCGGCATGGTAAGCAAAATTGTCACGCATTCAAGCTCTTACAGGCTCTTGTCATGCATTTCCTTTCTGTTCACACCCCGATCAACTGTTTAAACTTCCTAATCTTCTTACAACATGCAACTACGGCACATTTTAAATAAACACTTGCCTGTCTGATAACAATCTAACGAGCAATTCAACGCGTAGTTGACCGCCACACGCCAAAAGCTTCTAATCCTTCGGCTGTCAAATTAGAATCCCAAACCCTCAAAATTTGACTCTCAAACCCTTATCGTGTATGGGAAATTCAGTAGACCTTGAAAAGCCTGGAGATGATCGTATTCAATTGCCTGCTCAACTTGCAACGAAATAGGCCTACAGGGACCATTTTAGAATCTTTTTTGCCCTTTTTAAGCGACGAAATCGAAGATCAGGGTCGACGTTCAACCATAGCTAGTACCCATTACTTTTATGATTTTCGCTTGCAATGCAAGGCTCACATGCACTCCAAATGCTGTCTACGTCGCCTTGTAATGAATCTTTGGTAATCCCCCAAATGCTGCTGCAATACGATGGAACTTTCCACAAAACGTAAATAATAAGTCGGGATTTTGAAGCTAGACGAGATTTTGTTAACAAGACTTGAATCTCCTCATTTCAAAGTCATTAGCAGAAGGAAGAAGGGTCCTAAAAGCCAAGTAACAAAGGATCTTCATGCTTTATTATATTATTCTTTTACCGTTTTCCCCCCTCTTTAAGTGATTTCTTAAATGTGATTTCCGTCACACAGGACTATGACACACGCTGGTGTCATGTGTAACCTGATCATTTCTTCATCTAGCCTTACAATACGACGCTTAGAGCAAAACAACGACCGACTAGTTGGCCAAGGAGGCAAAAGCAGTTTATGCGCCGGAGAAAGGAAACGAAACCGAGAAATGACATGCTTTTCACACCGAGTTACCCAGTGTCAAATTACTCACGAACGTTCAAGCTCCAATTCGCTTCCAGCGCTAATAGCGTGTTCAACTTCTAGTGAAGCTGCACCCAAAACCTTCTCTTTTTGAACGTTTTACTCAAAATTCAGCCTAGAGAATGCAGTGAAAGCGATGCTGGAACGAATCGGAACACCTTCGACGCCCCAACTTCCACTAATGTCTTGCCATAAGGGCCAAATTATTCAAAATAAACAGTACAAAAAGTTGATAATAGCCTCGTTCAGCTTTTTTTCCGCTTTTCAGATCGTCTGTTAGCGTTCTATTCTACATACCAATGTAATTCCCCTTCCTCTACACAATTTTTTTACACGACACGTCCTCATTGCTTCCTTCCCATCTAAAAACTTTTGTCTTTTCTTTCCTTTCATTGTATTCAGCCCAAACGAACCTTTTTCCAACCCTCCAAGCCCTCCAAGTGGACTTTTTAGCTTGCTTTTTGGCTTGTTTTTGGCCCCACCCTTGATTTATTTAACGTTTCCTGGTCCCAACACATACTGACAACAATGTTTCCCTTTGCCCAGTCTCTCAAACAGAACTACCTTTAGTGCTCGGAGTAAATAAGGAGAAGAAAATAAAAAAAATCCTGATGGAAGCAGAATGGCTTGCCAGCTTGCCACGCCCCAAGAACCCTTGCAATCGACAGTCCTTTCTACTCTATTCTATTAAAATTAAAAAGGGAAAATTTTTTCTCACGTTTCCTTTCATTCCCATCATGCCTCCCAGTCCCACTCCCCCATAGTCCCACGCGTTTATTATGCTCCCACAATTCTCACACGTCTCAAATTCTATCAAGTTCCCTTTCACAACGCTCAATTTAGCCCGTGAGTAGACGCTAACGACTCGTTCGTTAACTAGCATTACATTTTCAAGGGTTCCCTCCCATAAAAAGCTTAAAATTACAATTTAGTTTTAATTTAATATAAAAAAACTAACGACTCTCACCGGCTGAACCTTGCTCATACGCTCAACCTTCCTCGATCGACGCAATAATGATTAACAAACAGTAACCGAACTGATGCTTGATGCTTCCTGACACAACAATGAATTCCCATGGGTGTATTGGGATGATCGCATTCAATTTCGTGCTTAATTTGCAAGAACCAGACCTACAGGGACCATTTTAGTTTTTTTGGCTCTTTTTAACGACGAAATCGAAGATCAGGATCGACGTTCAACCACAGCTAGTATCCATTACTTCCTTTTT
This sequence comes from Lepidurus arcticus, assembly GCA_003724045.1. Lineage (NCBI taxonomy): Eukaryota > Metazoa > Arthropoda > Branchiopoda > Notostraca > Triopsidae > Lepidurus > Lepidurus arcticus. Next base: position 408,160 of record RJJA01000003.1, read on the forward strand.
ATGGTTTTCGCTTGTAATGCAAGGCGATGCACTCCAAATGCTGCCTACGTCCGTTGGTAATGAAACCTTAGTAATCACCTGCTGAAGTTGCTGCCGTGCAAAGGAACTTTTGACACACACAAAATGCAATGGGCGCAACAATGCTACATAAACAGTAACCGAACTGATGCTTCCTGATGATCCTGCGTTGGCAACGACACAACAGTGAATTCCCAGTAGTGTTTGAACGTTTCTCATACGCTGAGCGTTCCTGGACCCCACGACGCTACAATGAATTCCCATTGGTATATTGGATCCTGCCTTTTCAATGATTCAAATCAATGATTAATACACAAGTCGCGTTCGTTTTGACCAAAGTTTAAGCCGACTTAAAAGTCTACCCAAGACTTTGTGCTTATAAGCGTTCGAGATAGGTAGACTTTGCTAAACTTTGGGGCTTATACGCGTTTTCTTTAGCTAGTCAACTTAAACTTTGGGTCCAAAGTCAGGCAAGTCTATAGCGTGTACTCTTGTGCCTAGACTTAAACTTAACCCCGCCCCTTGTTTATATATCTCCTTTGTTGATATCGAACAATTCATGTATTGCTTTTGTTTATTGTCTCCAAGCACCGCCCCCTGGGTGGAGCAATTGTAAACTTTTGCTTAGAAACGTTCGTTTTGACTCCAGACTTTCCAAGTCGGCTTCGGTAATTATTCGGTAGTATCGAACAATTTATATAGTGCTTTTGTTTATTTTCTCCAAGCACCGCCCCATGGGTGGAGCAGTTGTAAAATTTTGCTTAGAAACGTTCGTTTTGACTCCAGACTTTCCAAGTCGACTTGGGTAAACTTTTACAGTTTAGGCTAAAACGAACGCTCGTAAGCAAAAGTCAAGGAAGTCTAAGTTTAAGTCGACGGTGCAAAACGAACGCGGCTATAGTAACGGAACCAAACTGATGCTAGATACTTCCTGACTGGCAACTCATCGCTTATTCTTCCTATGATCAGTAGCTTTCAACCGCATGAGATAGATAGTGCGTTTCAGCAAACAGAAACAAGACAAGATGTCGACTACCAAGTAGGGCAGGCAGATAAACTCGTTAGACAAGAGGTTGGTTGGTGTTCCTTTTTTCTTGTGAACGTGAGTGGAAGTTCCTAAGTTAATCTCGAAACCGGTTTTATCTTTACCAGCGTTTTTTTCTAGACCGTACGCAAAATACATAAACGCATAACCTTCAGGCCTACGTGTTCCCTTTCGTTCTGGACTGGACTGAAACAGTGAAGAAAGCCAGAGTTTGGCTTTTTTCCATCCCGGAAACTCGTTTGTTATGCAAACGAGCATCATCTCCCCCTAGTATTACAACCCCTCAATTCTTGTTCTGTAATGGCACCGAAAACACGAATAGTAGAAGAGTATTTCCCTCCCCCACCCCCTTTTACCCGAGTGCTCGGAGTACTGGCTATACTTCGTGAGCAACATGTTCATCAAATCAAGGGTCTTACATATATCCAACATCTAACATCTAACGCACTTCCCCTATGCTGTCTCTATCGCGCTCTCCAGGCTTATCGATTTTAGATTTCCAAGAGCCAGACGTTGACGATGTAGCTATATCAACGTCAACCTAATCCTACCGGCAGATCAACCCGTAGCAATACTGTGTCTATAACTCTTACGCATTCGTTCGTACTAAACAAGAAAAGAAAAACGCCCAGGTTAATTATAGAGCAACTCTTAGGCTAGTGAAAACGTCCCATTTCTGTCCCACGTTTACAATTTCGCTAGAAAAGGAAAATGGCGTTTGGTGCGTCAGGGTAGTGAAAGAGTAATGTCATCAAGTTAGAGCCCTTTTTCTCAAGTGTGTTTGAAGCCCAGTCTCAACATTCCTACGCCACACCAAGGGGTAATTTGGAGCAAAGTATTTTGGTCTGAAGGGTTTTCTTCGAAGGAAACTCGTTTCAGCCCAGCAAAAACAACGTTCGCTTCCCTCGTTTTCGCACCCAAATATACATATTGCAAAGCACATGTACGTTAGCCTTCAACATTCCTGCTGTCGAAGGAAAACCGTATAAATAGTCAGGATCTCTCCGACAAACATCCTGCGCCACTTCAACCTTTCTAACCTCGTAAATTAACCTCTTTTGGTTTGTTATGTTTGTCATAAAACGCCGAAGAAACTCAACTGAAGGCCTTGGACTCAATTTTTTCCCCCAAACTGTTAACTCTTGTAACCACGCCTGCTTCGGTCTTTTGTACACGCGTCGAGAGCCAAAGGTCACATTGTAAGAATCTCCCGAGTAGCCAGAACAACCCATAAAATCTCCGAGATTCCGAGTGAACTCGATTAGAAAACCACGAACCTTTAGTAATTTTGGCTGGTGGATGCAAAAAATCCACCAAGGACAAGGAAGACGCGATGATATGTCGTTTTTCCTCGAAATTTAAGTTGAGTGAATCCCAACTCTGGGAATGCGGCGTACCACCGCTATTCCGACCCTGATGGTGGCCCATTCCATTCACGGGACTCCGAATCGCCGCCTTCATTTTACCCGGGCCCGGCCCGGCCGAAGAGGCCGAAAAGTACACGCCGTTCACTTTCACAGCCATAAGACGCTCCTGTTCTTCTTCGGACTGCACTGGGGAGGACGTACGATCCTGATTCTCCGCATCGAGTTGGGCTAAGGCATAGCGCAAGGCTGTTGGCCCTGAATACCACTTCCACTCCACTCTTGAACCGAAAAACCGCTCGCCGTCTCGAATCTGATCGCCCACAAAAAGTTTCCAACAAGCAATGTCCTTTTCCTTCACTTGGTGTAAGAAACAATTCCGCGATACTCGTCTTTCACATGCGTCCCAAAACGAAGGCGGCTTGTTTAGCAGTACTAGGGACTAGTACTAAGATAGTAGCTTTAGCATAGCTGCGCGGCCATGGACCATGTCACCGAGTCACTGAACCTCATCTAATGGAGACAGGAGCACTTAAAACGTAAGACAGAAGAACACTTTCGGACCGTGTATAATAACACTTTGCAGCAGTTTTACCGGAACGTGGAAACTCCTTTCAACGAATTAATGAACTTTTTGTCGTTTAACAACTGCTATTATCACGTCGCACGCTCGGCATTCCCCGAAAACACTGAACCAAACTCTTTTCCGATAAAGACATTAAATTCCGTTCACGTTCCCTATTTCTCGTTGGCGAAATACATTGGGAATAACTGCCAAACTTGGAAAACGCGTTATCCAAAGGGAAAAATTAATCCAATTTCAAGACGGAGTGCCTAGAAACGATCTTGGCACTCGAATGGCAGAAAAAATGCCCCAGCGCTCAAATGATACTTCCGCCTCTGCTGCATCTCACTCAAGGACTGAAGTGCTTGGAAACCTCTCTCTCTCTCGCTCTCACTCACTCTCTTTCGAATGAAAAAAGGTTTCCCGCACGCCCGCGGAAACCTATTCTCCGTAGCGCGTAGTGTGGATCTCCCAAAGCCGTACCGCAACCTCGGCAGCGCAAACGCCCTTACAACCCCGTCCCTGAATTAACCCTCTTTTGCCCTCATTTTAAGTGCTGCTCTTAACTTCTCTCAAATACGACTTCCTCTGGTAATTTCCCTCACAAATGCAAACTACTTTTTCCTTTTGTTCATTTTTTGGTGGTTCCTTATCCCTTGCCCCCGTAAGGCCTGGTTAAGATGGGCACAAGGCCATTTGTAGCCAGGTATCTCGCATTCCTCCTCCCAAGGAGAGAAGCCAGCTTCTTCATCACCATTATCCACATGCACACGAAACGATATGTTAAAAGGCGGAAATTTCCTTTTCGCCTTGGCTCGGGGCTGTTCCAAACCTTGGCCTTTTCTTCTTCCTTAACACCCTAACATCTCAAGAAGCGTTTTGAGGGGGTGGGGAAACAGGCTCCAAGACCAACAACATCTAGTATCCTCTTCTTGGACGCTTACTTCAGAGATCTGAACGGATCTTCAGAGATCCACCGACCTTTTTAAAGAAAAAATAGAAAGGAAAAGAAAAGTGGAAGAAAAGGCCCAAAGTCGGAAGATTAGCGAATAATCCATCAGTCAGTCTTCTCAATTACAACCTTGACCACAAATCTGCAGACGTCGAGTTTCTCCTCCCATTTTCTTCTTCTTTCTATACTCTCCCAATGCGTTATCTTAGAAAGACTTCCCAGAGCAGAGGCTCACTCCATCAATCAATAAAACGCTATGTCTGATTCCCTGATTCCAGAAACGGTCTCAACAATAGCGACCCAGGCGCTGCTACTTTGGGACCTCTTATAATCGACTCGAAAAGGAACCAGCGGAAAGCAAAACACCTTAAAGGATTCTTTAGCGGGCTTATTCTTTAGCTTCTTGGCCTTTTGTCAATCCGGCGTCATGCTCGACCTTGCCAACCATGTTTTTGTTGCACTCGCTTTTCGCGCCAAAAACCCCAGAAACTTTTAAAGGCTCTTGAGTAATTTATTTAGACTGACGCAGTTAGCCAAAGTGGCTTTCCACACGTAAAACAAAGCGACCAGGACAACTAGCGCATTCCAAACGGTCACAAGGAACGCTTCGAAAACATTTCGAAAACTTGAACATGTGTCCAATGTTTTTTCAAAAGTTTGATTTTTTTTCATTTTTTAACTTGAACATTTGTTCAATACTTTTTCAAAAACCTTGAAAATTTTTAAAGTTTTTTTTTGTTAAATGACTTAAAAAATGGGGAACCATTCAAAAATTTGGATTTTTTTCAAAATTTTTAATACAATCGGAAAAGGCGTTACCATTAGATGGTTGTAACGTGAGATTAGGCCCTTTGCCGTAAAAAAATATTGTAATTGTATGAGTGTAGGATGAACGGGATGAACTCTTCAGTGCTCTATTAATAGGAAAAAGAATAAATTTAATATATTTTCGATCCCCGAAGCCTTACATGCATTACGCATTCAAAGCCTAACGACCCTTGGAAGCGTAAACGTTCTTTGATTGTGATCCCTGAGCCGACAATTGGTTCCCCACCACCTCATCGATGACGTCACCAGAGCCTTAAGCTGCGACACCACCAAATTCTGATGATAAAACTGCAATTACGAGATTCGAGGAACAAGCAGGCGGGAAAGGCAAGATAAAGGCCAGACTGGGGCTTGCCAGCTATTACTTTTATGAGCTAGCAAGCACCAGAGACCACCAGGAAGAGGGGCAAGACTAGTCCAGATCTGTTAGGGCACCACTTCACCGTGAAATGCGAAGGGCAATGAAAAGGAAACCGTAATTTAGCATCCCAACTCCAAAACGTCCCAACCTTGCCAGTTGTAGATGTTTTCTCCCACTGAGGCCGAGAAATTCTAATGATGGTGCTCGGGTCCTGCATGATGGAGAACCTACTGCATTGCAGCTGAGGCCTATCATTGAATCCTCAAATAAACTCTCCCTTTCTACCTTGCCAGTACCTAAAACCCAGAATTTCAAAACTTTTTGACTTGAACATCCCAGAACATCCCCCAAAACAAGCGCTGGTTTATTAACAGAAGGTAAGTGACCTTGGTTAATAAGCCAGAGCTTCAAACACCGTTTGTTTTTTACATTCAAGTCACTTCTGCGTTTGGCAAGTCTCAAAGTGCGCAACCTATGCGATCAATAAAAGCTCGGAGATTTTCATGGAGAACATTTCAGAGTCTTCCAGCAGTTTCGCTTTCATCCAACAAATCGTGCTGTCGAAAAAACTCATCAATCTTTTCCGTTTAAACACAAACTGGTTTCCCAAACCCCTCTTTACCTTGCTCTTTAGTAAAGAGGGGTTTTACTGCAACTTATGCCAACGCTTTAGCGAGTACAATGTCCCACACACTGTCCAAATATGTTTTCCTCATAACCTGCCTTTTCTTTTCGTTTTCATTAGACGTATCGCTACCACAATTTGTTCAAGGGTTCATTAAGACCCTTTTGTTCGTATTCTCTGCTTCCAAGTTTAAAGTTTTGGTCCGCCTTGATTAGGCTCGTCTTGATTAAACGCATTGACCTTTGACCTCTCACAAGGTCCATCTTCTCTTTCAGCGTTCCTTCAAAAACGTTCACTTTCGGGAACGAAGAAACGATTGGCTACTCACTGCAGAGGAACAAGCCATGCAAAGGAGCTCCTTTGCTTTTCAAACCACGGCTTTACCTTTCCCACAAAGTATTTCAACTAGGATTCTCCTCCTCCTAAAAAAAATCTGTTCTATAATCACTATGACAAGCAGACCTGACGGATGAGAGACAGAACAGACAACAAGTTTTGTTACTGCCAAAAACAACCCACTTCGTGACCAGAACAACCCGCGGACAAACCCACCAAATGGAAAGGAAAAAGACAAGATACAAGTCTATAAAAGATAACTTCGACGAAGTTGTCAATTCGAACTATCGGATTTGTATGTCAAATGTCAATTTGTATGTCGCAGTATCACACTATCGCAATTTCACAAGACGGATGTTTATCTTGACCTCTAAATTCATACCTTAACGACGGGCAACAATTTAAGCGTTAAACCTGTACACTGAATCGGTCCACTGCGTGCTTTGAGCGCGATTCCTGAACTTTCACTGTTTTTGCTGTTTTGATTTGTGAACTCAATGTCCGAACCGAAACTAATTACTTCCAACCGGGAAGTGACACAAGGACGACTCGACATAAGGACGACTCGACATAAGGACGACTCGACAAAAGGACGACTCGACATAAGGACGACTCGACATAAGGACGACTCGACAAAAGGACGACTCGACATAAGGGCGACTCGACATAAGGACGACTCGACATAAGGACGACTCGACACAAGGACGACTCGACATAAGGACGACTCGACATAAGGACTACAAACCACTAACCTAACTTAATGTAACCTATAGTCCTAACCTAACCTATAGTCCTTAAGTCGGGGTTCACAGTTCCTAAGTCGGCGTTGTAGTCCTTAAGTCGGGGCCCGTAGTCCTTTTGTCGCGTTGCCTCCTAACCTCACCTAGTCCTTAAGTCGGGTGCACCGTAGTCCCTTGGTCGAGCCGTCCTTGTGTCGCGTTGCCCTTCCATCCCACGTCTAGCATTCCTTGAGATCTCCAGGCCGTAACGCGGTGGCTAGACTAACGCTCTGCTATGTCGTCATAATTAAGCCTGGCGAGCAATAAATGCTCTAATAATAATAAATACTGCCGAGCACCCGTGCGTGTTTGGGATCGTTAAAATCTAACTCACTTAAATCACGACACAAATTACTGAGCTCCCGAAAACGGTTCTCAAACAAAAAATACTACCCTCGAGTACAATTCCCGCGCTTTCCATTTCGCTCCCGAAGCGAACTGACCTTTCGGCTACCTCTCGGAAACCACCCAGCACACCGGGGAATTTTACACTCGCAACACATGAGACAGGGGTGGGAGAGCACCCAATTTCTGAACTCGAGCCATCTAGCCAGTAAACCTATCCGCCAGTATATCGCAAACAAAACCACCTGTGCTCGGAGTAACCCACTGGGAGTCGCACCATAATAGGCTACCTAATCCCCCCAAATTACGACTATCTTCCCTATACCGCCGACTGGCCAACTTCCCAGGACTGCCCGGTCCATTGCAACCGCACATAAACTTCCCAACATTAGCTTCAAATCTCTTCCCTTCTGGTGCCTTCCCCCGAACATAATACTACTTCTTTCGGAAATTACAGAAAATTCTAGAATTCTAAAGAACCTCAAGCCAAGAAATGCAAGTGTCCGAAAAGCCTCAAGATTCATTAAACGCCAGTCAAACCCTTTCCCTCGCCTAAAATATGCAATCGGCTGTAATTATACACTAACTTTTAAAACTTTTTCCGACTCCCGCTGCTCCTTCAAGACAACCAACATTTTTACCATCTCAGCAATCTGGCTAATGGTTATTCCCAACCGGGTACCGCACGTCTCCTACCGAACTTTGGAAAATATTTATGAATTCCTAGCCATTGCCCCGAAATAGAAACAGAAGACAGACCCAGCTACCCTCAACTAAGGGGGTACGGGTGTTTCACATCAATAATTCCGACCGAACGCCTTGCCACAAAACCTTCTGGGATTCATACCATGACTTCTTTCCCCCATCCCATCCCCCGAAACCAAAACCTAAACCTACGAAAGAAGCGTCTAAAACGTTCCACGTACATGTACGAGGAACAAATCTGTCGCGTAACGGGGTCTGGTAGCGACTCACCATGGTTATGGTGCCCAGACACAGCAACCTCGTTCCGTTTCCAACTATCCCAGACAGTAGTCCATTGAGCATACGAGGGACACTGCCAAAGACGCCCAGCATGCGAAATCCTCCTCCGCGTCGTCTTTGTCTCGTCATCTGCTGCTGTTATTCCTTCCTCATCCTGAAAGCGTGACGGTGACGCATCCAACACTCTCGGTGCGGGAGCATCTGTACGCGATCGTGTGGAAAAGCGACTATTTGACCTACTCTGGTGCTGCACACCCGTCATCCGCTGTGGTTTAGTGCACATCCTCTCGGGACCGTATTCCACGTGTCGTAACGATTCATTGGCGCGGCTCCAGCGTCTTGGTAACCCACAAACCATCCTGTTCTTGCGTAATGCCCGCGATTTGCGGCTCGGAACACTGTTAGCATACATTTTCGTGCCGTAGCTCGACACTAGAATCATTCTTCCACGGGTTCCAGGGGTCCCAGGTCGCTCAACCGCCCTCGCGAGGTCATTGAGAACGTACTGATAAGCAGGCCCAGCGAACATTACCGAATTCCCATAGCTGGCTCGAGTTCTGGTTACGGATGAGGCCGGGGCACTTTTCGGCTGGCCGATAAGCGTTTTCTTTCTCTCCAGGTTCTCCATGTCAACCACACTATCGACTGACCCGCGTCGGCTGGTCGTGGCACCAATGGAAACACGTGGCAATACCGGGACGTACGGCGACTCGACATACTTGGACTTCTTCAACTGACGCTGAGGTCTTGTCGATAAAAGCAATAAAGGAGGCATTTTTTCTCCTGTCAAGCTCTCGCTCGAGTTTGGTCACTGCACCGTGTGTTCACCCAACGCGCATCTATCACTGCTGTCAAAAGTTACTAGGGCTATTGCTCGCCCGAACTGGACTGAAACTCCCAAAAGCAACTGACCAACCCAATACAGCAGTTCGGCATAGGAGACCAATTTGTTCTCTCAATACGTGGGAAGTTTTTGCATCGAAGCGCATCCATTAACCGTTAAGTGACCCTGCTACATGTTTTGTATTCTTGACACGTACTCGAGTTTGGCTCACAGAATCATTAATTCACATTTTTGTTACGATCCTCCCCCCAAAAAGCCCTGCACATCCTTTTCTAATCGTAACGAAAACTTGAAAACTCCAATAATGAAAGCGAGACCCACGTTTTTAAGTAAATGATGACACTGTTGGATGGCAAGGAGTACAAGTGGACTGCAGTCAGGCTACCAACTGCTCCAAGAATGAAATCTACCCACGGAGTAAAGCCAGTGAGCAACAATGAACATCCTCGCTTATGCCAAGACTCCACCCTGTGAACAACTTCAACGAGGGAAATTTTCTCCCGTATGCGACTGCGATCTAGATGTAATCCTCCAGTTTGTTTTCTTCCCACCAAATTTCGAAAACTGTTACTAAAACCTTTTTTCCCCTCCCTTTCTCGGTAGCGTCATTTCCGGCACGGGAACAAGAATAAGCACAACACCGTAGGCTGTCCCGTTGCTTTTATTTGTACCTTGTTTAATTAGAAAGATACTTGGATAGCCAAAGGTACGAATGGATGTTTTACTCTTACTCTTTTTTGGAGGGGAGGTGCTGTGACAGCCTACGCTCATACACCTCCTACACTTATAGAGCCTAAAGAACTGTTATTTGGAGCCGGGAGCAACTCCCAACTTCTGAAGCGTCGGTCAATCTTGCCATTTTCCCAAGGAAAGCAAAAGTTGCTTGCAGGTACGAGGTAAAACTTGCATTTGGGCCATAAGACGGCCACTGGCTTAACGAAAGTCCACTTAATTCCAAGCCCCCCTCCCAAATGGAAACGGCAGTCGTGATATAGGCCCCTAAAACCTCAAAGCTATTGCTTTCCAAGTTAATAAACGTAGAAAACTTGCTATTGCTATTGTGCGGGTTTTTGGTTGAAAGCATGCCTAAAGGGGTATCAATAGAAGAGCGCCTTTTAGAAGTGAAGACAAAATGTCCCGTTTCGCCAAAGATAAGTAAGCTCTCTATCTCATTCATAACCGGGGAGCTTTCTCTGATACGCTAGACATGTAGAGCACGGAATAATCAGTTCTATTTGCCAAATGGAACTCGCTAAAACGTCCCTAGGGATAAATGCCCACGTAACTTCTCAACAATTCTCAACTTTCCAACCTGGAAAGTGTACTTGACGGGGGAAAAGGGGAAGCTTTTAAAGGATCCCAACTTCCAACTCAATCGATGGGCCAGCACGCAAAATGGACCCAGAAGATCGGCTTGCCGAATCTCAGGTTGACATTCTACATAACCTCCCAAAGCCAGAGTGGGTTCAAGTACGCAAGCCAAGAGAAGTATCTGGTAACGAAGCTAGGGAACTTACAAAAGTGCAGGACACTTTCTGAAATTGCCCAGGGTTTATCTTCCAGGTATGGAGATAAGACAGGCAACGGGACTCGTTTAACTAAACGGTCTGGAAATGGGATGTGAAGGCTGAGCTTCTGCCAACTTTAACCTCAAGTCTAAAAGGTAGCTACGTCTAGGTTTTGTCTACGCTTAAAAGATAAGAGAATTTTTAAGTATTGTTTTTACTTTTACGACACTTATTCGAACTACTCGTGGTTAAACTGTGGGAAAACCGCTGCCAAGAGCTAGCAAAAAACAACCTGGACTCTGAAAATGAGATGAATAAAACACTTTTTAGAACTTACCCGATTTCCGGGAATGTTTTTTATATGAAATCTCCTCTGATGAAGGCACTTCTTCCTCTTCTTCATTAATGGATTCCATGATGCCCACAGGAAAGTCTAAATCACCACCTAAAAATAAGAACAACAAAGCCGTTAGTCTCGCCTGGCGCTTTTTTTGAGCCGTTGTTATTATGACAATCCACAATAGGGAATGGGAAGTTATGATTTGATTGGAAGATGCTAGCCAATGCTAACCTGAGTCCACTAATACAGTTTATAGTGAAATCCTAGCTCCTTTTCAAGTGAGTTGAAAGCTGAGGCAAGCCAATCAAATGCCAAGGCATGTCCGTTTTGTTATTTTGGCCGTCACCCAAGTTGCCAACTGACCCAGCATTCCAAACATTGTGAATCATCGTACACCAGAGAGCCATTTGTCCTAGACACACAACGTGTCAGTTAAATAATTGCAACTTACTTTCTACACTCTGAATGGTTGAAGGTGCTGTTGTCGTCCCACAATTCACTACATCAGCACCCATTTTTGGTTCTTGGTCACACATATCTACAGAAGGTACGGCCCTCTCGGCCATTTTGAACAAGGACGCCACCAAGATCAAGTTCGAGGCTTGCCGCTCAAATAATGGCGCTGCTTTACGGTACTGTTTACTCGAGCGCGACTTTCAAACGCTTCAGAAAGTTCCCTAACGGGAGGATATGACAAACAAAAGCTACTTTAAATAATACACTGCAACTCCACCGGAAAAGGTTGAGGTGTCTATAGCAAAAGGCTTTAAAGCTATTTTCCCTTACACATTGTCCCACACGAATGAACGTTTTGACGCAAAAACACCAAACCTAGATTTTTTTCCGCTGAGATTTTGTAGGTCGACCCAAGATGAACCAAAGTAACAAAAAACCACTCCGGTTATTAACGCAGACGTAGGATGGAGGTCACAGGTGAAAAACGCCTACTCCGGGTCTTTGGTTGTCGATAGTAGAGAACCGAGACACGCCCAAGCAACAAAAACTCGCAAGTCGTGAGCGCAGATAGGTTACTTATTTGTCACTGTGATCCGGACTTAGGCCTTCGATGTTACCGCATAGCACGAGTGAATAAACCAGGGTGTGGAAGGGTATTTACCTTGTTAACAAAAGCGTCATGCACAATGGGTAATAAAGTGGCCACGTTCAGTGAGCAACAACTAGAGGACTACCAGGTAAGTCCCACAATGTTTCCGCTCGCTGCCTATAGTACCAACGCACAAAATTTTGCCCAAACTCGGCAAATGTAAGGCTACCTCTACAACAACTAGAGACAACTCTAGTCAGCTTTGCACCACCTTGTTGCGGTACAAAATAACGTAGCTACAGCACCATTGAGATCAAGAGAGTCATCTTTCTTATCGCTCAGCTATATAAGATTATATAAAAACTAGTCCTACCAAAATTGCGCTATCAAAAAGTGGACTTTGTCGGACTTGATTACACGTCTCATACTTTTTAAAGTTCCCCGCAGCTATTTCGCTTCTAAAAAGCCACGTTTTTCTTTTATCACAGGACGCCACCTTTTTCACCCGCAAAGATATTTTACGGTAAGCTATTGCTGTATATTTGATATAGTTCCTAAATAAGGAAACCTCAAACCACTGTATATGCATTATGCGCTATAGAGTTCACCGGAAATTCCGAGAATTAGCACCGGATGAGGTCCCTAAAACGTTATCAGTCGAACAGAGTCGAGAAATCCGCCTCCCATGCAGTACGATTACCTCACTAACAGAATTTAAGGTAGAACAAAGCGAGTTTTTAATTAGTATATAATGCTTGTCTCTGATTTCCTCCAAATTTTGAGTGCCATCGATCCAAGAAAACTTGAATGTTCCATCATTTCATTATATGCATGCTTTTGGGGAAGTTAGGGCGTGGTCCTCTTGCTTCTCCTTGTAACGATAACAACGCTTTTGTTATCTTTCCATTTATACGGCCCCGTCCTCAATAAGACCTTTTTTCTATGGCTATTTTTTGCTTTTGGTAATAGTAACTAACGCTTCCAAACTCAAACAGGAAAATCCGTTAAGGGAACGAATATGCGCCGTTTTCTCGGATAACGGAACGGGAGATTTATCTTTTGAAGAGTTCTTGGATCTCCTGTCCAGCTTTAGCGAGCAAGTCCCTCGCGATCTCAAGCTTCACTACGCATTCCGGATTTACGGTAGGTTTGCCGCCAACATTTATCTCCATAAGCCTCCTTTTGTTAACCTTTTTATCTCTCCCTTTGCTCGTGTAGACTTCGATAATGACGGGTATATCGGACCTAGTGATCTGGAAGAGACTATTCGTAAAGTTACCGAAAAAACGCTAACTCCCGATGAAATTACTCAGATCCAGAAAACAGTGTTGGAGGAAGCTGACGCAGATTGCGATGGCAAGCTCTCATACATGGAATTTAGTCACGTGGTAGCTCGAGCTCCTGATTTCTTGTCAACATTCCACATCAGGATGTAAACAAAGAGTTTCAGATATTGGTTTCCAAATTTGCGAACTATCCAACACTAAAGAACTGTTAGAATAAAAACGGATTTTAGTCAAAGAAAAACCATGCACGCAAAAACACAAAATAGTTGGATAACATATTTGTATTTGTATTTGTAAAAAAAGCAAACTAAATACGATTAGACACAATCCAAAGTTGGTTACATGAAGTGTCAATATATTGCACTGGGTTGTATTGAAAGAAACGATTCATTCGAATCACTGAATAGAGCAGTAGAGTTTTGTTTTTGAGTCGTTAATCGTCAGCTGTTTCATCTAAACTTGGCAACTGAGGGTTATTGACGCACAAGAGTGCCCTGGCAATTAAGGGAACGCCCAACTCTATGCAAAGGGGATCAACGGAGCATGTTCCTCTACGGTCTACCAAGTACAGTAACAAGGTAGCACAACTCTGTCACATAATATTCCAAATGAGCTTAGAATTAAGAATCATTGTTTAGGACTAGGTAATTAGCCTTACCGTTAGTCGTTGCAGACCGTAAATGCAGACCACATTCTTGTTGTTATCACAAAATTCCGGTTTAAGTTGTAACGTCTAATTACAATTACAAAACGTAAGTTTTTTAAGGGCTATCAAGCAAAGACGTCGATAGTCTTACTTTCGGGTGACATTCTAACTTGAGAAAGTTCCGAGGCGGTAAATTACGGACCATTATGGTAATGATGAGATTATTGACGAAACAGTTCATCAAAGGTGCAAAACTTATCTCGCAGGACACGCTGTCACCCAGATAGAACACACGCTGCGAAAGTTGGGGTAGTTTTAAGATTTCCAGCCAAGCTTGATCATAATTGGTCCAGTCCTCATCATCTAAATGACGTACTCATTAAAAAGTTACGAACAATTATGCAAATTATACATTATACCTCGATAGATTTTGTCTGCCAGCGACAAAACGTTCGCTAAGTTGTCTGACGACATGGGTTTTTGCAAGTATACAGCTTCACTTCGCTCTTGAGACAGATCTAAGAACCACCAAATTAGTTGACAGTTAGCAATTGTTACAATTCGAAGTTTCTTTGTACCTTTCTGTACCCACGCCAACAGGTCACGGACAGGTACACGTTTTTTAATGTGGGGTATAAGGTACTTCATGTAGATTCCATTAGTTTCATCTGACAGCTCGTACGAGTCCAGATGCTCGGAGGTGGCGTAGCCAAATGCGGTGTTTCCTCGCTGCACATAATTATACATCCTAGGCTTTTCCTCGTAAATATTGGGATTTTTGGCCCTAAATTACACAAGATTTTTTTGTTTTGTTTTTAAACATCTGAATCCATCGTAGGCTTCATTACACAAGATTATGTGCATGCTCTGGACTGAATTTACTGACCTGGAAGGCTGTTTTCTGCACATATCCAGTAAAACGAGGATTAAAGCAGGGTTCTTTTGCTGCAAACGAGCCACAATCTCTTCCTTGTCGATGCTATCCGCACGTATAAAGTGGGTAGTGGGCGGTGCATCAATAGGTAGCAAATAATCTTTGCCATACATCCCATATCCATGTCCCACGTAGTATATCACAGCTGTTAAACACATGAAAAGGCCAAACTTGAGTGAACAAGAGATATAGGAAAACACGTTACCATAAGATCCTTGTAGAATCAAGCGAGAAAAGTAGTAAATGGCGTTCCTCATCTCTGTCAAGTTGAGGTTGGTCAAAGCCAATACTTTAAAGTCCAATTCTTGCAAGGATTCCGTCAGGCAACGCGCGTCTTCCAAAGGACACTTCAGGGGTTGCAGGTACTCGTAATCGTAATTGGCTATGACCAATGCGAACTTCCCAGTGGCTGCCAAGCGCAAAAATAACGAGAAAAAAAAATGCGTAAATAAAGAAAATTTTTAAGGGTTTTCGAATACCGTAGTGAAGTCCAGAACGGAGAGGAGCAGTCAATACTACACGAACAGTTTGGGATTCCACGCTTCCTAAGCTGTTTGAAACTACGCAACGAAATTCGACCACATTATTGTTTCGTCCTGGTTCCAAAACAGCTATTAACTCGGGATTTTCAGCACCTAAGTTTCCAAAAGGTTAATCATACAGCCAGATTTACGTAATGAAGCTTTCTTGGGAAACTTACACGCGACAGACTTCCCGTCTTTGTACCACTGGTAACTTAACGGCAGTTTTCCCTTGGCTTTGCACTCTAAGAAGATTTTGGCGCCCCATACCATGCATTCGTCACCACGGACGGGCAAAGCAGGCTCTTCGATGATGCACGGTGGACCGTTATTGTTGTAGAACGTGGCGGTGACCTAGTCAAAACTTGAAAGTACTCAGTTTACGGTGACAAGGATCAACACCTACGCTCACGACGGCGGAATCAGATAGAACTGTAGCAAGAGCATTCCACACGCAGCACCAGTACTCTCCTGAATCCTTGAAACATACCTCGGTAACCTGCAATTTAATAATTGATCGATTTAAAAGTTTATTTTAATAGAAAGCGGTCAGAAAATAGAATTACTTTGTAGAATGCGTCAATAGCGTCTGGAATTATAGCACTATCTCTGTACCATTGGTACTGCAATGTTGGGTATCCGATAGCTTTACACTCCAAGACCAATGGCTCGCCTTGGTACAGATCATGGTGCTTGGGATGCTGCAAGATGCAGGGCACTTCATCCTCAAGTCTTACATAGATAGGTTTAGTGTGATAGACAGAGGGATCTGTGTCAGCATCCAGTACTTGCCTGATCTGGCAAACGTAGGTTCCAACATGGGTATCTCTAGCAAAAAGGGCCATGATTAGGAGCGATAATTTGGGATTTATTGTGTGGTTTACTGAAAGTTTAGGATTGTTAGCTCAGCATCTTTGGTGTCTAATAAGTGGCCATCTTTCATCCACTGGAATGTCGGAGGTGGAACCCCACTTGCTGCACAGCAAAGCTGTAAGGGGTCGTTTCTAATGACCACCCAGTCTTTTTCCTCACGAAAGGGCTCCTGTGTTATTTGCATAGGCTCTGAAACGATACAAGGCAGTATAAAATATTCAATCAGCTTGGAATAGGAGTACATACCGGGTGGAATAAGAGTTAAAAGAGCTTGATAGAGACCCAATTCTTGTAACATCACAACCAGGACCTCCACAGTACAACCTCGATCTCCCAAATCGCAGATCAAGTGCTTTGTGGGTTGAGCATACGTCTCATACTTTCCACACGGGAATAAACCATCACTTAGGAAAACGAGCAATAGATTATTTGATATTAGAAAGGGCATTGACTTACAACCAGTCGGGGTCACTTGCTAATGTAGCTAGGTTTTCCCAAAGTTTTCCTCCATCAAGGAACTTGACAATTTTAGTAAAAATTGGGCCGGATAAGGAGCAGACATTGTCTTCTAAGTCTGGGTAACTCTTTAGAAACATAAACATAACATCGTTAGGACTGCGAATGGAAATAATAAAAAGAAAGCAACTTACGTTTGTTTTTGACATTGAAATTTCGGATTAATCATCATTCAAAGGCCAACGCGAGCGGGGAATCCCCGGTCAAGAAGCGAACAGCGAATAGAAAACTGCGAACAAAAATGACAACATTTATTAGTAAGCCACAATACATCCACAATGCTAAAACAGTAATTTAACATTTTGTTTTCCAACTTTACTTTCAGGCCACGGTGAACTGCAAGTAGTTGAACTTTCTTGTCAACAGATAGAGCGTATATTTTTATTAAGATATGTATTTGGGACAGCCATATACTTTTATTAAGATATTTTTATAAAAATAATCTTTCAATAATATCGGTAAATTGTTTTTAAAATTCGGTTTCAAGTTGTTTCAGAGTTGCATAATTCTTATGATATTAATATTTGAAATTAGTGCCATCTTTTGACAAGAAAAATCAACTACTTGAAGTACGCAATGGCCTTAAAGGTTCGTGGTTCAAACATTAGATGTGTTTTGGAATGTCGGTCACTCACTTGTTTTCATTGTTTGCACTTTCGTTACTGTGCTGTAATTATTATTAATTTCACCGATTCTTTGGGTAGTTTTTTCCCCGTATTATTAGCTGTATTATGGCAGTACCGACTGGCGTTGTAGGGAAATATTCATACCGTTGCACCGTACACAAATGTATCAACACGTCAGCCAATAAATCTATTCAATCGCTTCGATTTTTCAAATTCCCTATGGATGACAGGTAAATAACAACTTCAAACTAGGCGCCAGCCTACGTTGGGAACCGAAATAAAAAAAACTTCAAAAACTATAATAATAGTGGGGTTGCCGTTAAGTACATTGTCTCTAATTGCAGGTCGGAGGAGTGGGCCAGACGGATCGACCGATTAGATTTGCTCAAAAAAACAAAGCAGCAGCGTCATAACTCGTACAGAGTGTGCAGTATGCACTTTAACCCGGCAGACTTGCTCAAAAGAAGAATATCCGGCAATGCACTCCCGTTCGTTACGCCTTACCAATTGAAGAATGGTATCACATCGTAATCACATTGCTGAATATACCAAATAATATAACATGGTCGTTAGGTTTTAATTATGACGATTACAGCAACATTTCCACTATTGTGAATTTGAAAGAAGATCTCACGCTAGCCGCGGATTATGAAGTTGAGGCTGTAATACGTGCTAGGTCTGCAACTATTCCTGCGTTGCTCGATCACGTTTCTACGTTTAATGAAGACGACTGCAACTTGGAGTCAGATTCGGACATTTATGTGATACCTCAGAATTCGACTGACCACTCGTATGCCTTGCCCCCAATCACCGACACTAGTTTGATCGGCGAGCAGAGTTTGCCAAAGAAAAAAATAGGAGATGAAAGTCTTAAAGACACTTCGCGATGTACAAGAAAATGCGTTCAAACGGTCAAGAAATTGAGACTAGCGCGTCGAAAAGCCAAATGTCTGCAACGCCAACTTGGCACCTGTAGAGCCAAAGTTGTTAGACTCAAGGCAGCTAACAAGATTCCACCCCCTATCACGAAAGAATATGCCTTGGAAATATTGGCTGATTATCTACCAGCAGACACCGTGAGCCTTCTCAAATGTGCGGTTAACAACGCCAATATTCACCCCACGCGTCGGAGGTATTCCCCAACCGATCGAGACAGAGCATTGGCCTTATATTCGACTGGCAAGAAATCCTACTTGGATTGGCAGAAGCTCTTCTTGTTGCCACATCCTGGCAATCTTCGCAAATGGCTGGCCAAAGAACCATGTACCTTGATTTCCACGCAATCGAAAGCAAATGAGATCGAAATTACTTGATATTTATGTTCCGAGCAAAAGTTTGGAAATTGCTGTGTAATAAAGATTACGTTTCAACCAATAAGATTATTTCCTTCTTCAATTTACATGATTTTTTTTACATTTTAAGCCTATTTGTCTTTCAAATAAGAAGGAACCTCAGCATCACTAGCGTCTTATGCAAATTCGAGGCAAAAGAACGCCCAAGTAGGGCGTTTCGCAACCACCTACCATTTCGCAACACCATTTGGCTAATACGCCAAAACGTTAAGGATTGCAAGAAATAATAGAGCAAAAAAGGTCGTAAAAGATGGGTTTCTTCAAATACTCGTACCAGCTTGTTGTGCTTCAAGTCCTTTGAGCATCTTAAAGGAGGAAAATCGGTAGCTTTCTTTCATAACCCAGGAGGGACTAGTGTTGCCTAGTTAACGAAGATTACCTCGGAATCCCAAGGGGGTCGCCTCCTTTAATTCAACTTTCAAATGTTGCCCCAGCCACTTTACGTCTGTTGTTAGGAAGCGCTGGAAAGCAAGGCCAAAGTTTCTGCAGATAGACTTGGACTTGGACGCTTTCCATGCATCCCCAATGAGGTTTCAACCCAGAAAAACAACTTTTCGCAGTGCTTCGTGCCTCGCCATCCCCGTCTGACAAGCTTTAACTGACTCTTCGCACAATTTGCAGTCTCCTGCAAAATTTACTGTCCATCTCATCGCACGGAGATAAATTCGCTACCCCAGTGTGGGCGAGCTTAGATAAACAGGCTCTGTACTAATCCATCCTGACTTCTTTTGGTCTCTATGTGCGGCCATTTGGTAGCGCTTTCCTGGGCGTCCATCATTTTCTCAAATTGATTACGAGTAAAAAAGAGCTATACACCTCCTATTCTTTTTGGTGCCCCAGTCACGTGTCCGCGGGAAAATGTTTCATGGCTTTTTAAAGCATAATGACAGCCAGCCATTGAGGAAACATGATTAACTCGCCTTTTGTAGGAGCATTTCGGCGACCCTCCCCATGCAGCACTTTACCTCAATTTCCTTCGCTTTGCTGGACCCAAAGTCGACTACACTCAATGGCTCCAAGAACAGCAAGGCAATTTGAAAGATTAAAAACATATAAAAAGCCTTTTTTATATAAGTATATGCATGTATTGTGGAACTATTTGCGGCTAACTTGCTTTTATACTAACCGACCTAAATGTTCCACGTTCAATGTATCCCTCTTAGCATATGACTCATGACTCATCCAGTGTAAAGCCAAGTATGTAACTGTCCTAATGCGGGGTAAATGGTATAATGACACTTTCTTGTTACACGGGGGTAATTAAGCTTCGCTATAAGGCTATCTGACCATGCTTAACTATGATGTACTGTACTGCAGTACATTATTGTACAGTCCACCCATGGTATGAGCCAGGCGACTATAAGTTGCCGCAGTAAGTGGCAATGCTGAGAGACCCAATGACTTCTGTTGTTCCTATGTTGAAAGCTCCATCTCTGACATAAAGGAATTTAACCGAAATACACAAACCCAATGTATTGTCCATTACACATGGAGATTACAGTGTATGACGGAAGGGCCCACAGAAGCGAGGCGCCGTGCAACAATGAATGTGCCTTGTGGCGTATGTAGTCCATCGACACAAGGCCATTTTAGCCATTGACCTTATTGTTTTGGTCAATAAACAGTAGAACAGCGGTCTAGTTCCCTCGTACGATCAAAACACCTGACTTTGGCAGCAATACCCATTCATAAGCGTTTCACCATTCATTTGATTCACCAATTTGACCATGTAATCGCCATGCTCGACATGATGGGTTTACTCAAGATTTCTTTTTTCTTTTCTCGAATTCTTTTTTAATTTGCAGTAAAACACATGTTCTGCCAGGATTCGCTTGGATACGGAGAGCAGCGAAGGCTAGCATATAGAACGAGGATTTGCGTAACAGCTTGCTTTTGCCATAAATAAGTTAGTTTGGTTGGTATAGAAACGTGCCAGGGCAGCGACGAGGACATCCATTACTTCCAGAAACTTCTTTTGTTTTTAGCTAGGGACCAAAGACGTTCTATTAGCTTGCTTTTGGGGAAAAGGCTATTTGATTAACTTGTGTTTTTCTGTGGGGTCAGTTTGTGCCCCCAGAGAGCCAGCGGAGGGGATAGCTCACATATATCAAGCGTTGCAAAGGACCGGGGCTGCGGGCGTGGCATATCAATCTAAGAAGCCCATTAAATGAGCCAAAGTCCGGCAAGCTAAATACGCACGGAAGGAATACGATCAAAAACGTGGCCAATGTGTTGTTATTGAGCATTAACAATGCTCTTGTTATTAATTCAATAAACAAGGTTTCCCTTTTCATGTGTAAGGATGATTGCTACTTAGGGGCATGGAGCAGCCCAGGATGAAGA
The DNA here is from genome assembly GCA_003724045.1 of Lepidurus arcticus. Classification (NCBI taxonomy): domain Eukaryota; kingdom Metazoa; phylum Arthropoda; class Branchiopoda; order Notostraca; family Triopsidae; genus Lepidurus; species Lepidurus arcticus. Next base: position 429,196 of record RJJA01000003.1, read on the forward strand.
AAGCTGGCGGGAATTTATAAAGGAGGGCTCAACAGAAGCCGAATTCACGACTGCGGACGCGTAATTGCCCTAGTTTCTATGGCAAAAGCGTTTGGAAAATCGCCCATAGCAAGGTGCGTGTGCATTAAGAAGCAGGCTATTAATGGAGCTTGGGTTGGAGCATTAGCTAGGCATGTCCTGGAACACTGACTTTAATTATCCCTACTTGACTTACGATTCACGTAATACGCAAACGAGTAAAAGCGACGGAGCTATTGTAACACCCCTCTTCCTCAAGGTACTTTTTAACCCGGAAAATTTGCATGCCGAATAGCATTTACGTGGACGCTGGAACGTTCTAAACTCAAACTTCGTTATCCATACAGTCAAGATGGATGGCTACAAACTGGCGCGCTAACTGAACAGACTTGACTTGACGTTGGGTTCGCACAATGGCGTCTTTCCCGCCCACACTTTGCCTTCGTTTACATGGCGAAACAAAAGCAATAGAACTTGACATTCCCCCCAGGTTACGCCGCCTTGGATTCGGCAAAAAATATAAAAAAGGTACCTTTTCTTGTTTCTTTTCTTTTTCTTATTTTTATTCTAGCGCTCTGTTTCCTTGATCTCACAATTTACAATGCAAATGAGATATGCGGCTTTAGACTCCCCTATTGACGTCAGTTGTTTAAAAGAATTTTATATATATTTGAAAATAAAAAGGAGCGAAAGATTTCGTTTTTTAAGGGCGCGGAGGTGGGGTTCTTCAGCCCGAAGAAATAAACTCGTTATTCCGGAGATGAAGCAGAATTTCCTAGCAATGCCGCCGGAGGCTAAGGTGGGAGGAGGCAAAAGACTGCATATAAAACCCCTAACGCTTTTATCGTCACGTTTCAAGCTACCTTTAAGTTGTCGCTGTCTTCAAGATACATGTCAAGCATGTAAACTTTGGACATTTTTTCCAATTCGCCTATGGAAACAGCATCAGGGAGTCAACATGAACGTATATAAAGCGGCACGTCTTTGCCAACATTCCGTCGATTGGGGAGACGAACGTGACCGGAATAACTGAAAGGTCAGCCGAAGCAATGTTTTCCCAGGCAGAACTTCCGCTATCTTTTATCGAGACGTTTGAGGTACTTTACCTAATGGTATAAATTTTGGGGGCTTTTTTTCAAGTAAAAATTGGCAAACTTTATGCCTAGCTTTTCTGCTTTCTCAGACACCAAGCATTGAAGGTTAAGCCGTAAATAATGCTGGTAGCATCCCCCCGGGAGAGGCTCCATGTAACTGAATAAAGCAATACGCTTCGAGAACGCATAAATCCTGCAATCTTGCCAACAGAATCGGCGAAATATTAGGGAAAATGCCAAACGTCCAAGTCAAAGATTTCTTTTTTTAAAAAACACGACTACCTGGCATTTGACTGAAGTAGTACTTTTGCTTTAAGCATCCGACGGCCATCTTGAGATGTTGAGAGATGTTGCAATCTTGCCAACAGAATCGGCAAACTATTAGGGAAAACGTCCAGGTCAAAGATTTCTTTTAAAAAAACGACTGCCTGGAATTTGACTGAAGTAGTACCCTTGTTTGAACATCCGGCGGCCATCTTGAGATGTTGACAGATGTGAAAGGTTGGTTAGAGGTCTGCGCTTTGATGCGGATTATCCCCAAGTGGTAACATCGTTGAATATGCATATGCCGTATTCAATAACCCCTTGACTTTTCCAAGAGTTTTTCGCGTTCTACTAGATTTCTTTTTCAGATCGCAAACTCAAGTTTTGGGAGGGAAAGGGCTCTTTGTTCCTTGCGGGAAATGACTGCACGGTCTCTCTCTCTCCTTTCCCTCCACATAGGAAAAAAGCCCCGGAAAGTATCGCAGACAATCTCGAGCAAATCAGGAGAAGCTATAAGATAAGTTTGTCTCGGATGGTGTCTTTTTCTTTGTTTTCCACCCGCGCGCAGCATCCTTCTTCCCGGCTAGAACCGCATCTTTCGTTTTGGACCCCAAAACTTCTCGTACAGGAACGTGTGGAATCATTGCTCCGTCCCCGAATACACAAGAAAAGAGACAAGTTTTCTTCGCTAGCCGCCATCACCTTTGCTTTTTCGGTTACAACCCTTACTTTTTCTTCTCTATTTCTCTTTCTCTGACCCTTTTAGCTTGCCCTTCGAAGGCTCTGGGTTCCCTTTGGCTCTCATGCTTGGTAAAGTTTCTTAACATGCCGTGACTCGGAGCATCTGGGAGTCGATCTATTTGCGAGGGGAAAGAATACGGCGGTCTTTAAACCACTCATAAACGAGAGAGTCATTTTAGACATTGCTGTTATTATAGTAGGCATAACGCAGAGTTAAGGAATGTCATCACATGCTTTCTATACACAACTATTCTGCCCAAGTCTGTCATCATGAGACCCGAGAGAGAATGAAGATAAAGCGATAAAAGACCTAGCAAAAAAAAATGTCCTTGTTGTTGGCCTCGGCTGAATGAGTATGGTTGGTAAAAATTATTGACAAGTGAGGGAAATAAAGCGTCTCCAATTGTATCTTGGCAAAATTGGGGCTATACCAAGGGGGGGATTGTTAGGGGAGTAATGATGCAATTTAGTCGCTAAATTTGTCGACCTATACAAGTCAGCACACTCACAACAAAGTCACGGAGGATGCTTTTTACAGGGACTCGGCGAAAAAATTCGCTGAATAGACCCAGACGTGCAAAAAATCCTAGGATGAGCAGATTGCATGTGATTAACCGTGGTCAGAGCAGGATGAAAAGCTTTGGATCCAAAAACAGACAAGTCTACTTCCTCCAAAACTAAACTGATTGTCCTAGCTTTTTTTGGAGTGTGGGGGTGAGGTTAGTTAAGGGGGTAGAAGGAGAGCTTGTGCTGTCTAAACGAGATCAAAGGCCAATCCTATTCTTCTTTGTTCCATGCCTTTCATCTCTGGCTTTTGACTTGTATTTATCCTCTAGGACTTAGTCAGAATGCGTTCCAAGTTCCCCAATTGTTCAAGGGCACCAGTTGTAAAAAGGTAAAAATCGTAGGAAAATAAGGCTAAGAATCTACTTTCTAGTGATATATTATTTCCAGTGTACGCAAAATAGTAATTAAGCTGTTGAACAAAATTTTTTTGTAAATGTAGGATCACGTGGGCTTTCCCAAGTCGCAACCGTATGCATGGTACGCGAGAGCTTCGCTTATTGGTTTAAGCACGGGCGTAAGCACCAACCATCCTAAACAGCGGCCTAGGCCACGTCATGAGTCTTACGTGACGTCACGAGCCAAAGTTTGCTTGCTAACTCGTGAACGGCTATTCATAGAAAATCAAAACAAAATTCAACGTTCTTAAACTCATGTCAAATAGTAGCGCAGCGGCTATTTCCATGTTAACGAAATATTCTCACGGCGAACTTGGAAGGGTTGTTTTGCTATAGGAAGTTGGGTGGCTGCTTTACCAGCCAAGTCGTACTGCAAGTCCCCGATTGATCGAAGCTCAAAAGAGCAAATAAATACATAATAACTTACATCGAAATTACATTATCCATGGCTAAAAAGTCCAACTGCAGTAAACAGGAAAGGTAAATCCTCGCTTTCAACAGTTTACCTTCTTCATTCATTCCGCATTCTTCGTACGAAATCCAGGATCTAAAGTTGGAAGCCCATGGAAGTAGAAGGTCAGGTACCGGACCCTGACGTCCAGCCACTAACTTGAAGATTCAGGCTTGGGGGAAAAGTTCGTGCAAAAAGTTATTTTCAACCGGAGCTCTATGCGTCAAGCCCTACTCAGGTTGACATTAAGTAAGGCACTTAATCTCCTTGCCTCCACGTTCTCCTTTCGCAAACCTTATTCCAGTGACATGATAAGGCAAAATGGAGCGCCCCGAATAACCTCATCTCCCTTCGTCCATAAAGACGGTGCATACAAGATACAATTCACATTTCAGCTCTTAATCCTATTAGGAAAAGGGACTTTCTGTTAGCACTTAACCAAGAACATAAGCAACACTAGCACTCACCTTCATTCCTTTTAGGTTCGCTGGGTCTGCTCCATGCATCTTGGCGTGTTGACTACTTTTTAGACAAGAAAATCCGTGGCATGGTTCACCGTCAATCATTAATTTTGCGTGTTTTCATGTCTCCGAGTCCTGCGTGACGACTCTGGGGACCTTGCATGCCCAGAACCTACGCAAAAGAACCCCAAAGTGTCTCGAAACTACAATGAACAGATCGTTCCAACATTACCCATCCACTACGGTCCACTTTAAAATAAATGAGTCTTACACAACCAAGTCCCCAGTCTGTTTTTTCTTTAATTTGTTCTGCCTCTGGATCTCCGTGGACTGCAAAGCGGTATCCTTTCCTTCTTCTCTTTTTTCCTTTTTTTAGTGGATTAACCAACCCCACAGTAGACTGCGTTAGTGGAGATTCTTCTCGCATTACTTCAGCTCTAGCTTTCCCATTATTTACACGTGCAATCTTCCCACGCATGCAGTATACAGGAGGTACTATCCGTGTAGACGCAGCTAAAAGTGTGTTGACGAAGAGCATTGCCGCGGGCGGAGGCTCCTTTGGGTAACGACGCGTTCCGTGCGGGCTATGCTGAAACCCGCGGGGAGCTCCCGCATAAGGGAAAGGTGTTTAACGGCACATTTAAGCGGGTCGCCCTGAGATGCCGCAATATCCTCTACCGACAATGGCTGGCTCTCGCGAACAATACGCGCACTCAACGTTCGCTTTGCCCCTCTCAGGACCGTCTCTCTTGCTGCAATGGGCAAGGTTACAAAATATAGAGTTCCCTCGCTTTAATACAAGTATCGGCAAGAAAGTGGGCCTCACACACGAGAACCCCTTTGTGCCCTTGCTCCGCTTCCGTGTGGGGGAAGAAATGGAATTGCTGACTGGTTGGGCCATTAATTTTTTTCTACCTCAAAGTCCGGTCGCTCTGCTTAAACTCTGGATAGTAATAAGAAAATGGTAAGGATTTTCAAGACTGGGAAAGAAAAGTTAGAAGATTAGAAGAAAATGAAAGTCAGTGTTTTTGTTAAGAATTCAGACATTTAGTAACATTCGAAAATTAGTTAAAACTTTTTTCTTCTCCGGACAGACACAAGACAGAAGGATTTTTTTGGAAGGAATAGGACTGAGAAACCGTTGGGTGAAGGGACACGACAAGTTTTTAGTTGAAAGGGGGAATGAGAACCATCACAATTTGCTCTTCGTTCGTTTTGGTAGGACAACGTTACTTTCGACCCCCGGTTTGTAATTTTCTACAAAGAATGACGTTAATAGAGAGTAAATGAGACAGTGATAACCTCTCGACATGAAGCTGGGGAAGAAAAGGAAATCGAAACCGCAATTAAATAGGAAACTTTTTCCACCGAATAACAGAAAAATGAAATTTGGAAAAAAAATCCATTTCATCGCCATGCCAGCCAGACACGTACTACTCCCTTTCCCCGTCTTTCATACACCCCAAGGCCCATGAGTGATAACATTGTACAATGAAGGATGCTTTTTTGGTTAAAATCTTTGGACAAAATTAACACAATGCAAGGGATTAAAGAGATCACAGAGAAAGCTTGGCTCGTTGAATTTTTGCAGGTTGTTCTTTGCTGTCACGTCATTTTTCTTTGTGTTTTAGTTTTGCAATGATTCAGTTGCATAGCCATCCATCGCACGATGCTCTCAGGGCTCCCGTATAGCTTAGCTCTTGTGACACTCGAGGTTCCCCGCAGGAGGCGCACGTGTTTTGTATGGGTTTGCACGAACGCGCATTGCATCTGCGCATACATAGCGGGCACTGTAAGTTTATAACCATGTACCCAATTTGTATGGAATTCTTTTTTAAGTAAAGTACCGTCCAGACTGTAGGGAGTGACGGTTTCAAAATTTGATGTTTTATTATATTTCTCCTAGGTAGGAAATCAATTTGCATTTTACCAATTAGTTAAGGCGAAAATACGAAAACTGAAAGTATCACGACGTCCCTATTAGTAGGAGCTAGAATACTGTCAAAAGATTTTTGAAGAAAATTTGATACGCTTTTTTACGCAAGAGTAATTCTAACAGTCTCCCCTGTAATCGTGCCGGAGCAGTGCTAAGCGTATACGGGAGCCTTAAAAGTTACATAGTGAATCAAATAACTTTTAGTTCGTCAATAAGGTTAGGTTTCTGGCCAGCCCAGGTTCTGACCCACCATCGCATAAAACTTTCGATTATGGGAGGCAAAGAACTGCCTGAGTTGAGAAATCACCTTCGTTTCCACGACCGGATGGCGTCTCCCTTTGGAATCGGCCAAGCACTTATGTTGGGCAGCGCCGGTCCGCAGACAATAAAAGCCTTTGGTATCATTAAAATAGAATTGGTCTTGTGTGATCAGTGGTTCGAGACCGAGGAATTTCTCCACGCTTTGCACTTGACTCCAAGGGTCTCGAATGAGTAGGTCGCCGTCTACGACGTGCAATTGTCTTCGCGGGTACACGTTCAGCCATCGATTCAGGAATTTGGCGTACAGGGACACATGTAGAGCGCGATACTGCGTATTCACTTGGCCATCTTTGGTCAGGGCGACTTGCTCAAAGCGACGCCTCGGGCGACCACGACTAGTCCGCGTTTCTTCAATCTGCGCGAAATCCGACAAGAGCCGCGTCACCGGGTCACGGACGATGAGGACTAGCTTGATGCTGTTATTCATAAACCAGATCCTTTCAGGCGCCTCGGGCGTGATGAAATAACTCGGGCTTTTTTCCACCGTTAAGGAACCCGGCTGAGTCCATGGCATTTGTTGTCGGTACCACTCCAATCCCATGTGGTAGTGTTCGTCACGATCAAAGAAATGAACTTCTGTGGAGGCTTTCCGTACGTGCGGATGGAGGTCTAGCATTTCGAGTAACGCTCTTGTGCCTCCTTTTCTCACTCCAATAATGAGCACTTGCGGCAATTGTTGAGAGAGCGTCTTGTTAGCAGACGACAAGCTTCTGCTGCTATTGCTGTTAGGGGGACTGCTGACGACGGGACCAAGGGGCCAAAGATTGGACGCATTCCATTCACCAAAGTAATCCACGTCAGCGGCGGCCATTAGGTTGCGTCGGTAGCCGCGCCGCATGGCACTCATCATGCACAAAGTCGTATTGGGCGAGGACTGACACGTTGAAAGCCACCACTGGAGATCCGTGAGGAAGTGCACGTACGAGATGGACACACAAAAAGCGACCATCAAGAGTACCGTGGCCGCTTGACGACGGCGGGACCGTCCCAACACCATTTCGATGGTAACTGGCGTCCTCCCTGCTCTTCCCGCACCTCTCGTTACGGCGTGGCCACACTGGCGACCAAGTGGGGGCCGAACCTACCCTAATGGTCGCGGCGACGGAAGATAAGCCAGGGAAACCATGCTCCACGTCCCTTTGTTCTCTCTTTTTCGCTCCGCAAGTCGCTGGTTCTAGTGGTCACATATCGTGTCAAACGACCGTCTGCGCGGATGAACCCCAAATCCTCGTCCCAAGTTCCTACAAATGAAACAAAACAAAAATATCAAGAACATGAGACCTCTAACAATCTGTCTTATAACTTTCTTTTAAGGTGCAAAAAACGACCCCAAAACACTAAAAGCAAACGTTAATGACCCAGTTTTGGACGTTCTGGTCTTTACTCGACGACAATCACTTTTCAACATGAAATAACTGATTGGATGTGGGTATATACTTCCATGCAGCTTTACCACACACGCCTCTTGTTCCAACGAACGCTTTTTGAACCCTCCTTGGAAAATACATTGAGAGAGATAGCGGAAGTTTTAATGAGTCTTCGACTGTTGGGGGGATCGCGACCCCGGACAAAAAGGTTTCGCGCTCGTGATCTCGTGGTGCGCTACATTTCTCCGTCGCTTGCAAGGTTCCCATGTGGGCAGAGTAAGGTTCATCGCAGTGCAGGTATGGAGTTAACCTGGTGGCACGCATTATCGACCCATTTCAAAATCCATATGTGGAGAGAGACGCGAAGGGCGCCCTCCTCCACACAAGGGCCAACCAGAGCAGGGACCTTTATTTTTCTTATGTTGCCCTTACTACAATGCTCTTCTGCATGGAAGCTCCATCCATTGAATAGCATAGTATCCATAACCTTGAAGCTCGCACCCCTTACCGTCCCCGCTCCCTTCTATCCTTCGGTGAGCTGCATCCGAAGAAATAGAGTTTGCTCCAAAAACTAGATCGAGCGATTCATTACCGAGCCAGTCTGCGTTAGCCATGTTCAAGTCTCGTTCGTCTTCATTGACACTCGACACCTTTGCATTACAAGGTTACACACCCTGACATATAACGGATCCCGTTTCCAAGGCTTTTCACGTTGGGGTGGATCTTCTGTGGTGTAGTTGGCGCCCGAGCGGGTCATCGAGCGGTACATATCGAACGCACAGTAATAGAGCTGCGGATAGCGTGTCCTTGCTATTCAAAGAGTACTTACGATACTCGTTACGAGAGGCTAAAACCCCTGAGAGGTAGAGGAGCTCAACAATGCGAATTGCGAATACAAGGTCAGAGTTTTATTGAATTTTATTTTTTTAATATTTTGGGGAGGTGGGAGAGGGATGTTCATTCCCATCGAAGTTTAAAAGTCCTTTCGAGTTCTCGATCAAGTTGGGCGTGGGTCGTAAAAAGCGCATAATTGTGAACGCTACGACCATATAAGTTTCCCATAGAGATTACGCGAAGCAGAAACGCAAAGCAAAGGGGGCGTTTTTATATGCCGCAATGAGGTGCTGAAGCAAAACGGTTAGCAAAACGCTACGGATCCCGCAAACGATCTTATCGCGATCCCCTTAGCTGATCCCCTCAAAACCAATGTTTCTTTTTTATGACTTGCTCACGGTATTACTTACAGAGTAAACACATAAATTCCGGATTCGGGTTCGTAGACAAGCTTGAGCTTGTCATCGTTTCACTTCCAGCTCCCCTCAGGTAAAGGTAGCTTGAGCTAGGAATTTCTGCAAGCTCCCAGACGGAACTTTGTGCAAACACGGGAGGTTGACGGAATGACGGGAGAAAAAATGGGGGTAGAAAGATTTTGCAAATGAAAGCTGACAGCTTAATACCTGTCGGTTTTGTGTTGAGAATTGACGGAAAAATTCCAACGGTTATCACACTATGAACCCACCACGTATCGTTGACTGGAATAGTGATAGCACAGTACAGGAAAACTGTCGAGTGTCCAGCCCAAAGCTTACGCAGGCAGGTGTACTGGAGCCGGACTCCGCTAGTCAACTGAAACGGGGCGAGACTACGAATGAGGAACGTTTGGGGCTCGCTGGGAGCGCAGTCCTTGCGGAGCGTGCGGGGGATGGTAAAGTGGAATCTTCCGTGGCAGGGGTGACGGAATATTTGACGTTCTCGCCCAACAGCGCCCGGTACAACTCCGGAGAAGCGGTTTGTTCGCCGTCTCTTTAAAGGAGGTAAGCTAACAGCAGGCGAGATGCAAAGAAGTGAAAAAAGCGAAGCGGGGGAAGCAAGAAGAAAGCAAAAAGGACCGAAATTCCGCGTGTGTTGCACGTAAAGCGGCCAAGGCGCCAACCAGGGCGCAGGGGCGGTGGCCCTAACCGTGTGCGGAGGTTCTCAGGTTGGAAAACGGGTGGGATATTTGTATGTGTAATATTGTGGGGGTGGGTCCAGGCTTCCGGAACTTGAGGCGACCACCAGACAGGATTTCCTATGCACTCCGCCAGCCGTCGACGTCATCGTATCATGGTTGACGCGGCTTGTGCTTTCCACGTATTTTATATTTTCCACGTCTCGAAGCGGAAGGAAAAAAACGAATTCGAGGACTTGGAACTAGTAATGACGACACATAGGCTTGTAAAACGGGTTAAAGTGGGCGGGCTCGATAGGAATCCCGCTGGATGTTTCTTGTAGTTTTTGCGTACAACGTTAGTTCTTTATGGATGCTGGCATGCGATAAAGGAGAAAATCGACGAATTTTTTTTTACTTTTTTACTCGTTTTTTGTTTTCTTTTTTCTTACCTTTCACTCGACGTATAAATCTGTCACCAGGAACGAATTTACTTCCGCGCCTTGAATGCGACGACACGGCACTACACAGCGGCACGAATGTATACATTTGAAAGTGTACCGCTGCTGCTGTTCCTTTCCACGTTACCAGCATTATAACCTAGTTTACATCCTCGCAGTTTGAAAATCATACAAAAAGGAATCAGACATCCTATTCGCCATTCCTTACCAAATACAAGACACCGACGTTTTCAACAAGGTCAGGCGGGAACTCGTAGCGTTAGTTCGGCCTGCTCGTTGACGGAGCACAAAAAGCAATAATGCATAGTTAATAGTTGAACAATTTTTTGCTTCAAACCGCGACTCGTCGTGATAGTCCGGCTTGATGTTACTTTGCTCTCTAGTCTGCTTTTAGGATTGAATACAGAATCGTCCTGGAGTAAAAAAAGGAATCAGAGATTATATTATTCACCATTCCTTCCCGAATAGAAGCTACCGATGTTTTCCTTAAGGTCAGGCCGGGACTCGCTGCGTTAGTTCGGCCTGCTTGCTAACGGAGCAAGAAAAGCAATAACGAATAGTTCTCAGTTCACTGAACACATTTTTGTTTTAAACTTTTTTGTTTTAAGACTCGTCTTAATACTCCGGCTTGGTTGTTACTTTGCTCTCTAGCCTCCTTTTCGGATAGAATATAGAGTCGTCCCGAAAAAGAAGTAACCGATTCAGGAAGGTAACATTAAGCCGGAGCATCTGGAAAGAGCCCCGGTTGTAGTAACATTCCTTAACCGTTACATTGCATTGTTCATTATTGCGTCGCTGTGCTATCGGTAAGGGCAAGCCGTAGTAACGCTACGAGTTCCCGCCTGACCTTCTGGAAAATTGCCGGTAGCCTCTAGTTGGGCTGCACAATACTGTACTGTAGGCTACTCTAATGTCATGCACGTAAGTTTGTTAGGTCGTCAGTGAAGCTGTATGACAGAACAAAGAAAAGTCAAATAGAATGTCCAGTATTCTAGGTAAACTGTTCATGTTGCCAGTGATGGGTCCTGTCATCTTGAAGAGAGAAGGAAAGAAACGCAATGGGCGGTCGTACCTCTTAGTTTTCACAAATAACAAGGGCCTACAGATGGAGTGTTGTTGACGAGGGCATATTGAATGGACAGAAAACATAATCATCTTTCATGGCCATGACACGTTGTTGTATGTCGTATTCCGGCTTTTGTCCCCTTCTGCCCCCACGTTTGGCTGTCCCCGGAGGCGGCCCATCATCGAGTAAGTCTTTCGGTTTTATTTTCCTTACGTTTGCCTCACCCGATTCATCGATCCAGTGTGGAAAGGTGCTATGTGTAAAACATGTATACTACACAACAAGAGTCGCGGACAGAATCCAAGGTTGAGCTTCCGAATATAGTACAGTACCAACATACCCTTGTGGATCTACATGCAACACCTGGGGGTCAAAGGCAACCCCGGTGCTCCGGGCACCCTAAAAAGGTTTGGTAACTCAAGGTAACGACGACAATCATAGTACGCTACATTGGCCTTGGCAACGGGGACCGTAAACATGTACACACATTCATACACAAACGAGGATGAACTCCGCCCCGATACACTCACCCCGGAGGGTTTATAGACTAAATACTACATAATAACAGTTTATGCATATGCAACCCCTCCCCTCCGTTAGGAACAGGAACGCGAAGGCAAAGTAAATGGAAAGTTATCATTAATCATCCGCTAAGCTTCACCAAACCCCCTTTAAGTTTTAGCCGTGAGGGGACCCCCAAAAATAGCCAGACCGAACGGAAAGGAAGGAAAAACTACGTGCGCTTGAAGTACTACATTTCTTCCGGATTAAGGGGAGCCAGGGGAGAAACAACGCTTGTTGGGGAAGTTCTCGTGAAGGAGCAAGAGACGAAGAGAGCTCAAATTGCAAAGAAGGGCCAAAGTTGCGTCTAGCCTATAGCGGCTCATTGAGGCTGCGGTGAAGGTTTTAACGTGGAATATGCGGGGGACCATACCCACTATAACTACACGATAGGAGCTCATTAAGCGAATTACTCTATATTTCCACAGGATGGGACTACGCTCTCTACTATCCGAAAGCAGGCGTTGCTTTAGGGGTCGAGGGCTGCGGTCGTGGTGGGTTGGAGGGTTGCGAGTGAGGGTACAGAATAGTACCGCAACTCGTCACAGGAGCCAAGTAAACAAGTAGGGAAGGCCATTGAGAAGAGGGGAGGAAAAGAAACCGGAGGTAACTTGGTAAGATCCGTAGCAAATTTGGTAGAGGCGGGTCGATGGAGGAGTTATTTGCCTTCTCGGCTGGTTGTCCATTACGCTGCAATACACACTTGTGTTGCTTTTCATGTCGCATTACGAATTAAGGTTACCTTTTTCGTCGAGGGCAAGGGTCCCTACGGACTCCCAGCAGCAGCGAGTCATTGACGGGGGCGAACGTCGGAAGACCACGCCGCGTTTGCCAGTTTGTTCTCGGGAGTTCCTGACCGTGACCCACGCCACCGGTACTTCCTTCCTTCGCTTCTCCGCCCTCCTCCGGAAGAAGGAAGGTTACTATGCCAACACGGAAAGATATGACCAGTCTCGGGGAATAACACTGGGTTGAGGAGGGTGTACGTCCCAAGGTACCCATCATGCAAGAACATAGACAAATGCAACTTCGGAGTTTGGAGAAGTATGTACTGTGCGCATGACGGCTTTCTTCTTTTGCTTCTTTAAGTTCATCTTCATTTTCCAACTCCTATTCTTTCCACTTTTGTAGGATGAACGGAAGATGAAGGATCCTTTCTCGCTACAACTTTACATTAAAGCAAAAAAAAAGGGGGGGGGGGTTAGAACTTTTCATTGCTTCCCTTCAGTTATAAAAAATAAAAAATAGTAAAAAGGTTACTGGATAACAAATGCCCTTTTCCCACGCACGTAAGTGGGAGTTTTCAAAACTATGAGCTGCCCAAGCCAATAAATTGATAAACTGCTGAAATATTACACCGCTTCATAGATAGGAACGTATGGGAGTGTCGGCGGGCAAAAAGTGAGACAAATTCCCATTTAAAGGACCTGTAAACTCCGTCGATATGGCGAACATAAATGGCGCTGTAAATTCCCAAAATGAGAAAGAAATTGGATGGCTGAACGACGTCCGAGTTAACTAGTGACAGGTGATAGGCTAAGGGCTTTTACAGGCAAGCCCGGAAATAGACGCATTCCCAGAAGGCCAACGATATTCCCCTACGGTCAAAAATTTCGTTTAGTTTCAAATTTCAGTCCGACGTACAGTACGTACTGTACATACGCAAGTTGCCAGGGCCGTCGTTACACAACTTGAAGCCTGCCTTAGGTTGAGATTGATCGATTACAAGCAGAATGCCCAAGCAAATGACCCGCAACCAAATGCCCGACGAAACTGAACCTGATTACTCTTGTGAAACTTGTGAAATAAGATCTCTTGTGAAATAAGAACTCTTGTGAAATAAGATCGGAAGATTCGAGAAACGCCTACACCTTCCTACTTTAATGTTTTGAATTTCAACAATTCCCCGAAATATGCCGCCCCCACTCCCACCACTTTTACCCATGAACATATTAACTGACAGCTTCAGAGTTATTGCACCTTGTAAATTTGATGGCTTTATAAAATTGCTAATTAAAAGGGCGATGGGCACCAAAGAAGAAACCTGTAGTCTTTCAAAAATAAAGCAAAAAATCTAGTTTCTATTGATATATTTGTTTCCACCGTGCGAGGAAAATTAACTAAGTTATTAGAGGTAGACATCGTAGCAGAGTAACGAAAGCAAGGCCTCCACACGACACGTCCGTGACGTCGTGACCAAGTTTGCATGCGAATAACTCGTGAACGGGTAATCACACAAAAATTAAATTGAGCTCTTTGTTCTTAGAATAATCTAGCCTACATGCATTCATCAAAAGCTCGACATGTGATTTTGGTAGCTGCACTAATTTGTCTGAATTCAAATGTGTGATTGTTTCCAGCTTGGAATCCTGACAAAGCACATAAACGTATAGCTTCCTTGCTGTGAAGGTTCAAATCCTTCAATTTGAAGCTCCACAATGAAAAGAATAGACCTCCTTTTTCTATCCAATTTTCATTGTAGGACAACAATGAATCCCCCAACAGGTCTCGAAAGGTCGATGGTAATTTCCGCCACAGGATTTTATCGTCTGACTTATTTTTTGCCTAGGTTTGTACTATGCTAAAATGGCATGTCCTGACCAAGCAGTGGCTACTTTCATGACGTCACACTTTCTGGTAGGCTTCACTTGAACTGAAGTAATAGTGCTCCGGTAAACGCGAAAAAGAACAAGTCCAAGGTAAAAACACCGGTCACGAGGATGGAGCAGGCAAGCGACCCGAAGACACGGCCAGTTTCTCATTAATTACCCAAGTTTTACGTCACGAGATATCCTAATATACTCCTGTTTTTGTTGCGGGTGGAGTTGGAGGAGGGGAACGTCCTGGCGGACAATGATGAGATTCCACAGCTTGATGTCAGGAAGTGTGACACAAAAGGCAACATGGCACGGTGATGGCATGTGCAAGGATTCCTATTATTTTCCCGAAACAGATTGGAAAACTTGGCTCCATGCAAACTACGACCTTCTGTAACCAAGTGCAAGTACAACAAGAAGGAAAAGAACATCCGTACAAGCATATCACACACACACACTGGCGACACGGTCAAAAAGTCCCATGCGACCTGGAAAGCGTATTTTCTAGTCGCCAATTTCACTTATCCACACAGCTGTCTCTCTTGCTTTTTAATCAATAGACTAAACTCCACCCTAAATCCCTTTTACGCATTGTTGCTTTATACATTCCGAGGAGAATGCAATCATAGACGAAAACGATGAGCTTTTTTGCAACGTGTCAAACATGGGACTCTCCATGTCATCAGCTCTTTTATGCCGCAACATAAAGGCGCCAACATTAATGGACATCGTTACTTAAGACCTCCTCAACAATGCCTAAACTGCCATCTCTTCAAGCTAAAATGCAGCTACAGAATGACACGCTAGCCAGTGGGAGTTGATGGAACATAAAACAACAGCTCCACACGGCGCTTTTGTATGTCGCCTCCTAAAAATTCCGACAACAAGTGGCATCACTCGGCGTCGTTCCGAACCCGCAGCTGCTCTATATTCCATGCAATTCCTACAAAAAATCCGATCTTTTTTATTCTTTTAATAATAGAAACAATAGTATTACTAAGGAATATGCTTACACTAATTCGACAACAATTACAATAATAATAATAATTAACAAATTAAACGCCAAACATGCTCTATATTCCATGCAATTCCTAGAAAACTCAGATCTACAATGCTCTTTTAATAACAATAATAAAACATTTGCTAATAAGAAAAAGAACTGCATTAATAATACTAAAATTAAATGAATAAACAGTCGTCTAATAAAATAATGTACAATTAAATAACCCTTATCTTCGCTGTAGGCATTTTTGCCATTTCATTTTTTCAGTACATAAATAACAAGTTACCGATCAAGGCAACATCAAGCCGGAGTAGTTGGATGGGGCCCGGTTAGGAGCAACATTTTTTAACCGTTACATTTCATTATTCATTACTAGTTCGGCCTGCTTGCTAATGGAACAAAAAAAACGAATGCTTAACAGTTACCGAACTTTTTTATTTGAACCCTGACTCGTCATTGTACTCCGGCTTGGCTGTTATTTTGTTCTTTATTCTCCTTTTCGGATAGAATATAGAATCGTCTTGAAGAGCACAAAAGGAATCAAAGATCCTGTTCACCAGTCCCTCCCAAACCGAAGCTACCGACGCTTTGCAAAAGGTCAGGCCGGAACTCGTAACGTTAGTTCGGCCTGCTTGCTAATGGAGCAAAAAAAGCAACAACGAATAGTTAACAGTTGACCGAACAAATTTTTGCTTTAAACCATGACTCGTCGTGGTACTCCGGCTTGGTGTTACTTTATTATCTAGCATCCAGGCTTAACCGTTACATTTCAGTATTCATTATTGCATCGCTGTGTTATTGGTAAGGGTAAGCCGTAGTAACGCTACGAGTTCCCGCCTGACCTTCTGGAAAATTGCCGGTGGCCTTTATTTGGGATGGAATAGTACTGTACATGTACATTACGGTACTGTAGTATATTATACTGTATTTTATATTTTAAGCCCTGTACATCATTAAAAAGATCGGCTACGCTGGGATGATGGAAAATCGAAGTAGAACACTCCATTTTGCTTTTTTCTTTGATTCTGCCCAACTGGACGTTGTCATAAGTAAGTGGTTCAACGTGTACCGGAGTACTGGATGAAAGCGACAGGAATAATAGATATGTGTTTAGTTCTTAAATTGTAAACATACTCAGCACGGCTGCCGGAATGATGAAATAAAAAAACAGGGTAAAAAGATGTCGTATGGAACGCTATTGTAAATGTGTGTCTTTCCTGGGGAGCAGCCCGAGCCATTGTTGTTGTTTTATAACGGAGGTCGGTCGATGGGATGCTCCAAACCGACGTGCCGAGCAAGCCAAGCACACTCACTTGTCACTTATGCAAACACCCCTTCGGCCCCGACTGCCAACGTCTCTATATACCCCCACCTTTTATTTTTCTTCCATGGGAAGAAGAAGATTTGGATGCAAGCGGACGAAAACAGAGCAGAGTGGACCCGCAGTGGCAGTCAAGCGCCGCGTAACCGTGAAAGCTGCGTTACTCCTTGACAGAACCGTTGCGGAGAGACGGTGTAGTGTCCAGGACGTGTAACTACATGTTTACTCAGGAGGGATAACAAAACAACCTGCAAAAACGAACTGCATAACCGGTCCTTTTTCCGTGACAAAAGGAGATCTCTTTAATAAAGTTTCAACGAAACCTTTACGTTTTTACGACTATCATCCGTGCTATTTCCCTATTAATAATATATATTTATTCACAAAATCATTGACATCTGATTTTTTATTTAATATTTTATTACTATATTAATTTATTATATACTACTATTTATATTTATTATAGATAATTTTCTTTATTGTTTTCTTAAAATAATACATTACGTGATATATTATAACAAATTAATACATTTCAGGAGTATGAAATCAGTCATTTTGTTTAAAATTTTAGTGGCTATATTTTACTTTATTTTACCATTATATTGTTGTATATTCTCTCAAATGAATTATACTGCAGTGACGAAAATGCAAGTGACGAAATGGAGCCATGCTTTCCATTAGCGGTTCGTGGAATGGTTGCATCAGCGTTAGTAATACGCTTTATATGCTCATATATATGACATATGGAGTGATATGCTGGTTGTCAAGTTGTCACATGAGAATTTTGCGACATTTCTGGCGGTATGCCCAAAATATTACTTGCTGTAAATAATCCAGCGGATTCTCCAGGTTGATGTCAACATCGAACTTAAATTCCTGGAACGCGAAACGCGAAAACAATAAACTTCAAGAAGCGTATGATTCCACACCGCTACGTCTTTCCTTTGGAAGCGTATAGCGCAAGTATCTATCATTCATCAAGAGCGGGTGTTTCTTTAGGGAGTTGTTTTTATCGAGGAAAGAAATAAATAAAAAAGACGGAGAGAAAAGTACGAATTCCTTTCCAATTTTTCTGGGGAATACACAATTGCTTTGTGTGTCGTAGCTTGGAAAAAGGCAAAGAAAAATGCAAAAGCCCATGCATGGTTTCCACATCCATGTTGCGAGACAGCACCCAAAAAAATATTGAGAGAAATTGGAAATGGGGGGGAGAGAGAGAAAATAAGTCCCTAAAAAGAAAAGAAAGAAAAATAGGATTGGAAGATGCAAAGCTTGTTTGCAGTCTCCAAGAGGGCGAAGGAGCTAAAGGAAAAGAATAGACGGAGCCTTCGCTTTCGCTCCTTGGGTTTTTGTCACGGGTTGTCGGGGCATACATTATGTCTTTTACGCTGGGGGATTCTAACCCCCGCAAAGCAATTAAAGCGAGGCGGACGCTCAATTGGAGGTGAAGCGTGCACTCGGCTTCTCTTATGTAATTCTCTATGAATCTGCCTCCCGACCCTACTCTCCTGCACGTGCTGTAACCCTCGTTAGCCAGTAGGTGGCAAATGAGAATCTGCAACCCCGCATAGCCGAGGTTTCGTTTACCATTTTACGCTTTACATTAATCTGCCCAGCGGGTTAATGAGACTTCAAAGCTTAACGATTCCCGAAAAAAAGTCCAGGTTTTGCTTTAAATGAGATCATAATAAGACATTTTCTTTTCTTTTCATTTTTTCGGGAAGAGATTGGGATTTTTTTGTCTTCTCAATTCTTCCTTTTTTCTAGACTTCTATATTATTATTTTTATTTTTTTATGAACTGAAGCAGTGGTGTTCTTTGCTTTTGTGTTCCACCTGTCTTTAAACCTATCCTTTTACCTTTTGCTTCTAATTAATGAGACGCTCGTTATACTCCCTCTGCAGACAAGCCTGGTCTTAAGCCGGGAATCTCGGCTTTCCACCTCCCAATCTGCTAATGATTACCGGTTGCCAAAGTATGACGTCAATTCAGCAGGAGCACAGGGGAAGTTGTAAGGCCAAATGAGCCACGACTGCTGTCATCTTCTTATAACTCACCCACCTTCGCTCGAGTTCAAAACGTTATCCCAATAATACCAAAAACTTTCTTTGCTTGGATATTCCATAAGGACCTAAAAACTTCACACTTTGCGTAAATGGAACGCAGATCTAGCACTAATGCATGACAAGCTCACGACTGATGGTAAATTAGCCTATACAGGGTTGAGCACGGATAACTTTCTTTAACAGAAATGAGAATGTTTCTTTTAACAGGAAAATATGACAAATAAAAACTCATACGCAATGATGTACCCGAGATCAGAGAGCTGTGTTTACTGTTTTAAGCCTGAAGTAAACACAAACCATGGTAACAAGCACCGCAAGCCACGCCACCACCCGTGCGTGACGTCACGACCACAAGTTTGGATCCAGATAACTCGTGAACGGCGAACGATAGAAGCTTCAAACCAATTGGATCGTTCTCAAAACAGTAGAAAGTAATCCAAATAGTAAACACCGTTCAAATCCTTGACATTTATTGTAATTGTATTGGCTGATGCAAAAAGTAAACCTTGAAGAGCAATAGCCACAAAATCGTATTTTAAGATATTGATTAATTCTTACAGTATAGATTTTTTCTAAGAATTCTGACGTTTGTAACACGTTTCTTTTGAAGAGCCGTTCACGAATAATCAAACTGTACATTTTTTACATTTTCCCTTGATGTAAACGGACGGACAAGAGTTTGGCCAATCAACGCGCTGCCTCACTTTGTCGTTACGGTTTTTGTCCAATAGCTTACGTCACAGAACGCCCGGCCAAGTTCAAATGTGTCCCAATTTCAATAAGTGGAGTACTATTTGGCGCATGGAGGAACTCGAAATTTTAGCCTAAAGCTTAGGTTGGGTTAGATTTTTGGTGCCTACTAACCCCTCAAGATACAAGAAAGGAAACAATGTATCTCCTAAAACTAAGTTATATCCCAGTTTTTGCAATGTCGCTGTCACTACCCCAATTAGCAAAGACGCTTTGAGCTTAAGCATGATCAACAAGCGAGGGTTTATAAGCCATCTTCCGCGAACGATAAGACCGGCCCTATCCATCTCTCTCGTCCCGTTCCCCCAAGGGATCGACACCCACCAATTGGCTTAACCTTTTGGCCCGAGATAGACGACACAGCCGGCCACTTAACCTGGGCCCCGAGCGAGAGATGACTTCACTGTAAGTCCTAGCACACTCCCCGACACCACCTCGCCCCTCGGCATGTTGTCCTGCGAACGTTTGTCGCGCGGCACCATTCTAATTCATTGTTGCCATCTTGCAGCCGCCCTATTTCCCAGCGTGAATCTTCCAATAACCGATAACCGATTCCTTTTAAGAAACTTTTAGACAGTTTAAATGTTTAGAAAATTTTAAGAAACTACCAGAATAAATTACCGGAAAAAAATTTAGCAAACTTCCAAATTGCCGTTCTCTAATGCGAATTTTGCAAGTTTTCAGCACGAATTGGTCACGCCCAAAAGACCAAACTAAAGGACAAAGGAGCTTTCCCTTCTCTTTTCCCGTGGTGATATATGCCGGGTGAAGAGCATGTACGAGTGCATTAGTGAAATTAATGAGTACGGCAAAAGCAACAAGCATGATTGCTGCAGCACTACCAAGGACGCCATTGTTACTTTTCCTTTTTAGTCCCCTCTCCCTTTCCTCCTCTTATTACGTGACGATTGAAAAACGCGACAGGGAGCCAGAGACCCATCAAGGGAACACGACACCAAACAAAAAGTCACGAGAAAGAGAAGGAGGCTAAAAAAATAAAATAGAAAATAAACGAATAGGAAGAAAGGCGGTGTGGGAGGAATGGAGTTGACTTTTCCCCTTGTCTGCTTGAGTGCTTTTCGAAAATCAAGCCATCAATGCATGACAAGACGACACATCTCGTCAACAAGACAATAGGAGGAAAGGTACCGACCAAGGAACTCGTTATTGAAGGGGTCCCCTACCTTGTGATCTCGAGAAGATCAAACGCAAAAGTGGTCGATACGTCCGGGTGTGAGTGTCACGGGTCGCACTGTAGAGGGACGCGAACCAAGAATCTTAAGGGGCAAAAGCGATAGAAATTATATGTTGAGATTTCGATGGATTCGTATAGTTCACGTTGCCCTGAAAACGAGGATTTTTTTTTCACATTTTTGTGACGACCCATTCGCGACTTATTGGCGTGCAAACTTCGGCGCATGACGTCACGCCCGTGTCGTGGCGGGGCCGTAACCCGCCAATGGCGGTTGTTAGCATGGCTACTGGTTACTTCCATACTTCACGCAGTACACACAGTAAACAAAGCTCCGGAAAGTTTACTTGCTTATAGTTTAATTACTATTCCGTGCAAGTTGGAAAGAAAAATATGGTTAACCAGGAACTTTGTTCGACTTTTTAACGCCGAGTTCCTTTTTGTTGGCCGTTGCCCCTTTAAGGCATGGGAGCGAGCAAAATTGGGACAGCCTCCCTCAAATGTCTTGAACAAGTTCACTCTCCACTTTAATAATTCTTTAATATTGCTTCGATAAAGAAAGGTATGCATCCGCTATTTGGAAAAAAAGAACGGTAAACAACCTTTCTGGCGTTCGCGGTTTTCTGTGCGAAAGCAGCAGCGATGATACATCCTCACAAACCGTATTTTTTGTGCTTGAACGACATCGGCAAATCAAAAAGGGCAATTTTATTTCTTCGAAGGAAAAGGAAAGGGAGAGTTATGAATTCGATGACGGTTGGGGCATACGGGACTTGACTCTGGAACTGCGGACGCTTGCTCGTACTTCTTCCCCAGTACTCCCGTAAACTCCGCCGAGAGCCATTTCTCCCCCACCCACACAAAATATATTGGAAACGTGCAAGACGTAGCTAACTACATGTCAGCTGCTTACAGGGAAGAAGGGAAGGGAAGAGGAGCTTTAACTCACTGTGACCTTTTGCGAAATGGCTGGGGTGTGGGGAGAGCTAACGACAACAAGTATATTACCTGGCAATTTTGTTGATCGGCGGTCCGTGATTCACTGTGTGGCAGGGAGCCAATCAGCAACAGGACACAAGGACTACCGTGCATCCCGACTTAAGGACTCCGAACCCCGACTTAAGGGGTAGGTTACGTTAGGTTAGGAGTTTGTAGTCCTTAAATCGGCTGCATCGTAGTCCTTAAGTTAGGTTAGGATAGGGGTTCGCAGTCCTGAAGTCGGGGTTCGCTGTTCGTTGCCCTTAAGTCGGGTGCCCCGTAGTCCTTCTGTCGAGTCGTCCTTGTGTCTACGCCCCGGCAAATGTCAAATTCAGTCCCATTCGCTCGAATCTCAAGTTAAACCACACTAACTACTCATTTTTCTTCGTGGAATAACAAGTATAGCAACTTCTTGAAGAATCTTTTGTAAAATGTACGACATAAAAGAAATTCAGGAAATTCAGGATGGGAAAGAGAACGGAGATAAAGCCAGGAACAATGGGGTCTCTGACGGCCATAAATCTTGTTTGAATGAATAAAATTTCACGGCTGTGAGAACTGTGTTTGAATTATAAGCAAAAATTAACTCGTGGAAACAATTCCAAGCGCGAGAGAATGTTCTCGAAACCCGGGAACTTTGCTGTGGAAGTGGAAGGCAATTTTTATAGGAGGTATATAAACCTTGCAATGGGGTTGAAGGCGTATAAAACATAGACGAGCTTCGACCCGAGACAAGAGGGCTTTTCCTTGTAAAACTTTCCCATTTTCTTAGATTTATTTTTTAGTTTTCCGCTTTTTCCCCCCGTCAATTGCTGTGGCAACAAATGTCCTATGTCTCTGTCGTTTTCGTAGGTGGCGACACGAGCACACCTTGTGGCAGGGAGTAAAGTGAGACCAAATTACGGGCTCATTTTTTAGGACGGTTTTGGCAAAGTTCAAAGGCACATTTTCCCTCATAAAATTAACGACCTGAAGCCCTAAAAAATGCAGCATATTGGCTCGTATATCCCCAAGACGTGAGATTCTAATGGAGCGCAACGGCATAGGGCGGTCCAGTGGATAATTTTTTTAAAAAACTCTATTGCGTATGCATGCCAATATGTATGACATGGCATAAAAATCCCAAAGCCAGACGAAAGCTTTTCCACGCCCTTTTCGGGGTACCTCGTAAGCCTTTGTTTGATAGCCCTCGTCTTTTTTGGCGCTGTCACCTCCCCCGCAATCCAGATCTTTTCCCCAGCACCTCTTACGAGCAAATGGCCACAAATCTGCTCCCGGGCCCTGAACTCTTAAGCCCCTTTCTTTAGCCGTTCACGCAAACCGTTCAAACGCTTTGCCACTTCCCAGACTTTCGCTCCATCTCCCCGTCACCGCCACGTATCAGGCAACCACATCGACACTACCACGGTTTCCAGCAAACGGGGTCCTCCCGCCCACGCCGACCGTTCGGGCTCGCTAAACAACGACTGTGACCAGGTAAACAGCGATTGTGGCCAGGTTATATTTATTTCTTAAAAAAGAGAATTATTTCTTAGAAAGTCCAAAGGGTTTGGATATTTTGGGTAACACTTTCTAGTGTAAATCGATTTTCCAACAGATTTTCCACGACTGTGTAGTAGAAAGATACGAGGTACTGGCAAAGAAAGATATAGTTTCTTAGTGTTTTAGAAGGTAAAGAAATACGAAATAGAGCAAAAATCTACTTTCATGTAAAATTAAGCTACTAAGGCTCCCGTATAGCTTAGCTTATTGATTCGAAACATTCACAGATGGCGCTGATGTTTGTTGTTTTTCGATAGCTTTGGTAAGATGAGCTGCGTTTGTGTGGTAGTGTTGTAATAATAAGACAGTAAAAAAACGAAAACATAACTAATTAGCTAATTGTCCACAAAGTTTCTACTCTCGTTTTTGCTTACGGAAGTACAACTTGTCACCAGTTTGCTGTAGCAGCACAATGTCCCAAATCAAGTTGTCGAACTTTCGGAAAAAGATTTCTCGAAAACGGTTTGTCCGGTTTGAAAGCAATCTAAAAACAGACATTTTCTTTTTTTTAGCAGCTTGTGCACAACCGAAGAACATATTTTTAGGCAGCGTATTTCACATTGATGAAAACTTCATTTTCATGCTTATTATTCATTGGAAAGAAAAGTGGATTGGTTGTGCACTAGCTGATACTATGCTCAAGATTACTGTCAAAGAGTTTTTTCGTGAAATGTACTGGTGTTAACGAAAAGTTTTTCCGAAATTCCCCGTGCTCACCGCCTCTACCAAGCTAAGGGATACGGGAGCTTCCCCATGCCAACCGCCTCTACCAAGCTAAGGGATACGGGAGCTTTCCCATGCTAACCGCCTATGCCAAGCTAAGGTGTACGGGAAGCCTAAAGCCGGGTGCACACTGGAGTGTCGTTTATGTCAACATACACAACATACGACATACGACTAGTAAACAAACCAGAAAATTTCGGTGCATGTCAGTTGTGCCTGTGTGCCAAAAGTTGACCAGTGCTCAACTCGTATGTCAGAGTGCTTGTCGGCTTGTGCCGAAATTTTCTGGTTTGTTTGTCGTAGGTTGACATAAACGACACTCCAGTGTGCACCAGGCTTAACCCTGCTAACCGCCTGTACCTAGCTGAGGTATACGGGAAACATCGACTACAAGAACACTACAATCTCGGCATTCTAAATTGGTGGCTATCGTACTCCTTAAACTTTAAAAGAAAAACTATTCTGGCTTATAATCACTTGTTATAAAATTCTTCAAGTATGTTAATACTACTCTGAGCTGCCGCTGAAAAGAATATTAACCAACACATCTTGATTGTCGAAGCACTGTAATTATGCGCGAGGCAATTAAAACTTCATCCACTTGTATAATCATAATTAATTCGGTCATAAAATAGAATAACAATAATTAGAAAGCATCCTTTTCCCTCTCTACATTAAACGACGAGAATCTACAGCAGGATCTAAGCGCTCATTTAGAGGATTTGAATACGAACATCCCAATTGAATTCCCCGTTCTATCCACTCATACAGCGTATACCTACAAAGGACAGTGTGTCTACAAAAGGTATTAAAACACATGATGTACACAAGTCCCTATGACTCAGGGACAGCAACAATGAATTATTCAAGTGCGGTTGGGCCTTAATGCCTTAATAGGGTACCGCCTTCGCTCTACTCGACACACTGATGCAATCGATGCATTTGAGTTGGGAGGACGCCTACGTCGAACCCGCTCCTTGTGTGTTAAAAGGCATTATACACGGAATATGAACGGCTAAATGAACTGAGTGTCACCCGAGCTAACCTCGTCGTTGCTTATAACACGCCTACCCTGGTTGCCTTTCTCCTCGCCTTCTCTTCTTTCTTCCAATTTGCCGTGGCTTCAGATAACTGCATTAGTTTTTCCGGGAAGCGCGAAGAGGGGAAAGGTGTGGTTGTAATGGAAGAGAGGATGCCGGTAACCAGATATTCCTTTCCCGATAATCACACTTTTTCCGGCTCATTGGTTTCCACGGGAGCTGCACACGCACTTGTTCCATCAAGGAGCAAAAAGAAAAGGGCAATAAAAGCCCCAGCTTAACGAGAGAACTCCTTAAGCGAAGATGGGCCGCGTTTGTAACAGGAGTGTGTCAATATCGTGGGAAGCCAACTAAAAGAGTTTGGGTGGAAAAACTTGATGTCTTGTTTTACTCTTATAGGCGGTTGGTGATTCAGTTTTATCCATCCATTGGGGTCGGATTTGGCCGAATGCCGCTTGGGAAATCTTTCACCTGCTTGCTTTTCGGGATTTTTCTTCTTTTTCTCCGTCTTCAAGGAAACTTGATATACCCAGCAAACCAACTCAAGAGACCGCACAAGCAAAAGCATATATGCCATAGATATGTGACGGAAAAGCAAGGCTCGGGACAGTTTTCCATCCTTTTGAGAGATTCTATTACTTTCCATGATGCACCAGGCCGTGACATCCTATATATGCTGTTCATATTGACTCGGCAGAGGAACCAAAAGTGCTATCAGCTTCTTTTGGGACGGCGTGGAGTTCACCTTATTAGCTTTGTAGACTCTCAAGGGAGACTTTTCTGACCCGTTGCATCTTAGTCTTGTCTTTAGTCAAATGTGTTTGTTTTGTGTTCGCCTTGTGCTTAGAAAATACAACCTACGCTTTCGCATTCCACGCCAGACATGTATGTTATTCGACCTATCTTGCCAAGGCTTCCGAATAATTGCAGTGCATGCAATTCGAAATTCGAGAAAGTTGACAAAGTTATTGCCAACCTTTCAACCCATTCTACTAAAAAATAAATAGAGAGAGAGCAAAAGTTGTGCGTCAACTGAATTGGATCCGCTCTCGCTAATGAAAAAGTTTCTGTATACACGACAGCCACTTTTCCATTTCGCTAATGAAATAGCTCGAAAGTGTTGCCAGAAGGAAGCTATATCGTTCGAAAGAAATCGGGTTTCTGACGAAGATACTACAAAACTTCGCCTGTAACACATGGGAATGATACAGAATGGGTATTATGAGTCTGCGATAACTTGGGGTCTCGATATACTTCCCGAATAGTCGTTTGGACAACAATATTAATACAATAACAATATGAAAAGTCATGGAGTTTGCCCAACCTGGAACGGAACCCAAACTTACTAACCCTTTAGCCATAAAACTCCACGAAGACTTTGAAATAACAAAGAATCCAGACTTAAAAGCCCAACTACAGCTTTCCAGATCCATTTTAGTGCTCGGACCTTACAATAATTTGTTTTAAAGGGAAGGTAAATTGCTACCTTCGCGAGCACAGGCTTCAACATTTCTTCTTCATGGCTGCCTAGGTATTTCTTGCTAGAGTAGACAAGCTAACCTAGTCTAGCTTGCTAATTTTACTCCTTGACAGTGAATAATTCAAGTTCCATCTATGTAACGTAAAGACCACTCTCCCAAACACGGGACCACGTGTTTCTTTCGCGCCTTGGAGAATGGAAAAAGTCCCGCTTTTAAAGACCTTAACGCCATCGAGGAACAAGAAAACTTACTATGAAATCGTTTCTCGTTGAAAGATTTATTCGACATACCACCTAGTTGTTAAAAAACTTACTAGAAAGTCGTTTCTCGTTGAAAGATTTATTCGACATACCACCTAGTTGTTAAAAAACTTACTAGAAAGTCGTTTCTCGTGTAAAGTTCAGCACGTTCTCGGGATTTAGTTACATATGTACGTAATGGAGCCCGGATTCAAAATGACACTAGTGTGTCACTGGCCAACAATGAATTTGTCACTTATCAGTTAGTGGAGTGAAAGAAAGGGCAAGTTTTAACGATGAGTTTTAACTCTCAAGTTTTAACTTTCATCAACAAAAGTTGATGAGAATCGTTAACCTATCCTAATCTAGCCTAACCTAATGCATTTCCAATCCAACTCCCAATTTTAATTCGAGTGACACCCATTTGTCATCCGTTTTCCGAGAACGTTTTGTAACAATGATACACACAAGTGTCATATCTATCTCCCAAGTTCCAAACCTGGGGAACCTGTTGTTTATAAGCTTTCGAAACCCGTCACGCCATCTTGGGATAGAAAACCTTACTAGAAAATCGTTTCTCACTAAGACCAACTACGTCAGAATGATCCCGTGACGACGGAAACACAACAAAGCCATGCCAAAGGGCTCATGTTGTGACTGCGCAGCTACATTCCCTTTCAGACAAAGGAAAGCCTTTCCTTCGAGCAGTCATGGAAGGTAAACTACGCTCGGGATTTACCACCTAGAACAAAGAAAGAGCGGCTTAAATCTTACTTCAATTCCGTGTGTCAACTGTAAGTGCGTGAGTTTAATAGAAACCAAAAATGCCGTTCTACTCAAAAGATTGGCGATCGCCGGGTGAAGAGTGGGTCAAGACAGCCGAAGGCTGGGAAATGAAAAAAATCCTCGAGTGTCGCAGACGATGGGCAGGCTGCGCTTCGCTCTACAAATCCTGTCCGTAAGTACGCCTTATTATTTTGTATATTTTGTAGTCGGTTAGTTTCTTTCCTAATTGGTCAGTATTCTAGCCTTGCTCGCTGATGAGAGCTTACATAACACAAACAAATAAACCTGTTCATGTTCAAAAGAACGTCTTCACTTCTTTCGTACTCTATAAACCGCCCGTTGTTTTCCTTGGAAGCCAACGTCGTTCGTACGTCGTTGATTCGCAGCGTTGTGTTACTCAACTTTTTAACCTGCATAAAAATAAACGCTGGGGTTGTGCCA
Organism: Lepidurus arcticus; assembly: GCA_003724045.1. NCBI lineage: Eukaryota > Metazoa > Arthropoda > Branchiopoda > Notostraca > Triopsidae > Lepidurus > Lepidurus arcticus. The sequence continues at coordinate 456,985 of RJJA01000003.1, forward strand.
ACAGCGTGGTTATTGCGACGTGTTCGTACACGATGAGGTGCGCCATATGTTTTTGTTCCATTTTGGGATGACAGTTGACTTGGATGAGCCATATTCAAAACGTAGTGCGTATCGTAGCTTCATATGCGTTACCTAGCCGTTACAGTTCAAATTGCGTCAAGTCATTTGCATTAGCAGACATCGAATAAGGCAAAGGTAGCCAGGTGGTAAGTCATTTGTAATAAAAAAATATAAACGAGGCATCTTTTTCCCTGTAATCGAGATAATACTGATTGGGCTAGTTAATTTTGAAATAAGATAATAATAAGAAAGTGGCCTTTAATTTCCTTAATTACAGTTTCCTTAATTAAGAAAGGCGCACCGAATTGTACCCGGGTTCTGCGCAGTTTATTTTGTTTTATATATTAATTTATTTGATTTATTTAGAAGTTTATTTTACAAGTTCATTTAGTACTGGGCAAGTGAATACTGCGGAGTTTATTTAGTCACTAACCTGTCTGTTTAAGTTATTCTAAGTATACTCAACTTGGTAATCGTATTAAGCTCCAAAAACTCGACGAAAAAGTCGTGCAGCTTGCACGTGAACAAGAGTTGATTTCCAAGTTAGCGTCCTAGTCGAAGGGTCAATTAGTACGTGCCCTTGGAAGGCCAATCCAGGAACTGCTTTTTGCGATGCAGAAGCGGGAGTCAACTTTAAAAATAAAAAAACGAACGAAAAGTAGCATACAGAAAAACATCGTACCACAAAAAAAGAGTTACGCAACTTTCTGGCCTAAAATTGGCGCTTGCCCAATGGCAAAGGGGCTTTTTGGAAAGTTTCCCAAAACCACACAACAAGGGAAAGTGTAGGAAAAATTCACTGTTGCACCAACTGTCACTGTGCCCGAATTGATAGAAGTCTTTCAATTCACTTGTTGACCGCAATCTAATTCAATTATAGTTTCTAGCAGGCCTATCCACGTGGGAAAGTGAAGGGCGGAAACATAGTTACAAAAGTGTACTTAATGTCAAACCTGGCATCCAATTTAAATTAAAGTTATTATGGGTCTGGAACGTTTCAAACGATTCAATTGAGTCCTGTTTCTTTTTTATTATTATTTAGACAAAACGTGCCAGTACAACACGAGAACCGTCATTGCGGCTACGATGAGTCAGCCGATAAAATGGAATCCGGGTCGTTGACAAAAGGAACGTCGAGCTTTGACAAAGGTAAGCGACTTTACCCCCATGTACATACTATAGTAAAAATACATGAAATATGAAGTAGAAAAAAATTTAAGTTAAATGTTTAAGAAATTGTCTTTTGTTATTTAGAAAATGTATCACCAGTGCCACCGTACTGTCATATAACGCTAAAGTGCACTCGCGAGGTAATCAAATAATGCCACCGCGTACTTTCATCCAAAGTTTTTAAAGTGCACATAAAACCTTTACATAGATTGCTGGTTTTAACGGATTCAGCGATGCTTTACAGCGTTTGGATTTCCGGAACGCGGTACGCGACACGCGCCGGTTCCAGTACATCGCCAAATTGCTGGATTTGCTCTTATCCCAACAGCGGATCGTAACTCTTTCCGGAAATGCCCAAAAGCGCCTTTTAGCTGTGCTTGAAGAAGTTGCTTTGCAAGGTTGGTTCCACTTGACAAAATGTTATTTCTAAAAACATTCCATCTATTTTGGGGCTTTTTTATCGTCTTTTTAGTGCAAAGCAACCAGCAAAACACACAAATATTAAAGACGCTCCTGGCGGAGCTCAATCAGACCTTGCGAGATGAAGCGTGGTGGGGACAAATCCTCGGTTCATCCCAATTATGGGGTCAGCATGTCCAGACTATTGACCGTATCAGCGCAATTGCCTCGAATATCAACATAGATGTAAGTTAGTGCCAGCTAGAGAGAAGCCGGAACACAAGTTCGGGCAGGCGGGACTTGTAGCGTTACTCCGGTTTGCCTATCAAGTCCTAAACGGAGGGCACAATGGGTAACACGGGAAGTTTGTGAGACGACCTACACTTTTACATTACCCGTGCGTTACCAATGCAAGGACTCTAAAAACGTTCGATTTTGTCTGGGTACTGCAGCTGCTGTCTACAAGCCTATTGGTGGGCTTGCACAGGACGCTTTTGCTGCGGAGCTTCATATTTCGAACGTTTTTCGCTTCTATAACAGCACAGTAACGAAAGCATTGATCGTTACATGGACTTTGCCAGTTGACCAATGATATTGCTCTTCCATGGCTTTGACCAATCCTGTCTTTCGAAGCCTACTCCTACGCTTAGGTAGGGTCTCAACACAATATCCCTTCTAAACTTCCCAGTCGACTAAAGGAGCTGTCATTTAATTAAATAACCTGCTCATTTAATTGACTGGGGAGTTTAGAAGGGATTTCCCCTAAGCGTAGTTGTAGGCTGGAAAGGATAGGATTGGTCAAAACGACGTAAAGGCAATGTCACTATGCTATGCGAAGTCCATGCAGTGATCAATTGTTTCGCAGGCAAGAGAGAAGCCAGAACACAAGTTCGGGCATGCGGGACTTGTAGCGTTACTCCGGTTTGCCTAGCTAGTCCTATACGGAGGGCAAAATCGGTAACACGGGAAGTTCGTAAGACGATTTACATTTTTACATTACCCGTGCATTACCAATGCAAGGGCTCTAAAAACGTTCAATTCTGACTGGGTACTGCAGCTGCTGTCTACAAGCCTATTGGTGGGCTTGCACAGGACGCTTTAGCTGCTGAGCCTCACATTTCGAACGTTTTTCGCTTCCATAGCAGAAAATAGCGTAGTAGCGCCTGTACACTGTAAGACAGGCCAAAGAGAGCTCACTTCCATTGTTGGGTTGTTGTTCATTGTCAATTAATTTGCAAAGGAAAGCTAGAGTAACGTTAGAAGTCTAAACCTGGTAACGTGTATTACACTACGTCTTGTATCATTGTAATCTTAGGGCCCTACGTCAGGAATGGGATTAAAAGATCTGCCTCCCGAGTGTATCCGAGAACTATTGCGTCGTTTGGCCGATGATAAAGACTTGGCCAACATGTCTGAAGCGTCTCCGTTATTCCAAAAACTGGTCAATGAACAAAGTCTCTGGCGTCGCCTCGCGAGTTTCCATTTTACGCCCTTGCAGATTGATTTTATGCTAAACCATATCCAAAAGGAAAACGAGCGTAGGCGAGCCAGGGAAAAAAGTACGGCCGAAGCATTACTGGAAAGCCCAAACACACATCATTTGAATACCGCTGAGCGGAACCGACCAGGCCATCCGTATAGGTACGGGCATAACGGGCGGCGTAACTCGGAGCATGTGAGTAATCACGCACCCCCTGAAGACGAATGTGTGCGGCGTCGGAATCGCACAGTTTCCGAAAACAACAGTAGCAGCCATCCTTTCCAAAATGTGATCAATCGGCAGCGCGAGATCTTTAGCAAGAGTTACGTCAACCAGATTGATGAGTTGAGTAGTCTCAGTGATCCCGAACCAGAGCCGGAGAGCAGCGTAGACAAACCCGTCAGTTTCCAAGACGTGCGAAATCACTTTGCAAGACGTGTTAATCAATACTCGGGTGCGGGTTCAGGAACTAGCCCAGGGCTTGGCTCACTCCAAAAAGAAACTACGCGTCCAACTTTGCAGGGAAAAAATCTTTCGAGTAACGTAGAAGACGACCTGGATTGGCAATACGTCTTCCAGAAGCTTAGAAAGTAAGCTTACTACATCAGAATCCTGGTCACGTACTACTTTTCTCTCTACTTTCCTATTTTTTCCCTTTGTAGGCGGTTTGGGCTGAGGGAAGAGTACGCTGAAGTCCTTCATTTGTGTCGTTCCTGCTGCTGCTTGTTTTGGAAATCATATGGTCATCCGTGCATCGCTGATCATCCTGAATACTCAAGGAAGTTGGACAAAAAAGAAGCCTTGTACGTTCCCATCCCACCACAAGCATTTTTACAGTTCTTTTCCCTGTGATTGGCTCCTGTCCAACTTTTGGTTCTCCATGTCCTAACAGGCCTGTTTAGTCTTCTCACAGGACATTATAGTCGTCGTTCCTTTTTATGTTAGTGTGAAAAACGTATAGACAGGTACTCTTAATATTCCCTTACTCTTGTAAGCATTTCGTAATTGTGAGGGAAGAGGAAAAGGAAATGACAGGCAACTCAAAGTTTTCAAACTAAGCCAGCCTAGGCTGTGATACACATCTACTCGAGCTTGTCAGCCAATCGATGACGTGATACTTACTCTTCTCTGGTTATGGTTTCAGGTTTGTCTAGGCTAGAAACCTACATGTCCTTTTTTGTCCTGTACACCAATTCTATCTATTTTTGGCGAGATACACGAAGCAATCCTTAAAATAGCTTACGAACGCCTTTTAATCTCATTTTTTGCTTGCAAAAGATCCATAACGAGTAATTCAGATAACTCTGCACTGATTAAGAGCTTAAAGTTAAGGTAGCTGACCAGCAAGCGTTTTAGGAATATTATCAAGCATCTGGGGTGAGCAAATTTCGTTTTTTGGCTTGTGTAAGCTTCTGATGCCTTCTGCTTTTCAGATGTTCTTGCCACTGCCGCGATCCTACAACAGATTTTTGGCATAATGGGCATTCGACCGTTATCTGGTCGCCTCCTTGCCCGTCTTCCATAGGTAAGGCAGGGATAGGTGGTTTTTCACGTTGCAAAAGAGCATCCACAATGCTATACGCAACCTTTTCCACTTTGTCTTCCCATTGAGACGGATCTGTAGCATCCAAACCAAAAACCGGTGGAACCTAAAGGAATTCACAATTCTTTCATTTCGTTTATACTTGAGGACTTAATTGTATCCAAGATTATACAAGGCCACGGTAAACTGCAAGTAGTTGATCGTTTTAATCAAAGATGACACTGATGTCATAAATGAGAATGTCATGCATGCCGTATCATGAGAATACAGCAACTTTAAACACAGATTTAAAAGAAATGTAACGCTATTCTTTTCCAAATATCGTAATAGAATATCTTGGCAGGCTGTGTCAAAAGACTTAGATATACAATTTATTTAAAATTATCCAACACGTTCTCCGGATTTATTGACAAACGTGTGTACTGTATCCCGCTGCAAACATAACACCAGTGTGTCATTTTCCAACAATGAATTTTGTTTTTTCAGCTAATGGAGTGGAAGAAAATACAAGTTTTAACAATTCTCATCAACGAAAGTTGATGAAAACCGTTAACCTAAGCTAACCAATCGTTAAGTTAACCTAATGCATTTCCAATCCAACTACCAATTTTCAACTCGAGTGACACCGGATTGTCATTCTCTTTCCGGAGAACGTTTCGCAACAGTGTGACACCTTTAGTATCTTGTTTATCTCCGGGTTGTGAACCCTGCGAATCTGCTGAAATTTTCCTAACTTATTCTCAGTTCCATCTTTTGACAAAAACGATCAACTATTGTAAGATTCAGATTTTGAGATGAAGACTGTAAAATTATACCTGTCGATCGGGTTGCCGCAAGAATCTGTTTCGTATCCATTTGAGCTGCTTTCGAGCATAGCGTCTGGTTACCATCTTCAAATTCTCCACTCCTTCGCGAAAGTGTTTTTGTCCTTGGTCACTAATCCTTTCGTTAGATGGCATCAGCAGGTACTTGTGGAACTCCTTGAACCCAATGGATTGGAAAATGCCTTTGGAATAATCCGGCTCTCTGAAGAGTTGTAAAAAACGAAAGAAAAAGAACGTAAAACATAAAAATAACGTACGTATAAACTATCCGGTTTGGGATTAATCACGTGTACAATCAGTCTACGCAGAGCAATTAACTATGAGCATTACGGCGCGACACGGAACTCTGGTTATCAAAGACTGCATAAATCCCTACAATGCAGAAAATCTTTGTAACAAACGAGACACAGGGGGCCTGTGTCGTTCCCGAATTATCGTCCTTTTAATCACTGTCACAAGCGAGAGAGGGAGATGATTCATTTAATGCAGAAGGGATTCATGGCCAGGGTTTTTCCCCCTGCGTTACTCAAGCCTCTATCAATCTATTTCCCGCCATGATTCACCTTACGCGAAAAGGAGCCACGCTTCGTTTACAAAAAGAAAATTACTTTGCAAAATGCATGAACCGCAACGGATTTTTTTAAAGCCAGAAGGCCATTTATGCGCACCTTTTGTGAGATCTACTCAGCTGTTTAAACTATACTTATTCAAAGTGGCAAACAAAGTTTGACGGGAGGGGTAAGCAAGAAAAACGCAGACAAAACTTCCAACTATTCCTACCCACCAAAATTGGATTCCGTACATCACTCGCTGTCGCTTTTCATCTCGGGGCGCTTTTGAATGCCTCTTTGCGTATCATTCATCACGTGCCAAACCACTGAATTCAACTCATTCTCACTGCTCCAATCCTACCATGGGGTAGAATGTACCGTAGGATCTCAAATTCCCTTTCCAACCCCAAAATGACTACAATAATAATAATAAAAATCCTCTTCACCGTCTATTACCCTTAAATAACATTCAAACGCGTCCTTTCAGATGAACCATCACCCTTTTTGCATTCCAAAACGTAACAAACATCTCTACTTTTCCTTCTCAAGCTCCTATCGACGTTCTTTTTTGCCTGGGCGAGGTAATGCCACCATCTGACCTAACGATCATCGATTCTTATCATCTAACATCCACGCAGTATAGGGCTTACTACCTTCGCCGAAAACATGCAACTAGCCCGGAACCTCCCGTTAGCTTTTTAGAGATACTTTCGTGGTGTTCGACCGCTCTTTACCATCATTTGACCGCTCCCAACTCCTAACGTCCTAAACTGGGCGCACCAGCCCCCAACATGTCCCAATACAGTAGCTCTTGTTTTGCTTATCCCACGCTCTTACTACAACTAGTACTACTGTTCATATCCTTGGAGGAAACAAAATCGATGAGGATTCTTCAAAGCTTGGGCTGTCTTGAACAATTTGCGTTTAGTCGAGAGGTAAGCTTGGACGTCAGGGACGCTGTCCCCAAATACCCCAGACATGCGGGCCTTTTTATATATTTTTTACGATACAAACGTGATCGGGATTTCCTTCCCTACTCCAAGGCCCTGAACCAAGTCTATAAACCCGCAATAGCGCCACGACGACGCAGCGTATCGACCCGTTTCGGTCGGCGTCGCAGACGTCTGAACGACTAGGTCGGGCGGTCGCGGCCCAACCCAGGCAGCCCAACCCTACAACTCTGCATCACTTTATAACACTGCAGACATCTTTCTTTTCCCCCCCTGACATGCTTCCTTTTTCCGTATACGAGACTGTAGCAGGCAAAAACTGTCGACAAAAACGGCCCCGGAAAAATGTCCGGAAAAAACTATATAAAAATAGAAAAAGGGGCCTAGTGGTCTGATGAGCCGTCTGGGGTCGATTTGTCAGCTCCATTCGCCCGTGGCAATGGCCGTGGCATTGGCCATGGCCCTGGAAAGCGCCAGGCATGGAGGGTGCGAGTGTGACAATATTTCCCGCGCGTTTTCTCTGGCTTTTCCCGCGCTTTTTCATGCACGTTGTATACTCGACTTACTAAATGGATCAAATGCCCTAAGGAGGCTAAAAACGGTTACAGTTAGAGTAATAAAAATAAAAAAATGTCAACGACGCCTTAAAAGAAGCCACATGGGACACAGACATACAAGGCTGATTCCGACACGCCCCTTTCTGTACTCCCTTTTCATTAATACTGCGTCTGTTTTCTTTCTACCTTAAATCTAAGTGAAAGGGCTTTAAAAAAGCCGAATTGATCGTAAAATATTACTCTCAGGTTGTTTCCCGTTTCTTTGTATTTTTCCCCTTCACCCTCCCTCGCCCTCTCGCCACGTCTATTGTAACTGAACCTGCGGCTTAACTGAAAAGGCGGGCAATTACTTCACTACACCTCACTACTATAGTAACCATAACATAAGGCGGGCGTTTTTTTTACGCCACAGCTGTGCAATTCGAGCCAAAACTAAAAAAGAACAAAATAATCGATTCAACGAGTAAATCACGTGACCCCTAAAACGCTCTTCCTATTTGCGATTGTCATAGCGATATCGATTCAGTGAACCTGGAATCGATTCTAATGTTAATAGAACCCAAACAAACAGATTCTTCAGTTACTTATTTTTTACATGTATGGGAACGTGCGATTCCTAACGCTTATAAGCGAATAACATAATGCATTCGCCTGGCTTACGCAAAATCGGCGTCCAAGCTTTAGGGACGGCAAAGGATAGGGAAATATGTCATAAACAACGTATTATAAGGACCCTCCCGCCTCTTTCTTTGCTTTTTTATGACCTGAGCGAAAGTATAACGGCTAAGCTCCAGTGCATCCATCAAAGGGGGCGGTAAGCGAAAAAACGGATACAGCACTAACAAAAAAAATCGTTTTAATGGCGCACAATAGCCATGGCGTTTACATTTGCATGCGTTGATGAGGAATCGATAGTTAATGTTCGATGTGCTAGGAAGTATCCGGGCGGCGAATCCTGAATCCTTATGAAAATCGACGCCATTATCGGATGAGAAAATGCCTTTAATAATAAAAACACTAAATAATAAAATAATAATAGTAAATATAATAATAATAATAAATAATTTTTAAAAATAATATAATAAAACCTACTCATTCCGCCGCAAATTTCCAATTTGAAACCTGATCAACCTGATGCTAAAAAGGAGAATAAATTAATAAATGATAATAACAAATTTAAGAGTGTTCCCCCCACTGGCGGCTGGACTGACGTCTCTATGGTTGTCAGGGCAACTAGGACACGGCCAGCCTCACTAATTACTACATATATATGGACTCTATCACGCAGTAAATGAAAAAAAAGTACAAAAGAGGATACCAACGCAAGAACGCATCAGCAGGACGTGTCGTGGTTGTTGATACCATCAAGATTTCCCCGCTAGTAATGTAATGATGTAGTACTGGGACTCGGTGGTCGGTCTTAAGCCCCGCCCCTTTGCGAATTACCTGGCAAAACGGGCTGGAGAAGCAAACAGCTTATTTAAGAGGTAATGAAAACCTGAACCCGGTTCCTTTTTTGATTTTCAACTCCAAAGTACTTGCATAACAATAAAATGGGCGTGCATTCATGTCTATGGCTCATTCTATGTCACCAGAGCCTTCTGGTTTTAGCCCACCCCCTATTGCTGCTCGAATGTGCAAGAACTCCTGGTGGGGAAAATCAATAGCTCGGCTTTCACGTCAGACGCATTGCACTAGAGTGTGCCAATCCTATACTACTCCTGTCCCTCAAACTTGCCTCATGACAATACTATCTGGCGAAAAAAAAAATTAAAATAAAATAAGAAGCCAACGAAAATCCTGTAAAAGCATGAAACGAGCAACAGAAGAGGGGCGTCCTCTTATCCACTTGTCAAAAGACTTTTTAAAGTTCCCTCGTAACCAAATTTTAAAAGTAAAAATGTTGAAATTTCGCAAACCTTTGTAATTTCGAAAAATAGCGAAAAATTTCTGGGAAAAAATGTCAAAATTTCGAAAGATTACTGCCCATCAAAACTTGCCCCGTGACAAAACTAGCTGGTGAAAAAAGTAAAGAATGAAAAGAAGAACAGAAGAGGGGACTCTTCTTATCCACTTGCCAAGACTTTTTTTTTAGTTGCATTGCAACCCGGGAGAGAAACGCGAGCCAAGAAGGTTGCATAACGTTATTATTACCATCAATAGCGCTGCAGGAGATCCTCCATAAATTACCCCCCATATCGCAGTTTTGCAGCCGACTTAAAATTAGAAGGAGTTAAAAGGTCGTGAGCTCGTAACCACACGGCAACAACGGTGTGTATACCCGAGATGGCATTGCTAAAGGGTCCTGAGAAGTCTTCTGCCCCATATCTTCTATCTTAAAACGGCGAAACGAAGGAAAAAACAACGTAAAGAGACGCAGCAGACCGGGTTATCGATCTGCACTGCACGAGTCTTTTTAGCAAGCTTTTTCCTTCTTTAGTTTCCACTAGGCTAGATATATTCATGCTTAACTGTAGGCTCGTTATCCCCCCCCTTGAAGTAAAAAGTATGGGCATTGTCCATTGAGCTCAAAAACAAGGAACAAAAAAGGGGCTGTTAAGATTGGTGATTCCGCTGCTTTGTGCCAAAAAAATCGACAAGAACAATAGACATTGTTAAAAAAAAGTCAGTTTGGCAAGTATTTATAGAGGCGGAAAGGGCAGTCGGGATTAGATGGGGACCAGCAGCCACTTCACTTGTAAATGCTCTCAGGGCTAAAGCTTCCAAGAGAGGGAGGGGGGCCGGAAGGAAAAACGAGTTAAGAATTAGTCGAATTGAAGACTGACAGGACAGCAGGAAGGAGACTAAGTAGCCAACTTCTTCTTTCTTTCACAAACTTAGCTTTGAAACCAAGATAATTTCATTGTTCCAGCCTCCCTAAACGTGTATCCCCCCATCTCTGTCCCTCTTTCGCGTTAAATCGTAAAATGCATGGGGCGTGGCAGCTACTTTCTGGATTAGCGAGTCTCTTTCAAGCCACTTAACAATGAAACTTTCCCTACTGGTATACTTGACTCCCACAGTTATAGCGTTTTCAACTGGGAACCCTGGTGCAGCACTTTTTGCCCTGAATGCCACAAATTCACTGTTGCAACACTGACTTTTGTGGTACAACACACAATTTTGTGGGATTCAGTGCAAAAACTGCTGCACCAGGGTTCCCAGTTGAAAACGCTATTAGCCTATATAAAGAATCCACGCAATAGTGAAATGTTCGAAAAGCATATTGACCTGTTGAGGCTTGTTTAGCGTAGCGGCTTCATGCTTCGCAAGAGGGTCCCCTTTTCGGACTTAAAAACGTTCGAAAAGTCCACTCGAACAGTAAACGGTCCGAGTTCGAGTTCTACAACCCCTACTGTGTGCCTTCAACCCCTACTTGACAACCTAACAAGGATTTGGCAAAGCGCCGCCAGCTAGCTTTTGGCATTAAATTCGTGGGAGGCAAGGTACTAAGAAGCGTGTATGATGCATACGCCATCTTTCCGCATTCAGGAAGCCGGAGTTACATTCTCGAGGGGGCCAGAAGAGTTCGGAAATTTACGACTGGTGGTGATAAAGTTACCAAACTCTGGGCAAAGAGGGGGGACCTAGACCTTCAAGCTTCCTAATATAACGAATACCTTAAAAGCGTCTATTTTGGTCTTTTTTTTCCTTCTCGCTGTGTTTCCCCACTTTGGAAGTCCTGTTTCCCCTTACTGCTGCACAGGAAAATTCCACCAAGAAATTCAGACGTGCAAAAGGGCGCGAAAGCAAGACTGAAGGTCTATGACCTTAGCTTCAATCTTGGTTAAAAAAAAAAAGGAAACGGATTGGGTCAAGTAGGTGTTTTCTATCTTGTCTTTTGACACTTCGGAGGGGGCGTTGGGCTCTCGGCTTGAACTGGGGGGGGGGGGGGGTAGGGTTAGGTTAGCCAAGGGTTGAGGTCAATCAAGGTTACTACTAATGAGCACGCCTCCAGCGTTCTTTTTATCCGTCGACCTGAAACATCCCAAAGCTTCGGAGGTCAAGGGCAGGAAAATTCCCAAGTCCCTGTGAAATCAGGACATGGATGTGGGGTTTGGGGGGAACGGCACGAAACTACCTCCCGCACTCCGAAATCCGAGTCGAAAATGACAGTTGCCCCTTTTAAGTTCAAAATTTAGTTTCCGCACGGCAGATCCCATTTTAGACGCGCGTAAACACACACAAGCATGGAAAAGTTCCTATCCCCGTACAAGAACCTTGTGTGACCAGGCCATTCGTTAGCTTTAGCCTGTACAAACTAGTAAAATTCGCTCTATTTTTTTTACTAAATATTAAAACCGAGACTTTAAATTCCAAAATTAGTTTCCGCGAAGAATACTCAATTTTAGGCGTAAAGCCGTAAACGTTTAATTTTAGCCTGTGCAAACCTAATTAACAAAATTGGATCCATTTTTAACAGGATATTAAAATCGAGACATGGAACAGGACTCCTGTCTTGATTTTGATTTTAGTCTACTTTATGCGTAGCAGGGAGGAAAAACCGTGTCTAGCAGTTCTAGTCATGGCTTCCAAAAACTTTCCGAGACTTGTGGTGCTGATACAGACACTGCAACTTCCCGCCTTTTCCCACCGGAGAAGCCCCTTTTTGGACCACTTACAAGTTCGGGAGAATAATAGCTAAGTTTTTCTTTTCTTTGCTGTCTGGTCTGGTCCTGCATGCTCCTGCTCCTGGTCAAATAAAAGGCAACAATATACTTATGGGCAAGACTGACCTGTTTCATTAAAAATCGATTTCCGTTCAGGTTTCCCCCCGAGCGCCGATTGTGAAACCTGGCGGAACTGCAATTAAGCGCCGCAGCTCTTAAAGGCCCAACAATAGACTTTTGTTTTTCGCTGTTTTTCGCACACAGCTCTATCAACACGCGCATAGAACGGAACAAGTTCCAAAAAGGCAGCTTTTTCCTGCGTTTCTACTCCTAAGTTGGCCGCAAAAACCGAAAAAATAACGTGGGGGGAGGCTTTCAAGGATGAATAAGATGAATAATCCTTTTCCGCAGTACACAGTTCCAGTTACAAGGATCTATATTAAATTCACCGCATGGAGCTCGACGTCTTGCTATTCCGCATAGCAACTAGGCCATTCGTTAGCGTGCACACACCTCCTCATTCTTTAGGAACAAAAAAAGAGCCTGAAAAAACACCCCAGGAAATACTTCCTTGTAGCCCAATGAAACGAAAATAGCCACCCAAAAAGTGAGCGCGAGAACGCCAAAAACAACAGCGCTTGGAATGCCAGGCATTTTCCCAATCGCAGACGAACGTCTCTGTTTGGTCACCCCAAAAGTCCCCAAAGTGACAACCAAATGTCGGGACATATTCTCTTCCCGTCCGTCGACATTTTGCAAATCCTTCTCTTCCCTGTCATTCACCTTACAGCGGCCTATTATCATATCCCCCTTCTACCATGATCTTGAAAGACTAGTTTGACACTGTCACCAAGCTATTTGTTCTGTGCAGCTGGTTATGGAAATGAGAAGCCCTCGTTGCTTTTCCTTTCTCTTAGCTCCATTAGTTCGCTTATGGCAAACTAAATAACAATGTTCCCTTCAGGACGGTGAAGCGACAGCTTCTCATCGTACCAGGCACTTGTACAGTTACCTTCTCTTCCTTTTCTTTTTTTGGGTCGTTTTTCCTTTCGGGATATCGGCGTAATCCTCTTTTATGATCTAATAATGGATCCACAAAGCTTCCCGATACTATTATCCACCTGAAAATGAGTTAATACCTTATGAAAAAGCTCGGCTGACCCCTTTACGGACCCTCCAGCTTCGCGCTCTTGAACGCACTTGAACACGCTTGGGTTCTAAACGCTTAAGCCAGATCAAAACTTACGCTTGGAGCCTAAGCCGATCCGCGTTATACAATCGGTGAAACTCCTCTAATTCCTCCAGTAATCCACGGTCCATCATATCGTCCACTCGAGCGTCCAATCGTGCGTCCAAAACGTCCTACAGCGCCCCAAAAAATAAACGCATTTTAATAAAAATAAATACATAGTACCATACAATATAAACAAAACACAAAATGCCTATACACAAAACAGAATAAATGATAAAATAAGACAAACTGCGAAAATAAATAAAAAAATCCGCAATCCTATAAGAAAAATCCTCCAATATGTGGTAACAGTTTTCTAACCAGTAGCATGACAGGATTTCAACTATGAAATACCAACTTCAAATGAAATATCAACTTCTGTGCTTACATCGTAACGTCACAATCGTTAATTAGCTAAAGAATTCACTATTGGAATGAAAAGGACTCTACTAGGCACCAGCAATGTTCGCAGTTGGACAAATTTTATAAAACAAATGCACATAAAACTTCCAAAAAATCATAGTGTGGAAATCCGTTAATATATGGCAAAAGTTCTGACTGGCAGTACAGGATTTCAACAATGAAATTACCTTCAACTTCCTTGTTCATATAGTAACGTCACAATTGTACACTAGCTTAAAGAATTCACTATTGGAATGAAAAGGGCTCTACCAGGCACCAGAAATGTTCGCACTGTTTTGTTACCACAACAAACCGTACTGTCCTAATGCCCCGCAACTTGTGCGTCTCGGCGCCCTAATGGCCCGACACTTGCGCGTCTGAAAACAGTGTTCCCAGACCCACAGCTGCGGGCCATTAGGATGGTACGCTTTGTTTGGGTCGCTTTTTTAACGCACTGCTCAAACTTCATAAACTAAATACAGAATACAAATAAAAAAAAACAACTAAGCATAAATACAGTAAATCAATATAAGAAATATCTAGCAAATACCTAGTAAATAAATGTAACTATAGATGAAATCCGCTGTTTAGTATCCACATCCTCATCCACATCCACATCCACATCCACATCACATCCACATCCATCAACGTGATTGAGCCTCTCGTCTATAAAATAACAAATAATTTACTAATACTAATAAATAATAGTAACAATACATCTAAAACAAACTAAACCAAAAACTACTGATACATATAGTAAATTAATATAAATAAATGTAAGTATAAATGCCAATAAAATTCCCTCCTAACGCTCCTATAGATAACTTTCATAATACATGGAAACTAATTTAAAAAAACGAAAGAAGCCATCTTCTCAATCGCATTTTTTATGTTACTTTACTCTTTTTAATAACGAGAAAAGGAAGTCAGTTGCCCCTGTTTATCGCTGACAATCCGACACTAATGGAAATCTCAATGGGGGATTCGCAAGTAGCATGTGCCGATGACATGACAACAAATGATCTCGAAAGCGTCTCGGGAAGCGAGCCGTACTGTACACTAGTGCCACCGCTGCGAGCTTGTCACTATACAGACGACGGTGACCGTAAACCCCGACCCAGATTTGCGTACCCCTAAAACCCGTTTCAGTTCCCTATATCGGCATAGAAATCCGGGTTTGAACATTAGAAAAGGCCCTTGGACGACTTTTGGGGCTGGTGACAACCGCTTGTCAGCTGCGTTCCTCTCGGCCTGTGTGGTAAGGGGGGGGAGTCTTGTTTCAATCCAGCCATTTTCCACGATTCCTGGCTTAGCGCGTTGCAAAATCCCTTGTGGCTCAGTGCAGGTTATGGATGCGGTCTATATATATATATATATCCCAGGTTGTGCCAATCTATCTTTAGCTTCTTTTGTTGGCCCCTAACACGGGTCGTATCTATATTTAAAAGGGGGTCTCTGACGCGGAGTTCCCGATTGTTTTTTATTTTTAGTTTTATTTTTTAAGGGGGGAAATGAAAATAAAATGAAAAAGCGCCACGCAGAGAAGGAGGAGCAAAAAATAAAGAGGGGCCACCGGGCAAACCCTTATAAGAAGAAAGTGGTTATAGTAGACGCAGGCGACGCCGACGACGTCTAGACGCCTCGACTGAGACAGCCTTGGAACTTTAAGCACTGCGCGGGATCCTTCACAGCTAATCGTCTTGTGCTAGGGCCAACACATAAATAAAAAAGTGAAGAACGCGCCAAAAAACGAACTCGCTCTACCTCCCTAAAATCCGAAATATCTTGGTTTCCATCCAAGCAAGCAAATTAGACTAAGTAGGGTATCTTCTTCCCTTATTTCTTCGCGCCTTGACGAGAAAAAGTTTCGAGGGATGGGAAATCAATTCCGCATGTTGTAAATGAACGGATTCTCGTTTGTCACCGAGGGGACAGGCTCCGAAAATAAATAAAATGGGTTTCTTTTCAAAACACTTAAAAGAAGAAGAAAAAAAAAGGAAGGGAGCAGCAACTTCCGCATTGGGACGGAACACAGTCCCCAAAGATTGTACGCGTGCCAAAGTGGAAACGAGGGATTCAGTGGTGGGCTCCTGGGTTTCAACAGATTTATCCCTCTTCGCTGGATGGAGTGGGCAAAAATTGGTGCTGCCACGCACCCTTTTTTTGTTTTAAAAACGTCGTGGAACAAACACGCTCGTTCCACACTTTTCAGCCGGCACAGACGTAGTTTCTTCTTAAAGAGCAACCAATCAAGAAACAACGCCTGCGTAAGAAAATAGAGCGACAAAATCTAATTTCTTTTGATATTTTTAGTTTTATTCTAGGACGTATAGTTACTGAGCTATGCAAGGTAGAAGTTTCAGGCGCCGTACGCACGACGCGACGCGACACGTCCGTGACGACACGTCCTAACCCCGATGTTTGCATGCCAATAACTCGCGAACGGCCTTTCAGAAAAATTCGGAATAAAATTCGTCATTCTTAGAATGATTTGTAGTTATAGTGTACCTTGTTCTAAATTATGAAAAATAATCTCAAGAAACTCAATCACGATTCTCGTGGCTTTGATTTTCAATTCCTGTTCTATGGGGAGGCGTTTAGGCCGAAGCGTTTATGAAGAAACGAGATAGGACTTCACGACACCACGTTGCATAATATAATATTAAAAGAAGGTCGGAAATACCAGAGTTTTTACAATTAATACCACGATTTCCGTTCGAGACCCCCCCCCCCAATTAAAAGAAAAAGAAAAATGGCGTTGAGTTCCCACTTATTACACGGTATAACAGACCGAGTCACGGTTTCCTCAAACGTTGAAACTTCTGTTCGCTCTTTTTCGCCAAAATAAAATAAAAAGGTAACGAAAAAGGGACTCGCAGCTTCTGTGTAGCTGACTCAGAACTACACCATTTAGTTACGCTTCTCAGTTTCAAGGTAAAAAGATATTAGAAAGATAAAATCCGCGTTAGCTGAAAACAGAAAAACTAAAAAACCAGAAAATGGTTTGAAAGCTTGAAAAAAAAATGCGAACGGAAAAACTCATTTGGTCAGGAAAGCACACACTTTACTGCAGTTGTCCTTAGGGCAATTCGATTGCATGTAATGGGAGGCGTGATTACACGGAATTCATGGTTCCCCCTTTACTATACATTTACAACCTCAACAAAAAAAAAGCTTGTTATGCGTGTTGACGGTTTCTAGTTTTAGCTTTGACGGCACCACATCTATTATATACACGTTTGTTTCCTATTCTAACCCCTCGCCCTATAAACCCCTTCTTGAACCGCCTTTAGAGACATGCAGTCGGGAACGCTGCTCCATGACTGTCGCTCCATTCTGCCGCACTACACATTACTAAAAGCAATACTAATATTGTTACTAAAAATATTTTATTTATAATGAATAAATATTAGTACACTAAAATAAAGCCAAACGAAATACATTCAATCCCGAGATTTGGAAAAAATGATAACAAAAGTATTTTCTTGCTTCTCTGATATTTGATAACATGAAACGCTTCTAAAATCCTTCAATAAACTAAGCACAAACATAAAAATCGAGAAATGTAGGATCAAAACTTTAGAAAGATAAAAACTACCGTTATTAAGTATATTTTAAGTTACTAGTTAAGTATTAAGTTTAAAAGATTCATTAAGCCAAGAATTTATCATTCAAATAACTATAAGGGAAATCAAAGGGAAGGGTCCCCCCTTTACACAACTAACTGAAATACACTTTAAAAAAATAAAAAATTGGAATATGTAAAAATTTAGACATTTCAAAACGTTCGAAAGATTATCCCCATTAAGTATTTTTTAAGTTACAGGATCTAAAAGATGAATTAAACCAAAAATGTGTAATTCCAATAACCAAAGGGAAATTAAAGGGAAGGGTCCCCCCTTGATCCAACTTGCTAAAATATACTAAAATAATATTTTAAAAAATTCAAATTATAGTAAACAACCTAAATTCAAAACCTCAACGTCAAGTCGTCTTTAAACCTCAATTAAAGATAAAGTTTGGCCACTGAACGAGTATTTCGGCATTGAAGGTGGTCGCATTTTGCTTTCAGAAATACTTAGTAATTAGAAGCCAGCGTTTCTAAAGATGAAAAGAATACGCGATTTCCCCAAAGCGTTCTCTCTTCAAAACCTTCCAAGTATTCAAAAACACCTATTACATTTACATTTGGGGCCAAACTTATTAAAATTTAACCCCGTTCCCTTAGAGACCTCATTTGACCCTCTCTATTTTGTCCAACTTGGCTAAAAACAAGTCTTTGAAGCTAGAAGCCCTCGAAACGGGCCGCAGACACTAGGACGACTCGACACATGGACTACGGCGCACCCGACTTAAGGACCACAAACCCCTAACCTAACCTAGTCCTTAAATCCTTAAATCGGGGTTCGCAGTCCATAAGTCGGGGTTTGTAGTCCTTCTGTCGGGTCGTCCTTGTGTCGCGTTGTCCTCGAAAGCTCCAAACGTCTTTCGCTAACCTAACCAAATCTATTCCTTAAGTCGGGTTCCGTCGCCCTTACGTCGAGTCGTCCTTGTGTCGCGTTGTCCTCGAAAGCTCCAAACGTCTTTTGCTAACCTCACCCAACCTACTCCTAAAGTCGAGGTTTCTAGTCCTTAAGTCGGGTTCCGTCACCCTTATGTCGAGTCGTCCTTATGTCTGGCCATCCTTATGTCGGGTCGTCCTTGTGTCGCGTTGTCCTCGAAGGCTCCAAACGTCTTTCGCTAACCTAACCAAATCTAGTCTTAAGTCGGGGTCCGTCGCCCTTATGTCGAGTCGTCCTTGTGTCGCGTCGCCCTAGGAAGTTCCAATCGTCCTTTGCTGAAAGGCCGGTAATCAGGTAACAAGGCAAAACGAGTAGTTATTAAGTTACATGGGAGTGGACTCTTAACATACCTGCTGGCATTGAACCCAAAAAATGACCGAATGGGGGTATCGCAAAGGTCCTCCTAATTGGGAGCCTCCATCTTGTTGTCTTTGCTGTATCAGAAGCTGACTATGGGTTTGTCCGTGTTGCTGCCACACCTGTAAGGACCTGCGTGTTGTAAACAATAAAAACCAAGAAAGGTTATACTCTCTTTATGTAAAAAAGGCGACATTTGTATGTTATTTTTTTTACTCGACACTCATTATCCAATAAATAAAACATCCTTGTCTTTATCATCATTTGTTCTTCGTAGGTTTTCAAACGTCCCTCGAAGGCTCTATTCCAGAACCCTTTTATAGTTGCAACTTTTTCCCAAGTCGACATCCTTTTCATCTTACTCATGTATTCGTCTTACCAGACTACTTAAAGAGCTTTTCCCAATCCCTATCTTTTCCTTTTTTCTTTTAAACCCAAATCAAAAGGAGTGGCGGTTCTTGGAACTTTTTTTTCGCTTTTCGCTTTGAGTGAAGGTTGAAATTCCGCGCTTTTTCTGGCTTAATTACCCCCCTTAAAGGAAAGAGAACATTTCGACACCAAATACACCAGGAACTTGCTATACTTCGTTTTCCTTTTACCCTTTTGTTTCATTGTTGGAGAGCATGGTCTTATTTTTGAAATCCCAAATCCCAGGACCACCGAACTCGCGCCAAAAGACAACCGAAAAAGACTGCAATTCTGGGAGCTAAAGCGCGAGTGAATGGCCAACAATTTTCATTCCAGACAGTAATTTTTCACAAACAACTGCCCAGCATTTCAAGCAGGGCAAGGACATATACACTCGCTTTATCGGGGGCAAACTGGGCTTCGTTTCCAGGAATGCCCCGCTAATGCTGTGCTCGCAATTCACGCAAGGTGACGATGCAGAAAACTAAGCCCCGCAGAGCCAGACTTTCAAGCAACTCCAACACACAAAGCGAAAAAAATAAAATAAAATTTTAACTTTTTTTTTACTCACATTTTTTTAACACTTTTTTTGTAACTCAGGCCAACATTCCAAAGTTTAAGTTTATATGTTTGGACCACTTCCCCTTCACTAAATCACGAGATCCGACACCTCTTTACAAAATGAAATACAATTTCTGGCGGCTCGAAAACGAACGGCTTAATTAGATGCTGGGCCGTAAAAATTTCAATTTCGCAGCAGGTTAATAATGAAAATAGGATTCGGACAACCAGCGGGGGAAGACGAAATGATTAGACAAAGACTCCCCCCTTGTCTGGTGTCTTCCCCCAAACCGAAAACCACAACTTCCCGTTCTCCAAGACGTTTATAGAATTTTCGTCTATCCCCATTGAGCAGTTCCTCATCTAGTTGACTAAAAACACACACAACCACCTGGCCGCCGTTTTTACCGCCCGCCCTGACTTCCTGTAGTGAAATAGTGATCCATTTCACGAGAACAGGTTGCCAAAATACAGGTACTGCCTCCTGGAAACATTAGTACGATCTAACTGCGTGCTCTTTAATGGCACAGGCAGTTTTAAAAAAGCTTTTAACTATTGGGGAAGGGGGATAGGGATATGTTAAGTGGGGTGAATTTGGTTCCATTTTTTTCTGACAAGCCGTTCGCGAGTGATGGGCATGCCAAGGGGTCGCGACGTCACGGACGTGTCGCGTCGTGCGTACGGGGCCTTGAGCTTCTACCTTGGATGGTTCAAAAACTATTGGGCGGAGAACGCGGAGAAAAATATCACAAGAATCAAGATTTTTCGTTCCATTTTCTCACTTCGGTAGTGGGGAAAAATACATTTAATGAAACAAAAAAGTGGAAAATGAAGGATATAACGACCAGTAGACGTTATAGCTAGGATATGGGGCAAGTGCAAGTATTGGTAGGGCAGTCGAAAAAAATGGACTAAAAAATTGGCGGCGAAAAAAGGGAAAAAGGGAAAATGAAAGACATGGCGACCAGTAGACGTTATTGCTTCCCTGCTGCTCAATAAGTGGCCCTTGTTCTTTTCATTAGGTATTCCATATCAGTCTCCTCACGGGGATGTAAAGCCCCCCCAAAAAAACCTTCTAAGCTAGGTTGTTGTCCCCCCCCCTGTTTTTTTCTTTACAAAAAACCTGTCTGAAAACGGAATAATAATACATACTAAAAAGAGAGGCGTTTTCTGCCAGTCTGGGACTTGGAATGACGTGGCGTTCTTAGAGACAAGACAAGCTAACCTATAGAATATGCGAAGCAAACTCAAGCTGAGCTGAGCCTTCAAAAGAAAAAGGGAAGAAAAGAAAAAAAGAGCACGCAGCCTTCAACAGACATCGGTCGGCGGAAGCTGCGGTGCGTGAAAACTAATAACGAAGCGAAGGTAGATTTTATTTTTGTTTGCTTTGCTCCGGGAAGGACAGGGGGGGGGAAATAAGACAAGAAAGGTTGAATGTCTGGACAACACAAACGCGTGATCAAAGGGCGGGAATTCCTTGTACGGCCCACGTAACAAAAAGGAAACGTTTGTATGGGAGGTCCATATCAATTTTTGCAGTGCTTCTCCTGTTCCTTCCATTGTCTAACGAGAGAAAAACCTACTAGGAATATTCAAGGATTTTTTGGTATGCCACATTCGGATAGGCAACAGGTTATCCATATTAATTGCTCCAAAACGAAAAAAATGTCAACTTTGGGTGGCACTCTCATCTGGAGTCTTGAAAATACAAGAAAAATTATAAAAAAAAGTACACTGTTGAAATTTCACGTCCAAAATGTCAACGTGACACAAGGACGACTCGACACAAGGGCGACTCGACATAAGGACGACTTGACAGAAGGACGGTTCGACAGAAGGATGACATGACAAAACGACTCGACATAAGGACGACTCGACACAAGGGCGACTCGACCGAAGGACGACTTGATAGAAGGACGACACGACAAAACGACTCGACATAAGGAATACGGATTGCGAACCCCGACTTAATGACTAGGTTAGGTGTTTGTAGTCCTTGAGTCGGGTGCACCGTAGTCCTTGTGTCTACGCCCCTTCAAAATCAGGAATTGGCCGGCAACGACCTTGGCTGATAAAAAACTCTTCAACTCCGGTTGAAGTTTTCGCATGCCTTACCACACGTCTATATATACCCGTATCCTACCTAAAAACCCGTCAAGAGAACGCGAAGCCCGTGACACTCGAATAAAAACTAACTGAAAAAAAACCTCGCGGGCTCTGCACTCCTCGAAACACAAGCAAACCAAATCAATCTCACGAAAAACCACAAGACGCTGTTATTTCCAATTACGGAACTGCACATTGGACCCAACGAACCTCCAACTCCAAAAACCGAAGAATTATCGTACGCCATTTCATAGTCTAGTGCGCTCTAATTCCCTTCATTAGTTTCCATTTACACCAATAACATGCTTGACCAGCAGAAGGTTTAAAAAATTCCTTGTCACCTTTCGAAAAAATTTCAAAATACCCAATTCCTTGTGTATGTGTTTGTTCCCGAAAAGGGTTTAAACCCTAGAATCCCACGCATTCCACTGGACCCATGTTATTCGTTTGACCATGAGTTGTCGCGTCGACATCAAAGCAAGCGCCCCCAAAACGTTTTGCCTCTCCCTGGAGTGGGGGCTCGAGTATATGTGTACAAGTATCAGCTGTCTCACCTTTGGCCCTTTTTACGCTGTTAAGCACAGGTTTGCACCTCGGAACCCGACCTCGGCATAACTGCAGCAGCCTCTTTAAGACGACCTTTGCTCACTGTTGTCGTTCAACCAGCGGCTTCTCAACTTTGGACAGCTCTCTCTCCTTAACGCTTAAGAGATCCATCGCTACAACCATCGCATCGTACCTTCCATACCGTAGAAGCCAGTTTGGGGCCGTTTGACTGCTTCACGACATAACAAAAAAGCCTAGTACAAATTCCCTCACACACTACAGCCTCCCTGGCCTCCTTTGGTCAATACCAAACAAGGTCCTTCCAATGTCCGCACTGGCCCCTGAAAGAATCCTAGCGAGCTTAGCTTGTTCAGGCCGTCAACTTCTAAAGCCTCTTCAAACGGACACCAATGACACAAACGACATCCGTGCATCCTCCGTTCGACATTTTGACTTTTTCGCTTTTCTTCGATTAAATTCGATTAAGCCGAAAGTCATTTCTAATTCAAGGAAACGCCTATCTTATCGGGAAATGATTAGAGGGTCCCTGGCAAGTTTCCCACGCAATCAAGTCAATTGTGTTAATCGAGCGGAGCCAATGTGTGTACACCATAAGGCGTCCAAATTATCCCAGTGTGACAAATGATGCGACCAAACACGATTGAGAGTTGGACACCAACGAACGACCAAATGCATCCAGCCGCCAACATACCTCTACAAATCCCATCAGGGTACCTCTGATGATGAGAATTCCCGAATTCTCCCTGACCAAAGGTTCAAAAGGGGTGATTTTCCCCCTGCAAGCTCTCTGCATGAAAAGAGAAATAGCTTTTTCTCATGCACGCAGCCGTATAGAAATCATAAATCACACCCTGTACACCCCACCAGGCTTTGAATGAGGCGGAAAATGCACAACGCTATTATATACATACACAAAAGTATGCGTTCCTATATGCTACACTACAGGCTTTAAGCTGCTTTACACAAAGTATACTATAAAGTGTAAGGCTCGCATTGAGCTTCTTAACGGGCACCAAGCCACCAAATCAAAAATTATTTTTACAAAATTCCCCAAAAGAAAAAGTAATATGACCCATCCAAAATCACTGAGATTGTGACGGGTTCTTGTATTTTCCAGTATTTTAATTTCATTTTTGGGGGAATAGCCGTTCGCGAGTTGCGGGCTTTCGTTACTTTTTCCCCGGTGAACACCTCGGTGACGTCAGAACGAGACGTGATCCTATTTTTCGGAAATTTTCTTGAATTTTCCAATATTTTATTTCATTTCTTGGGGAATAGCCCTTCGCGAGTTACCGGCATGCAAAGTTACCGGCACGTCACAGAGGTGCTACACGGCATGGCACAAGGAACTTTTTAGCGTGGATACTGTTTTACACCCATGTTAAAACAGTAAACAAGCCTCCCACGTACCATAGAATGGAACACCTCTGTGACGTCAGAATTGTGATCCTATTTTACGGAAATTTCTTACATTAACAGCGTCAAAGATGGAAAAGAAATACGTCAGGAGAAACTCGATTTGCTTTCGATGGCTACTGAGCTGAAGGGTTTCAAAGACCGATTAGCTCGCTTTCAAGTATACGTCTAGCAGATTAAAAGCAAATAAGTTTCTTGACAGTGTATCCTAAAAATAAACAAAAAACCAAAACAATGGCCTTAGAGCTGAATGGTTTTCCCAAGCTTCAGCATTCCTGGATTTTATCGCAACAATGAAAGACTCGGACAGCAATTAAGCTTTGGTTTCCCTTTAAGCAGCTCCCAAGTATTCATTCTTGCATTGTTCCACGTTAACGGTCTAGGATTCATTGTTGAGGGCTACGCAGCAAACGCCAAACCCACAAAACGCTCGTCTAAAAACCCGCTAATTTCCTCAAAATTGAACATAAATTTCTTATCTCATACTCGACTTTTAACGACCCTTTTTTAAGGCAGCAGGCTTGTTTCGGCGCCAAGCAAAAGGTGTTGGGTATTTTACTTTTTATTTTTATGGATCACCTGTGTACACAATCTGCGGTGTTTACTCCTTTGCCTTTTGCTGCCCCCACTAAACTTACGTTCTACCTTCCACTAACGCTTAGAGGGCTTTTTAGTTAAGAAAATTAGAGACATCATTAATCTCCCCCACCCCTCCTTTCAAGAACACCTATAGCTGGCCCATATCTCACTTACAAAACTACCCTCCCTTCTTTTCGAAAAGCCCACAAACACTGACTTCCTTTTCCGCATCAAGCGAAATCCAAACCATGAATGAAGTCTATAGTATAAATAGTCTAAACGACCTCAAACTAAACCTCGTGTGTCGTGTCTAAACAAAGACGAACCATAGCCAATGATTTAAGTTGGGGGAAAATCAGGCCACAGTTTTCGTATTACAATAGTAGAAGCGAGGGCGGAAATGGACCTATTTTGCCATTGAGGAGGCGGGAGGGAAATGCGCGTTTCAGACTCGCTGACTATACAATTCCTATTACCGTATTCATAAATTCGGAAGCATTCACACCTACTCGCTTTTGTGTGCCAAACTGGAGCCGAAAACGATAGAACCTCACAAAGTCAAAAACTATAGAGAATATAGCCAACCACCACATCCTACAAGTGTTACCGGAAAAAGAATTGATTAAAAACCAAGCGTCCGGTACACGAGAACTGCTGCCTTGAACCACTTGCGAACTGTACAAACCCAGGTGACACCTTTTTTTCCTTTCCTCTCCCTTTTTCGCACACTTGACACCGGGAAATCACACTCGAATTACCACAGGATCCACGATTCACTGAAAACCATCACTCACAGGGAGAAAAAAAGGTAAAACTACGTTGAATCTTTCACCTGACCCACGTGTGACTTCCTAAACGCTCTTATCCGCCTCACAGGTGCATCAGAACTTGACAAACTTCCAAGCACGAAATGAATACAAATAAAATAAATATGATTTAAGCAAAGCTATATCTAAAATAAATAAAATAACAGTTAATAAAATCACAAAATAAATACGTTAGCTTTCACAATTTTCTTAACACAATAATAAACAATAAGTTAATTGCATTAACAAATTAACTAACTATCTAAATACCACGAAACTATTAAAAATAAATAAAATACAATAATTGCATACCCAAATCCTCACCCTAACGCTTTCATAACGAAATGAATAAGCTTACAAACCGGAAAAAAACACGCATTCGGCAACGCGACATAAGGACGACTCGACACAAGGGCGACTCGACATAAGGACGGCACGACATAAGAACGACTCGACACAAGGGCGGCACGACATAAGGACGACTCGACACAAGGGCGGCACAACACAAGGACGGCACGACATAAGGACGACTCGACACAAGGGCGGCACGACAAAAGGACTAGGTTAGGTTAGGACTTGGTTAGGTGAGGGGCGTCGGGGTTCGATAAGTAGGGTTACACCGTAGTCCTTTTGTGGAGTCGTCCTTGTGTCTATGTCGCTGGCATTCGGGAGGAATGGGCGCAAACTTTACAACCTGACCTTGTCAAATTTCTGGGAGGGCTTTTCCAGTCAACTTGTTGCCCAAAGAGTCAAAGATTGGTTTTTCACAGAAAATTTGCGAAATTCGTTGGGAGGCGGAACAAGTGACAGGTCCCGCGCCAAACGAAGTTTGGAGGGTTTGAGGAAGGGCCCGCTTTGTATCGTTTTATGGCTCTTCTATGAAGCGCCTAATAATGCTTGGGTAAATTCATATGGCAGCAATTTTGATGGAACGCATCGTCACCCTTTCCGTACAGCACAGAACCTGTACAGTCAAAAAGGAATCCACGAGGAATAACAGAATAACATTTTCCAGTCGATTTCACATCAAGTTTCTCGAACAAACTCCCTGCTGCGTTGGCTCAAATGATCCCATCCGCACCTGATTTGTCACCTGCGGATTTTACCTTCCAAAACTCGTTCTGGGAATTTCTGCTGTAAAATTCCCCATTGCATTGCTTATTATCTCTCTCTCCTCTTTTTCTCTCTCGATCATCTCTCTCTATTCCTCTCTCTGGATCATCACTCTCGAGCTTAATTTTTTTTTAAATACAAAATTGATTTTTTAAAATACTTGGCAATTATTCCCTTGACGAAAAACCCCTGTCTTGCAACTTTTCGAGTGGTTTATCGTTCCGTTGAACTCCTTTTAGCATGTAGGAGGGTCGAATGAGTAGAATCCTGTCCGTGTAAAACTCGTTTGGCACAAAAAGCGAAAGGTTTTTCTGTAGCGAATAATTCCAAGCTTGCCATAACCAGAAATGCGTTGCGTAACGCCAAAAAAAGGTCACATGACGTCACGTGCGTCCTCTCATCACGTGTGCGAAACAGGAAAACTGGATGGGAGTAAACTCTCCTGCTGGCATTCCCAGGCACAAGTTTCGGGAGTCTTACCGACACGATTTTGGCATGCGTTCCATAAAAAGGCACATGTTTTTAAAAAGTTTCAAAAAATAATAAATAGATAAAAATAAAGCGGTGGAGATTTTGGCGCTCCTGTCTACTGCAACAGTTCCTTTCCCCGCCCTTCACTATTGGACTTGCGAAAACTGACATTCGCGGAAAAACGACCGTGAGGATTCTTCCAAATTGAAATAAAATTTTCAAAAAATTATCTAACAAAAAGTTCCAAGCTTTTTCTGAACGAGTCATTCATGGCTGATTAATCTCCGAAGACGTTGGTGATAGTTATACTTCCCTCGAGTTTCTTATCAGATAATCGAAACGGCAATCCAACACGTGAGAACAAAAGCGCAGTCGAACTTAATCTTTAAAAAAAAATCTCCACACCTACTTTCAATTTCTGAAGAAATTGAATTTTCAAAAAAATTCGCTGGGAAACGGAATTAAAAGGAGTAGTTATTAACGTAAACTATCCCCAAGATTTGCTTCACGAAATTCAACGAAATTCCTGAATACGCATGTGAATCATGTTGTAAAACGAGATAAAACAGAACGCAAGACAAGAATTAGAGCAAATTACAGGTAATGTTTTCTACAAGGAAACTCCCCAAAACAATTCGTTCTACAATAACCCTAATATGCCGTATTAGAATACCAAAGAAATAAAGAAAATTATACGTACTTGCAGTACAAGGATACGCAGATTAATACGCTAATTAACTCCAAGGAGGTACAATAAATCTAATTAGAGAAAACAAGATTTTTTTAAAAATGTAAAGAAAAATTGCGCAAAACTAATGTTACAAAAATTATGGTCAAATGTAATTATAGAAAATTAAAAAAAAATCGAAAATAATCACCAGGAAATTTATTAAAAAACGAAAATGGCACAAAGTGTGACACTAACCTAATTATGGCACAATTATGGTAAACTTCAATGTATATAAAATTATTTTAAAATAACGCGAAAATAATTACTCGAACATTAATTAAAAAATAGTAATAATATGCTCTTATGAATCTTATGTTTCTAATGAATGTAACGAAAATCCCATGCGGGAAAAAGGTCAGACAAAAAAAATATAAATAAATAAAACTCCCATCCATTTCTGGCAATAGGGCCTATTGTCGTCACCTCCACGGGACACTTGGGTTTCTTATGGTGGAAAGATGCCCATAGACATGATCCGAAAGGACAGTCCCCGAAGACTTCTCACTTTCCCCGAAAAACTTCTCTTTTTTTCCCACCATCTCAAGATGTGGACAAACAAAACGAGGTTTGCCCACCCCCTTCTTCTCCAACCCCTTTTTAACCTATCACGGTTGACAATAGCCCCAGTTTTTAACCCTTTTCCTCTATATGGCCGCTATAAAACATGGGCTTGCTTGGGCCAACACAAAAATTTGGATATAGAGACCGTAAAAGGGTCTTGGACCCCCCTTCCTCTTCAAGGACCGCAATTTTCACGCTTATCGGACCCCAAAACGCCGAAACTTGGGAATATCTCACTGTTTTTTCCCCCCGAAAGTTTAAGTTTACCCTCTTAGTTATAAAGGGAGGCTAAAAATAGGCTCCTCTCTATGGTCCCTAGTTTGCCCCTTATAAGAAACAGGAAATCCCCCTTAACTTGAAAAATTTGGGGGAAGGAGGTAATTAACGGCATTACTTGTTTCCCTTGTTTGGAATTCAAAAGACTTAATTTCTCAATTTAAAGAAATAAAGACGGGGGAACTGGATTTTTATTACGGCTTTACGGAACGTAATGCATATCGGCAACAAACAAGCAAATAAGAAAGACAGACGCGGCAATAAAAAAGCGTCTGGAGGACTTCCATCAATGGCTAAGCTAATCTAAAGGCGCGTTATCATGCACCAAGTGGCGCCCAGACTGCTCCCATTTTTACATTTCTTGTTTTTTTTATTCTTCGGAGTAGTTCGGCTTTACTTTAAGCTTGCCCTTATCGACGTCTAATCAAATAGACCTGTGTCAATTATACTGCTCAGCATGATAATCACAACCCCGAATGTTCTTAAAGAACACTTATGTAGTGCATTCCTTCACTATCAGTTTTTTTAACATTTTTTTTTGTATTTGCGTTCACAACTCGAGTTCGCTCAAGCTCTCCTAATGCTTGAAACACCTGCTTTTTTACCTGCAACCTGAAAGTACAAAACGCTCGCTTTGTGATAAAAAAAGCTGGTGGTTCACGACTGTCAAAACACTTGCCCTTAACCTAAAGAATCTACTGGGCTTGGTTGACGATAAGGCACCGCGCCCTTTAATTCTTACAATTCATAAACTCTCACCAAATCTTATAATTCGTTTACTAAGCTTCAATGCTTTTGTCAATTCATATCTTTCTGGAATGAAACTTTGTAAACTTTGTAACGTTACAGATTTGGCACGGAATACTATACAGTAGAGGCCGCTTATTGTGATCACGTTTGTCAAGCCAAGATTGATTCTATTAAGCGGAGATTCTAATAACACGAAAATCGGAAATATGCAATAGAATGCTACAATTAATCGGCGCGTTAAAGGAGTTTCGTAACGATTTTTCAACAATTTTGATAGAGATGAGTTTCAATGAACCACAACTTCTGTTTTACATTTAACTCACCTAATTTCTTGATTGTCGCCCTTTTTATACAACCACGCGTCCAAAACACCACTAACACTGCGCCTTTGAAGCTTATGCGTACGCTTAGGTGGGGTTCTCAACACGATACCCTTTCTAAATTCCCCAGTCAATTAAATAACATGCTCTTTTAATTGACAGCGTCACTCACGTTTGCCTAGCTAGTCCTACAAGGAGGGACTCTAAAACTATTCCAATGATAAACTCTAAGGACTCTCAAAACGTTCGATTTGGTCTGTGTACTGTATAGCTCTTGTCTGCAAGCCCAGCCAGGTGGGCTTACATAGGACGCTTTAGCTGTTGAGCTTCATATTTCGAACGTTTTTCGCTTCCATAGCAGCATGCGTAATAACCAGTTCATACACAACAATGAATTTGTTCGCATAATATTTGATAGAATGTAGAACGCAGTATTAAACACATCAAGGAATTCACTCGCATCTCATTACGAAACTTAAAGAACGCTTTTTAAATCTTCGCTTTTCACGGCTTTTTTCTCTGGGAAAACAGGGCCTTTGCTGGGTTGTTACTATTTAACAGTCCATTTCCGATTGACATAGCTAAGAATCCAGCAGAGAGTCCCTGGAGCCCCCAAACCCTTGTTTTATTAGTACTCAAACTTAACTCTTCGTCTCGAACTCTCGGAAACATCCCACTTTTGCTTATCACGCTGGATATCGGTCTATTTATGAGCCATGTTCCTATTTCTACCCTTCCCCTTTTGCAACTTTGCAACGAATGCTATTCGGAAGTCGCAGCTGCAGGCCAATTTTGTGGGGAACTTTCTGCGTTTCTCTGTATACGTGTGTTTGGCTGATTCGACCGCAAAAGGCGGAAAAAACTTGTGAGACACAACACATATGCAAATAAATATCCACGACTTGGACTTTGCAAAGGTTCCGTGGAAGCCGACCAAAAAGAAACAACTTGTCGGCAGCCCACCTTAGCCGCGTTTTCGAAATTGCCCTAGAACCGGCCACGAACCACGAACGCCCCAGGCCCAACCCGGCATTAAATGAAAAACAAATATTTATATCTATGAACTTGTCTCCGGCCTTCTGGCGTTATTTCGGTGGTTTAAAATAATAATAAAAAGAACTAAAAAGAAAAAGAAGAAGACCCCCCTCTTCTCATCTAAAAAAGGGACAACGGAATGCATTAGAAATACTCGCACCGTATAATCTTCCTCCGATTGTTGGGATGCAATGTGGCGGCGGAATCTGGGTCAATGTGACGGAGCAAATTGTGAAGCTGGGGCGAAGTCCATTCGCGAAGTTCGTCTCCGTCTGGCGAGACAATCAAGTCCTTGGTTCGAAGGCGTTGGACCAACAATTCCGACGCGTCGGACTGCGCTTCGTCTTCTGGAAGCAGCAGCACAAGACCGGAACTGGGTTTGCAACAGTCACTATCGTTTGCCTGACACTTGATCTCGGCTTGATTCCCGCCAAGCTCTCGGCGAGCCAATTTGGGGGCTGTCGCACCTTCTACTTCCACTTGTACGGCTTTTCCTTCTGTTTCCTCCACGCTGCGGCTGGGTCCTGTCACGGAGCTTCCAATTGCCTGCCCGTTTTCCTTCAAAGAAGGGTTTATCGTCACCTTCATCGCTGCATTGGCATCCGGCCATTTCCGTTTCGGATTCGCTGAATCACTAGCAGTGTCGGAGGATTCGCGATCCTCATCAAAAAGGAGCGCTCCGGGATCCTCTTTTCCCGCCAAAAGCACTTGCCATAATAGTGCTTCGATGTAATAAATGGTGCCGCCCACAATGACGGGCATCTTCGGACGACTCAATAAATCATCAATCTAATAATGAGAACGTCGTAGTCGTAGTTAAGGAAGAAAAACAACACAAACATAGAGAAAAAACAGCCAACTCGAAAGTCTCTTTTTCTTATTTTTTTTTATATTTCGTTTTAAATCGTATTTTTTCTTATTTTTCTTATTTTTTATCTACGCCGGTGACAAGAAAGAGAAAGTTAAAAGCAGAGAGGCCTTTTTAGTTCGCAGCCTAATGTGAAGTCACTGTGCTAGTCTCTCAGTCTTCGCGCCCAATAAAAATAAAAGTAAAAATAAACTATGGCCAAAACAGCCCAGACTCGTTAGTCTGATGGATTTTTTTTAACGTTTGTTTTTTGGGGGGGAAGACTAAGGCCTTGCCCTTAACTTTTTTTCTAATTTTATATTTCCTGAGCCAGTTTCAGTCCCCCCTTTGCTTTGCTCCAAAACAAGTTGAACAGATTCCTTTAGCCAGCAGAGGAAGGTTAGAGTCAACAGACGGGCACAAGCAAGTTTATTTTGTTGTTGCTAAGTAAAAGGATACGATTGGCAGCGCTCGATTCCGGAAATCGACGACTGTAAAGCGCGACAAGGGCGAAACGCAGTCCAGCAGATGATGCTGAGCTACCAGTTTTTCTTCCGCAGTCACTTTGTTGGTAATGATGTTTAAACCAGTGTAAACCTGCAAGAAAATGATTTTTAAAAAATCAATAATTAGTGTCTTTACAACTTAAAACTGTTCATGTTAAATTAAACTGTGTTATTCATATTCTATTACTTTTTTTAATTCCGTTATATCTAAACATCGAGCTTGAACTGTAGCTTTGATCTTGACAATGTAAATCGTTCGAAATTTTATTAAAAAAAAAAATGTATAAAATAAAAATAAAGTTCAATTCAGTTGTTAATCAGTTTGGAATTTCGTTACATTCTGAATGTTTTTATTAACATGAACTTGGCCACTATAAAACGTTCTAAATTCCTAATTTTCTAAAAATAAACTCCCAAAAATGTTGAATAATATTCGTTATTTTCCTCTCTGTGTTCATTCAAACTCCTAATGTTCTACTTCGTTTAAAGAAGTCGAAATTCCATTCAAATTATTAATAAATTTGGAATGGGATTTTCTTTCAAATTCTGAACGTTTTTATTATTATTATTACAAATTGTTTCGGTGAGGATAGCGTGAGAATCTCGTTCCGGAGGTTATAGTAAAAACCATTCACAACAAAATTGTAAGGATTGTAAAGGGAAAAAAAGATTCGGATTCGACGACACAGACACAAGGACGTGGGGTGTGTCTGCCTGCCAGGAATTTGTTAGAAAACGTACGTTTAAGCGTACGACAACCTGGAAATCAGTGTCTGGCATCACACAGCTTGAACTTGGGCCTGTCCATGTGCCCAAAAAGATTTTATTTATTTATTTTGGTTGTCAAGGATGATCGATTGACTAAATTATGCGGGGGAAAGGTGTCAAAACGCCTTGGAATCGAGGCACATGATTCCAATTACGTCATCATTGGCTTTGGCAAGGTTTTGAAAAAAAAGTTTTATGATTTTTTTTTTTTTTTTTTTTAAGGGCTCCCGCTACAACGTTTATTCAGGTGGAGTTACCCCAAGGTATATAGCTAGTCCGAAGTCTGGCGTAGCCTATAAGTATATCTGGCGGCAGGGCTCTTGCTCGTATGGGAATGACCTCCATATCTCTTTTTTTTATGTTATAATTTCTTTTCTCATTCTTTGCAGACTTTTTGGATCAGAGCCAAAGTATGCGAGTCGAGTCCATAGTCTATTTCACCTTGAGCTTTAAACAAGAACAAGACGAGCCTGTATAGAGCCACGAGGAGATTACATACCCTCTTACAAAATGTACTTTTTTTGTTGTAATAAATAAAGTTTTTGAGTTTGACAGGATAACGTGCGAGTGCCTTACTAACCAGGAAAAGCTAAAGAGGCCTAGAAAAAGAACTAGATAATTAATAAGCGAAGCTCGGTTGGCGGGGCAAAGGGCGGCACAGTGCCAAGATTTTGTGTTGTAATGTTGTAACTAACGAGGAAACAGAGTTGCGTGAATCCTGGGAGATCTGGGGGGAACAAAAGTGGGGAAAAGAGGCGCCAGGGTCAATACGCCTACAGAAACCAGATAACCCTTTGGAACATGGAACCAATAAGTCAACCTAGCTTAAAACGAAAATTTTTGAGATTATCTTGTTTAACGTGATTCTGTTTCCGAGTTACCTTATGCTTTTCGATAATCTTTTTAAACTTCTTTTTTGTTTTTGTTACTAATGTGGAGAAGGTATTCTTGGCGGTCACCTTTACAAGTTACAAATAAGGGAAGGAAAAGTCTCTTCTTGGAACGACAAACATCAACGGACTTCAGAAGGCAGACAGGCAAAAACTGCGTACATATAATGTACAGAAATCCCTTGACGTGATGAAAAAACAGGCTATTAACTTTCTGAATGCCAGCTTCGGTTAGCGACGAAAGAAAATGGGATGCTAAGTCGAGGCTTTTGGCTTTTGAATGGAATCTCCTTTTGAAAGGGGACCAGGAACTTTCCTAGCTTAGAGACTCTACAAAATTGAAAAAAAGAGATTAACTGTGGGGTTTAAAAAAAGGTACAAACTTGAGCAGTACATGATATTATACCATGGGATGACAAGATTCACACGTGCCGAACCTGACACTTTTTGGTACACAAAAACGAATCTTAAAACATGGCATATCATAGACGAGTAAGTAACTCGAGACTTTTTAGCGTCACACTTCCTCGGAAATGGCTAATAACAAGTCTAGGTAACCAAGCAGGTTTTGGTAAGCGCAGAGCTGAGGAAAAAGGAGATATTT
Organism: Lepidurus arcticus; assembly: GCA_003724045.1. Classification (NCBI taxonomy): domain Eukaryota; kingdom Metazoa; phylum Arthropoda; class Branchiopoda; order Notostraca; family Triopsidae; genus Lepidurus; species Lepidurus arcticus. The sequence continues at coordinate 490,995 of RJJA01000003.1, forward strand.
GTAGCCTGAACAAGAAGGTTTTGCTTACTTTGCTTGCGAGGCAAAACTTTAGTAGCTTCGGAATAACAAAGATATTGAGTGAGGAGTCGAGTACTAATAGTAGATCCGCCATCTTTGGCGCGTTCTCTTTCCAAAACGCGGGAAAGATTTGTTCGTTTGGGAGAGTAGCCCTAGTGGCCTACTTCGAGGGTTGCGGGGACGATAGCCGTCCCCCCCGGGCGCGGTGCGCTGACTTGCGGGAAATAAGATAGGGAAACGCTGCACTGGTATACTGGTATGTTTTAAAGTGACAAAACGTAATTTACCTGCATGGAATCTGCACTTATGACCTCTCCTGCGTATTTGGCAGCGATTTGCAATGCCAATTTCGATTTCCCAGTCCCCGTAGCACCTAAAACCACAATTAAAGGCACACGCTGCATTGTTTCACTCTCACTACACTGGGAAGCCATCTTAAAACTGGCGTAAACCAATCAGAAATCTTGAGAAGGCTGAGAGGGCTGGGCAACATTTGAAAATGCGCGCTAACTCAGATGTGTAACGGATACACGGGAATTTTTATAAACGAAAAGGGAGGGACACGGGAAAGGGATACGAAAAGAAGCTCCTTTACAGTTAGGGTTTAGATGGCTATATACTTATCGAAACTCATAACTTCAATGCCAGAGAAGCAAGGGAATTAGGGAACGGTTCTAGCTCTTGATACACCGTATAATTTGGGTTTCCGTTCCCTTTAAAGCTCGGGGAATAAGTTTCTGCAATATAAAAAGGACATTGGTGGTACTTCTAAGAAGTTAAAACCACAGGGAACCCGAAATAGCGTGGCCAATGCGTTTGTTATTAAATATCCTTTTTTTGGCTGAGTTGCAAAGTACTGTTAAAGCAACATTACGTCTCCTTAATTAGAAACTCGAAATGTGTTCCATTATCTATTGCTATTTCCTTACGCTAATGCGAAAATAACTTGAGGCCAAAAGGATGTTTTGTGGATTTAGCTTTGCAAATTTCCACAGGGGAACAGGGGAGGTAGAAAAGTCTGTCGGTTCTCGACAGGTTCTACTTTAAAAATAACGCAAGTAAAAGAGATGGTCAATACAAAGGGGAACTTTTCGTCCCACGTGTGTGTTTTCTCTCAACAACATGTGTACTCACACATGTCCTCATCTGTGGGCTCTTTCGCATTGCCATTCATCTGTCTTAGGTTCTTTGTGTAGTTGTTTGAGCACAAAAAGGCGTCTGCCACGTTAAAAGTATAAGACACGGTCACTTTTTTCGGCTTGGCCCTCCTGCTATGTTTGTTGAAGGCACATGTGCACATTTGGTGGAACCAAACAAATGCAAAAAGCTTCCCAAGGCTGTTTCACTTCACTGGACGGTTTTCCACTGCGCGAAATTGCCGGAAGTTGGCTAATGACTAGCCTTGTATGTCTTAACACTTTGTAAACCAGCTCCCCCGCAGTATCTGCACGACTCAATAAAAAACAAAAGCCGGCTTGGCCCCAGGCAAAACAAAAGACTCATTAGGCGTTGACTACCGAAAAGGAATGCTATGTTTGTCCTATATATCAGGGCTTCAAATCCTTCTGTTTTATCACCCTGTCCCCAGACGCTGAAGCTGTTCCAAGTTTCCCTTTTTATCTCGCTCAGTAATCAAACACACCTTTGCTGTGCATACCCTTCCCCACCCCAATAACTTTGACCTTACAATCCCCAGTCAGTACAACTTGGATTGCCTCATTCCAAACCAACTACGCTCGCAAACGGGAACTGAAAGATCCTTGACTCTCAAAGCACGATTTCCTATGGACCCTTGCATACCCCAAATCAAGTGTCACTAATTGGCTCTTTGCACTTGTTTACACTTTTTTATACTTTTTTATACGGCTCCCATATCTTGTAGCAGCTTCCATCATCTCACACATAATTAAGAATTCCTAAGAATTCCTTTTTTTTAAGTCTAAAACATGAAGTAATCAGAAGAAATCATCATGTAGCCTTGGGCACCTTTAGGCATATTATAAAGCAAATAGAAAAGATGAATTGCTTCATCGCCTTCGTAGACTTGGTGGTCTCTTGAAAAAGTCCGAGTACTGCTGTACAGTGTGTAAAGTGCCAAACCCCCTCAATCCTCATTTCGGAACTACTCCCCTTTTGGCCGTTTTACGGGGGCTTGCCTGAGCCTGAGCTGCCCAATTGCCCGTTGTTAACTAGAGCTATCGTTCATTTTATACATTTTATGTCCGAACTGGTTCTATTGTCAAACCTTATCGGCATGTTCCTCTACAACTCCCAGAGGTACCGCAAGCACACGCAATACCCGATCATTTGGAGTTGGAGCGCTCCAAAAGTCTCAAAATGGGTCCTTTAGTACACCTGTATACTGTATACAGTTTCCTATTAAATATTTTATTTTTAAATAATTAGTTCTAAGTTTGAGTAATAAAATAATTTTCCTGTGATGTCGATTTACAGTGGGTAATCGGTTAACGAACAGATCGGACAATGAACACTGTTTTTTTCGCGTTTTTAGGATCCGATAACGAACACATGATCGGATAACGAACACCTAACAGAACCAACACGGTTTCCGGTTAAAAACCTGGAGGTAAAATATGACGGCATTGTGTCATACTGTTACAAAACGTTCTCTGGAAAAGAATGACAAAGGGGTGTCATTCGAGTTAAAAATTGGTAGTGGGATTGGAAAAGCATTAGTTTAGGGTAGATCAGGTTAGCTTCGATTCTCATCAGCTTTCGTTGATTAGATTCGTCAAAACTTGTACTTTCTTTCACTCCTTTAGCTCAAAAATAATTCATTGTTAGTGAATGACACATCAGTGTCATTTTAACAACTGTGATGCTTTACATACGTTTGTCTAAAACTTGTTCTTTCTTTCACTCCTTTAGCTGCAAAATAATTCATTGTTCAGGATTAACACACGGGTGTCATTTTGACAACGGATGCACTGTCCTGGCCTAAGAAATAATAAAACGAACTAAATAAAATCTAATCATAAAAACTGAAAAAGTGTATTTAAAAAAAATTACAGTTTGTAGTCAAAGAATTTTGATGTACTACAGTGGGTTTGGTGTTGGGAAAGGGAGCGTACAAAAATTGGGAAAATGACAGTAAGTGCAGTGCAGCGAGCAACGATTAGTTTTACCAAACTTCACCGTTGCATGGTAACACGGTCGCTCAAGTGTTTCCTTTCGCGTATTCCCAGAGAGGCGCAAACATCTGGGAATCCCTTTGAGTCAGTCCAAAGGTGGTAAACGTAGAAACGGAAAAAAAGGATTGGGAAAGAAGCGAAAAGATCATGAGGAAGCTACTGAAGTACTTTTAGCACTCAACTTCACCCATGACGTCGTACTAATGAGGCATACAATTAGGCCAAGTTGCTTCACCTGACTTACTTGCCAGTTTTTGGGAGGTTGGCGGGGTAGAGCGGAAGGAGTTGTGATGGTTGTGGTTTCTGTTCCGGCGATTTTTTTCTGTAAGAAAAATAACATATGAAACAAACGAAAAAAAGAGTAAAAAACAAGAAATTATGGGTAGAACAATGTATCTATTCTACTACACTAGCTGTGTAGCGTATCGGCGCCAAGCCACGTCTGTCTGGCTACCATTTGCATGTTATTTTCTGCGTTCGTGGTCAGATTGCAAGTGTGAACCGAAGTTCTGTAGACCGTGGAAAGACAAAAGTAAGCTCCCTTACTTGAATACGAGCCTTTTGGCAGCGAAAAAAGCAGCACACACGCATCTCACTCAACTTAAAAAAATAAATAAAAAAAAGCATGCATGTTACATGAGCTACCGAATCCTAAAAGCTGCTTACACGAAGCATTCAAGTTCTGCAAAGCTCAGGTTATTTTTTGTTTATTTTCTACTCCTGTAACAACAATACTGTATTGTACTGAACAATGGGGCAAAAGTGGTGACAACCTGACAAGGATTCATTAGCTGCGGTACTTTTCACACAGATTCACACGGAAAACCATCCTTCGTAACTCATTTCCCTTCCCCTGGTGTCAAAAAGCGAGAACAGCTCGTATGTAAAAATTAAAATGAAATAAAAAAGTTACAACATTGTTGGTACCTACCCGGTCGTTGAAACCACCTGACAGAATCCGGCAATCGGTGACCACCGCAAATACCGCGAAACGCGGGAAATTGAGTGAAAGCTTGTCGTGGATTGGCGCCGAAAGGTGGACACGGAGCATGCATATGGAATCCCCAAAAAAGTTTCATTTTTAAGGTTTTTATTACAAGTCCGAAGGTATAAAAAACGTCTGGCGCTGTTAACGAGCATAAAAAAGTGAGAAATTTTGGTTCAGAATATACCACGCAGGAAAAAAGTCTGAATGACATTCCATGAGCAATCTTGGGGAAATCCTGAAGCAGGAAGTTTTTACCCGTTTCAACTCATAGAATGAAATTACTATTTGGTGATAGTGTGTTTATACACACACGGTATGGCATGGCGTGTTCGGCACTCGTAAAATGCTGGGAGTTATTACACTCCCAAGTGTACCGCTGTCTCTTCAGTGGTAGGTCACGACAACTACCATTTTGCCTCCCACTATAGATGCTCATAAATTAATAAAGAAAGACCCCACTCGTTACTATGTTGACACTGTCTTGTCAAGCAATTGACTTGCGGACTCTTCATCTCCCTTGTTTCATTGAAAAAGCTCGAGTTGCAAGAGTAATTTGTGCAAAGAGCTTTTCCTAGACTTTCAACTATGACTAAAAAAGCGTCAAATGACAGTTAAGAGTCAATAGTCACGTATAGCCAACCACTGCAAGAACCGGAAAGTCTAGTTTCTGGTAAGATTATCGTTTCTATCATGCAATAAGTAGTAAGGTAACTTATTAAGGACATGGAATTTTAAAACGTAGGATCAATGGGTTCTTTAAAGGGGGAGTAAGGTACGAAAAAAAAATATGTTATAGAGGAGACCAAATTAAGTGTTCTGGCTGAAGAACCCCTATGTCAATTATGCATATTAACCGAGTAATTAATTATTGAGCGGTTTTAGCTCCGCCCCTTTCCGCCAAATTTCAAATTTTCCTATCCTTATAACATTGGCGGACAGTTGGCGACTTTACCTGTGAGCGCATTCAAAATCGATCCCGGTTCTCATAGGGACGGTACCATTACCTGTCTTTTGAATGCTTAAGCAGTTTTGTACGCGCTTTGGTTACTTCATAAATTTAATCACAAAAAACGACGTTTTCTTCGCGCCATCGCGCAGGTAAAGTCGCTAGGCCTCCGGCCAACTGTCCCCCAATGTTATAAGGATAGGAAAATTTGAAATTTGGCGGAAAGGGGCGGAGCTAAAACCACTCAATAATTAATTACTCGGTTAATATGCATAATTGACATAGGGGTTCTTCAGCCAGAACACTTAATTTGGTCTCCTCT